>WOXC01004382.1:0-387500 GCA_011680675.1 Gymnobelideus leadbeateri
GAGAGACAGAGAGAGAGAGACAGAGAGACAGAGACAAAGAGGGAGAGAGAGACAAAGAGAGACAGAGACAGACAGAGACAGACAGAGACAGACAGAGACAGAGAGGAAGAGAGAGACAAAGAGAGACAGAGACAAAGAGGGAGAGAGAGAGACAAAGAGAGACAGAGAGGCAGAGAGAGGCAGAAAGAGACAGAGAGACAGAGAGACAGAGAGAGACAGAGAGACAGAGACAAAGAGGGAGAGAGACAAAGAGAGACAGAGACAGAGATAGACAGAGAGACAGAGACAGAGAGGAAGAGAGAGACAAAGAGAGAAAGAGTCAGACAGATAGACACAGAGAGGCAGAGACAGAGAGACATACACTCACACACAGAGATAAAGAGAGGGGAGAGGGAGAGAGACAGAGAGATAGACACACAATACAGATAGAGAGAGACAAACAGACAGACACAGAGACAGAGACAGATAGACACAGAGACAGAGAGAAGAGAGAGAAGAGAGAGAGAGAGACAGAGACAGAGAGGAGAGAGAGAGACAGAGACAGAGAGACAGAGACAGAGAGACAGAGAGAGACAGACAGAGACAGAGAGAGGCAGAGAGACAGAGACAGAGAGGGAGAGAGAGAGACAAAGAGAGACAGAGAAGAGACAGAGAGACAGAGAAGGCAGAGAGAGACAGAGAGGGAGAGAGAGACAGAGAGAGACAGAGAGAGAAAGACAGACAGAGACAGACAGAGACAGAGAGAGGCAGAAAGAGACAGAGAGGCAGAAAGAGACAGAGAGAGGCAGAGACAGAGACAGAGAGAGGCAGAGAGAGAGACAGAGAGGGAGAGAGAGACACAGAGACAAGTGACAGAGAGACAGAGAGAGAGACAGAGAGAGAGAGACAGAGAGAGAGACAGAGAGGGGGGGAGAGAGAGAGAGAGAGAGAGAGAGAGAGAGAGAGAGAGAGAGAGAGAGAGAGATACAGAGAGAGGGAGAGACAGAGACAGAGATGAACAGAGACAGAGAGAGACAGAGAGAATGACATTTGCAAGAGTACATGCTGGCAAACTTGTCTTGCTCACAGCAGCATGGTATTGTAGATAGAGATGTAATTGAAGTTAGGAAGGCTATCTGACTCTAGGCAAGTTAATTCATCTTTATCAGCCACAATTTCCTCTCCAGTGTGGTTGGACCATGAGTGCAAAGATGAGAAAAATGTGTAAGAAGAATGGAAAGAAAGGAGGTCAGATTATAGGGAGCTTTAAAGCTCAAGCAGAGTTTATATTTCATACTAGAGGAGTGGCTTTCTCTGGCAAAGAGGAATCACATGATATACATTGCATACATAGGCCAGGAAACTGCTCCCCCCCTCCCCCATCCCCGGAGAACAACCAGAAGGATGCAGCTTTGGATGCCAATTGCAGAGAACTGCAAAGACCAACAGGAGCCATGATGGGAGGTAAATCTAATGCCACCTGCTGGGAGCTATGGAAACTACAGAAGGAACCAAGGGAAAGAGATGTCCTGTTGGGTGCCCAGCCTGGTACATGACTTTGTCCCAGATTTTTAATGACAGATCTCTCATTCTTTGGCTTGTGGTAGTGTCAGGGGAGTGTGTGACCTTTCCACCTTTACGCAGACATTTCAGGAATCACTGTGGGGATTATGTGAATAACCCTGTCTAACTTTCACAGGGAAAATTATGAATAACAGACAACTGGGAAGAGAGTGAGATACTTTCCTGAGCAGCCAGATCCATGGAAAGTGCCAAAGCATTTGGGAAGTGTACTGAGCAGGCAGGAGGAGAGAGATGCTATCAAACTGAGGCCAATGACCAAGAACTGACATGAATTTGGGGAGATAGAACTGTTTGTGAAGGTCAAGGACAGCTTGCTCTGCAAGCCTCTGGGAGTCCTCTTGTGGGTGAGGCATGGGGCCATAGGACCTTCAGTCCAAGAGAAGGCTATAAATTAGAACTATGTTTTTAAGCTGCATCACAGGCAGGCTGGTAGTTTGGAGGCTGAGAGCTGATCCCCTGAGAAAGGAAATAACCACCACCTGCAGGAAGCTCAGGGGAACTACAAGTAGCAAGAACTACAGGCAGGCTGGCCAAAGGGCTAGAACCCCAAGTAGCCATTACTGGAAGCTGAAAAGGATTGTAGGAAAGGAAGACTACAGGAAATGCAAACTATAGGTGGGGCAATATTTGATGCCAAAAGGACTGCAGAAAGGAGTCATGTACAAGAGATGATAAAAACAAAGGAGGAAATAACCCTGTTCGGACATCCAGGGTAGCCATGAAGGTGAGTACCAATGAGGAGCAGCAACCCACTGGGGGCAGCGAGATGGTACAGTGGATAGACTAGCATCTGGTCTGGAGTCAGGAAGAACTGAGTTCAGATTTGACCTCAGACACTTACTAGTTGTGCCACCCTGGGCAAGTCATTACTTTACTTCCATCAGCCTTAGTTTCTTTAACAGTAAAATTGGGATAATATAGAACCTTCCTTGTAGGGTTTTTGTGAGGGTCAAATAAGATAATATTTGTAAAGTGCTTAGCGCAGTACCTGGAATATAGTAGATGCTATACAAGTGCATACTCCCTTCCTCTTCCCTTCTTCCCCTCCAGGGTCATTATTAATCATGTTGTTTCAGTCAGTTAATTGTCAGTCAGTAAATATTTATGCAGTGTCTACAATGTGCCAGATATTGTGCTAAATATTGGGGGTGCAAAGAAAGACCAAAGACAATACCTGCCCTTGAGGAGTTAATAATCTAATGGAGGAGACAACAAGTAAATAATTATGTGCAATAATTTGTTTACAAGATAAATAGAAAATAACAGAGGGATTCCAAGCTTATCACTTGACATTATTTAAAGTCAGCACAGCTCCAGCTTTTTGGAATCATCTGAAACATGGTAAATGTTATTTCAAGACCCTCAAATAACAATAAGAATAAAAAAGGCCCCAAAGCCTGCCTGGTCCCTTTGGATCTGGAAGGAGCCTCTCACATGAGTATTATCACTATTTGCAAATGAGGCTCCAAAGGTTTTTGGGAAGAATTGTTCATTAGTGTGAATTGCTTTTTTTCTATAGGCTCTTGTCATGCGTTTTGTTGGTTTCATTGTTGTTTTGTTTTGTTTTGTGTTTAATCTGCAAATAAAACTTGCCTTCTTTGAATTCTGCTCCTCAGACTTTCTGAGTAGAGAAAGACAGTGAGTTGAGGCATTCCCTGTACCCAGGTTTTTCATGCCACAGGAGAACCTCTGACATAAAGGATATACTAATTGATTATAAACAACATGTAACCCATGAAAGATGATAGGGCTCATCTCAGGTCTGAATGACCTGGAGTTAATTCTTGCCTTTGATATATACAAACTATGTGACCAGGGCAAGTCCCTCAACCTTTCAGTGACCTGGGTATCTCTCTGTGACTACAAGTTGTCCATCTATATCTGTTTTCCAAACCAGGAGTTCCCCATACCAATAAAATTAAAAGTAATCCAAAATAACTACTATTTCCCATGCAAATGGAAACTATTTACTGCCTATGATTTTAATTTTTGCAGGTACCCTTTCCATATTCTGTTATCCTGAGTAATTTTCATCCATTTTTTACATGAATCTTCCATAGAAGATCTAATCAATGTACTGGAGGCCATGCTCTGGTGTTTTTTAAAAGAATATCTCAGAGGTTAGTAATGTTATACCCAAGCTATGTGCCTGTTACCTCTCATGCTCACCACATAACCAGTCCACATCCTTTTTCTGGTCATAAGTGTCCTCAGTAATATCTGCTATGCTACTTCTTGTGGCCAAGTGAATATTAGCAATTGATGGTGGGTCTGCTTAAGTGCAATGGATATCTTTCCCTTGCTTTTTAGACTCTTTTACCTTTGAGTTCTACCAAAATAATTTTCCCCGTGATTCATAGCTATGATATATAGTATTATTAGAACAATATTAGAATTGAAATGATGGGCATAGTTTATAATCATTGTAAGAGTTCAGCAAATTCCCAAATGTAACACAACCCAATCTCATCATTATCCTGAATTTTATACTTAACCCCTGTGTTAATCTATAGTGCCTGCCCAGCAGATATAGTTAAGTGGAAAGAGAGAGAAAGAAAGATAGAGACAGACAGAGATAGAGAGACTGAGATAGAGACAGAGACAAAGAGACTGAATATACCAAATGGGAAATGACATGAAGAAATGGTAGCACCAGGTCTTCTTAGGATGTGTTGGGACTAGGAGTGAGGAAGGTGAAGAATATCCATCGTTAAGATCTCTCTGGCCTATGAAAAACATTTCAATCTCTGAAGTGCCAAAATTTCAAGTGACCCAAAAGTCAATGAAGAGACCTGTTCTGGATATATAGAAGCTTTAGTATATTCCAAATGATGAATTCCACAAGGAATATAACTTAGAAAATGAATAATTAGAAAAGGAGGTTGGCTATGGGGGTAGCAAGAAGGAGGGAAGAGATGGGCAGCCTCACTGTTGCATGGGT
Source organism: Gymnobelideus leadbeateri (assembly GCA_011680675.1). Classification (NCBI taxonomy): domain Eukaryota; kingdom Metazoa; phylum Chordata; class Mammalia; order Diprotodontia; family Petauridae; genus Gymnobelideus; species Gymnobelideus leadbeateri. The sequence goes on from WOXC01004382.1 coordinate 4,505, forward strand.
ATCCAGAAAATGTGAAAGAACTGAAAGGCTTATAGTTAGCTATATTATGGATGATTTCCAGGAAGCCATGGACAGAAATCACTCAGAATCAAAAGGCTTGAATGGTGAGGCTTGACTGATCTGCATCATTGGAGCAAGATGAGATTATATATCTATTGAAATAGTGAAGAAATAGTCCACTGAAATTAATGTTGCCATAGTGCTCTAATATTTAACTGTTACATTAGGCTTTCATGTAGTATTGCCCACCAATGGAATAAATATGTACAAAAGTAAGTAAAACTATGATTGAGTTTGATCTTACATAAGCAGAAATATTAAAACTATATGTATGTGTTTATAGGCATATATGTCTATGAGGTACATGTTGCTCTTTTTAAAATTGGAAATCTCCAAATTTACAGAAAAGATCAATAAGAAGATATATATTGTATGCTAACATTTATGGAAGGCATTTGATGAGCCCTTTTATCACACTCTTAAGAAAAGATGGAGAAATTTAGACTGAAGGATTTAGAAATGTATGAACAATTCAATCTAATAAGTAGTAATGAATGGATTTATATCAATCTGGATTGACATATAGTGGTTAGAAATCTATGCTTGGACTTCCATTATATCCAACATTAAAAAAAATAAATTATTGGATAAAGCCATTGATATCACGCTTACCAGACTGATGGAATATATCAAGATAAGAGGAAGAACTCACATGATGAATGGCTACGCTGTGATCCAAAAAACTCCCAACAGCTAGAATGATGGATCAAATTTCATAGATAAGTTCAATAAGGCTAAACATAAAATCAAATACTTGAGTTACAAAAGAGTAGCTTCACATGTCCAGGATAGGAGAGATGTGGCTAGACCTCTAAGCTCAACATAACATGAGAAAAAAGTCCTACTGGTTTTAGTGGACCATATACTCAGTATGAGTCAATAGTGTGATGTGGTAGTCAAAGGTCTAATTTAATTGTAGGCAGCAATTAATATAAATATAGTTTCTAGCACGAAGGAAATGATATATAATCCCTATATTCAGTCACAATCAGAACACACATTGAGTATTGTATTCAGTTCTGGGTGTGACATTTTAAGGACACTGCCAAATTAAGTATGTTCAAGGAAGGGTGACCAGAGTGGGGAAGGGACCTGGAACTATGGCATATAAAGAGAGGCTGGAGGAGCAGAGAATGCTTAGCTTAGAGAGGGAAAGATAGGGTAGGGAGGAGGGAAGACATGATGACATTTTCAAGTATTTTGAAGGGCTGCCATATAACAGAGACTTATTTTGCCCGGTGCCTGAGGGCAGAACAGAAAACAATGAATGGAAGTTTCCAAGAAGTGTATTTCAGTTCTCTATATGGAGGAACTTAGAAATTGGAGATGTACAAAAATTGAATGGGGTACCTAGGAAAGCAGTCAATTCTATATCTTTAGATACTGTCAGGAGAACAAACAACATTTGTTAGGAATGTTAGGAGAGGAATTCCTACTTAGGTATGACTTAGGATGCTCTCTGAACTCTGTTCTACTTCTGACATTCTGGGAGTGTGTCATGACTTAGATAGAAATGTGTTTTGCATGACTACACATATATAACCTATGTCAAATTGCTTGCCTTTTCAATGGGAGGAGACAGGAGGAAGGAAGAGAATTTGGAATTCAAAATTTGAAGAAAAAGTTATAATTGTTTTTACGTGTAATCGGGGAAAATAAAATATTTAATTTAATTTAATTTTAAAAAACAAGATAGCATCTGCTCATGTGAGTCTTCCAAATTTTCTCTTATTTCCTAGGGTGCAATAATACCAGAGCATTCACCTACTCCTGATATACACACATGTGTGTGTACTTATGTACTGCCCGCTGAGTCTTTTTTTCATCTTTCCTTCAGGAGGCAGATAGCATGCTCATTGGTCCTCTAGAATTACTGTCATTTTTGTTATTCCTCCTTTATCAGTTGGAGATGAGGAGAGAAGATTGATTTTTTTGCTGATTAGGGGAAATATATGTTTATATATTAGACATGTATGTATAATTAAATAAGAACAATACAGGAAGCTCTTCTTTCTAGCTCATTGTTCCCTTTTCCATAGAAGGAGAGGATGGAAGAGACCAGACTCTTCTGAGATTCTGAGAATTATCCTTCAGTACCGCTCACTACTTCCATTCTCATTGGGTCACATGTTAAAAGCCAAGTTCTTGAATTTGCTAGGTCTACGTTTACTCAGCTGTTCCCTATTAAGGACTAGAAGCAGTGTCTGTCTTCTGTATTTTAAGCCCTGTCAGGTATGAACCCTAGGGGAAGAGTCTCTATTCCAAAAGATGAGACTGCTTTGAATCAAGGGGGTCCTACTCCTTTCTCGAAAAAAGATAAAAAAAAATTTTTAAAAAAAGAATCTTGATATAATAATACAAGAAATAGTTAAAGAAACTTGTCCTGAAGCATTAGAACAAGGTGGGCGGGGGGGGGGGGGCGGGGAGGAAGTAGAAATAGAAAAAACATCCATCAGTCACCTCTTAAATGAGATCCTATGAGGAAAACTCATAGGAATATTATAGTCAAATTCTGAAACCCCCAGCTCAAGGATAAAATATTAAAAATAATAAGAATAAAACAATTTAAATATGATGGTGCCACAATTAGAATCACACAAGACCAAGCAGTGGAGACATTGAAGGACTACAGGTTTTGGAACACTATATATTGAAGAACAAATGAATTGGGGCTCCAACAGAAAATATCATACCCAGCAAAGTTAAACATAATCCTAAAATTAAAAAAAAATGGACATTTGATCAACTGTCAGACTTTCAAGACTTTAAAAAAAAAAACAAACCTGGGGTAGCTAGGTGGCACAGTGAATAGAGCCCTGGCCCTGGAATCAGGAAGACCTGAGTTCAAATCTGGCCTCAGACACTTTAATACAAAACTAGCCGTGTGACCTTGGGCAAGTCACTTAACCCCAATTGCCCTACCTTCCCCCTCCAGAAAGCCAAAAAATTAAAAAAAAACCTGAATTAATAGAAGATTTGACATACAAGAGCTGAGAGAAACATAAGGTACATACCAAAAATTGATTACAAGGGATTCAATAAGGATAGACCATTTACTTTTTATATATGTAAAATGCAAAATGTATGTCTGAGATTCCTCTTAATAATTAGGTAGCTAATTAGAAAGATTGGGGTAAATCTGAGTATGATATGAATTCAAAAAGTAAAACCATTTAGGAACAGCTAAAAATAGTAATTATTTTATACAAATGAGGGGCAAGAGGAAGAATCAATACAGAGGATTAGATGGGGGAGGAGGGCTGGTAGTTCTGATAACCTGCTTTCATCAGGAATGGGTTTAAGAGGGAACAATACATATATATTTAGAAGAGTATAAAAGTTCAGAACAAATAAAATAGTAAGGGGATGGGGGAGAGGACAAGGGATGGATCTTTAGAGGGGAGTGTGAGGCAATAGGTAAAATGGGGTTATAAAATGGTATTTAGATTTAGGGAAATGGGAGTACAGGAGAGGGATCCTTGGAGAGTGGTAGGCAAATTGAATTTTAAAAATATTAAAAAATAAAAAGCATTTGTTAATGCTTTTAAATTAATGCTATTAAAAGGCACTATGCCGTGTATTGAAGCTATCATTTTAGATATTTCTTAGCTTCTCTGATCAATGAATGTTACATTCCAGAAGAAGATTGACTAGGTTTTGGTGAGACAGACACTTTTCCTATAGCTGTGAATTGGTCCAATTGTATAAAATAATTTGGGACTATGCAAGAAAGCTACTAGACTCTTCCTAGCCTTTTACCCAGTGACCCCACTATTGGGCACACATTCAGAAGTCAGTAACCATAAGAAAGGTCCTTGCATACCAAAATATTCATAGATGTACTCTGTGTAGTTGTAAAGAATAAAATAAAACAAAAAGCAAACGTAAAAACAAGCCAGTCATTTTATTATTGGGAAATGTCTTTGGAATATGTGGTGTATGGATGCTCTAGTATTATTGTACCATGTTAAATGACATTTCTAAAGAATTAGGAGAAACTTGGGAGGAAGTTTAAACACTGGAGTCAGAAACATAAAAAGATAAACATGAGCAAAGAGACATCAAGTACTAAAGAAATATAAACTGCTTTCTTTTGTGTCTCCTCTGAACCCTATTAGCACCATGGATCATAAAGGGAGTCTAGTTAGAATCCTGGATTAGTTCTGTATATTTTATAATGTTAAAAAAAAAAAGAATGGAATTGAAAGGGGAAAAGAATACAATGGGGGGAAAGGAAGAGAAAAATTAGGGGAAATATCTCATCTAATTGGGTTACACAAATAAAAGTTTATATAAACAAGGAAGAAGGGGTGGGGACAATGGCTGACACTAGAGTTTCTACTTTAGTGATTCAAAGGAGGAGGAAATAGATAACACAACTAGGTACAGAAATACTTTTCACTCAATAAGAAAATAGGTGGGAAAATAGAAAAGGGAGAAGAGAGAATTAGAGGGATGATAGATTAAGGAAGGGTTAACCCCAAACAAAAGCTTTAACTAAGGATATAAAGATATTTATAGCCCTTTTTGTGGAGGCAAAGAATTGATGCCCATCAGTTTGGGAATGGTTGAACAAGAAATGGCATATAAATGTGATAGAATACTACTATGCTGTAAGAAGTGATAAAACAAATGGTTCCAGAGAAATTTGGAAAGACTTGTGTACTTGTATGAACTGACACAGAGAGAACCAGAAGAATAATGTTTACAAAGACAACAATATTATAAAGTCAAACAACTTTTAAAAACTCAAGGACTCTGATTGGCATAATGACCAACCATGGATTTTGGTTATGATGTTTCTGGGAGTTTCATTTGGGAGTTTCTTTCAGAAAGTAACCAGTAGATTTTTTTCTATTTCCACTTTGTCCTCTGGTTGTAAGAGGTCTGAAAAGTTTTCTTTTATGATTTCTTGAAATACAACAAGGGCTAGCATAATTTTTTGGTCATGGCCTTCAGGTAGTCCAATTTTCTTAAATTTTCTCTCTCTCTGTTTTCCAGGTCAGTTGTTTTTGCTTTATTTAACAGAGCACACTAATACATTGTTGGTGGAGCTGTGAAATGGTACAACCTATTTTTGCTAGGAGATATCTTACATTTTCTTCCATTTTTCTGTCTTTTGAGTTTATTTAATATTTTTATTATGTCACAGAGTCATTAGCTTTTTTTTGGTCCATTCTAATTTTCAGAGAGTTTGTAGCTTGGGCAAAGTTTTATACCTCTTGCATCAAACTGCTAAATTTCCTTTCCAATTCTGTATTCCATAATCCTCATTTTTTCCATTTTTTTTCCTTCTAACACTCTCATTTATAAAAATTTTTTAACTCTTGCTTTATTTCTTCCAGGAATTTTAGTTGATTTTGTGTCCATAATATGTTTTACTTTGAGGCTTTCCTTGTAAATGTTTTGGAATCACTTTCTTCTTCTGAGTTTGTGTCTTGAGTATCCCTGTCACCATGATAGGTTTTTATGGTGGAATTCTTTTTTTTTGTTCACTCATTCTTCCAATCTACTTCCTGACTTTGGAACTGATATTAAGCGATGTAAGCAATATAAAACATTAATGAAAATTTTAAAAATTTAATTGTATCTACTTAACAAAATGAATAAAAATACAATAATACATAGATAATGTGAATTTGTGGTTTTTAAATCAATATGTGGCCAGCAGAGATGTGTTTGACATCAGTGCTATAGAGGACAATGAGAGAGACATGTTCAGTTTGGCCAAGAGAGAACAAGAGCTATTTGTTGGAAATTACAGAGGCATGTCTAGCCTTGACTACAAGGAAAAGCTCCCCATCTGAGATATCTAAAAGTGAAGTGGGCTATCTCAGGATGTGAAAGGTTCCCCTCAATGGAGGTCTTGGCCTGGATGTTCTTAGCATGGCCTGGATGTTCACTTGTTGGGGAAGTGGTAGTGAATCACCACTATTCATGTACAAGTTGGACTAAAAGGTTTCCAAGGTACCTCTTAGATACTGTGAGTCATTGAGTATGGTAGTTACAGAGAAGATTTCAGCTCAGGAAGAACTTTTCAACAATGAACAAATATGGAGTGGGCTGCCTTGTAATGCAGTGAGATACCCATCCCTGGTTGTGTTCAATCAGAGCTAGTCTAACCAATTGTCCAAGACATTGTAGAAATTAGATGACATGGAGAATAGGTCAAAGGTTTGGGAATCAGAAAAACATGAGTTCGAATCCTGCCTCAGACATTACCTAGTTGTGTGATCTTGGGTAAATGACTTCATCTCTCTGTGCCTCAGTTTCCTTATCTGGAAGATGGGATAATAGTAGCTATTTCACAGGGCTATTATGAAACTCAAATGATTTAACATGTATAAAATGCTTTGCAAACTTTTAGCTGCTGTATAAATGCTGGCTATTTATCATTAGTAGTAGTAGTAGCAGTAGTAGTAATAATATAGATTCAAGCATTGTAATAGGGGTTGTACTACATGTCCTCTGAGGTCCCATCCAATTCCAATATTCTAGGATTTTGTGATTCCACAATTCAATGACTTTATGGTCTTATGGTTCTCTTATTCTATGATACTGTCCTGTAAGTTGGAGGAGGAGGAGGAGGAGGAGGAGGAGAAGAAGGAGAAGAAGAAGAAGAAGAAAAGAAGAAGAAGAAGAAGAAGAAGAAGAAGAAGAAGAAGAAGAAGAAGAAGAAGAAGAAGAAGAAGAAGCAGCAGCATTCATCCATGGAGCACTTTGCAAAGAACCTTGCATATGTTATCTCATTTGGTCTTCACAACAACCCTGGGATACAGGAAAGAAGGAAATAAGTATTTACTGAGCACGTACTATGTACCAAGCACCAGGCTAAGCATATTACAAAATATTGCCTCCATTAATCTTCACAACAACCCCAGGAGGTAGATACTATTATGATCCCTATTTTACAGCTAAGGAAATTGAGACAGGTAGAGGTGGCGTGACTTTCCTAGCATGACACAGCTAAAAACTATGAGGTTGGATTTGAACTTAAACCTCCTGGACTCCAGGGCCTCCACTCTATACATTGCACAACCTACTGCTTCTAAAAGAGGCAGGGAGTGTCAAAAGAAAAATGTTATCTACTTCCCAGTTTGACTGTAGGCTCTGGGCTTGAGGAACAGAACACAGATTTCTTGATGAAATTTTTCCAAATACATGTCTGAAAATAGCTGCTTGTGGTAGTAACCCCTGTGCCCTGCCCAGCCCCACGTTCTCTGGGTGATCTGATTTCCGCCCAGTTTCCTAGAACCCTGCCCTTTGAACTCCCCACTATCCCAAGCCCACAGCACTGCTGCTACCAATAGACTTTTTTTTTTGCTAGATAAGGAAAATGAAGACTTGTGGAGCAAGACATTAAGCCATGATCACAGCATTTGCTCTGCAAACTCTCCAGAGTGGTTGCCACTCTGTGAGTGTGGTCCTCCTGAAGATATAAACCAAGGGCAGCATGCAGAAATTTCTTCTTCTGAAAACTTAGGCAATCCCCTAGAGTCCAATTTCTGTTGCTCGGGAAGCTGGGTGTTTCCTTCTCAGACAGCTTAGAAAGAAGACTTCATTGGCACCACTGAAGAGCCCTGTGAACCAGTAAGTGACTCCTTTTTCTTTTTTGTGATTACCTGGTCAGGGCTATGTTAAGGGTGGGGAGTGGGCAGTGGACTTGGAATCAGGAGATTTGGGTGTCATACAGCTCTGCTAGATTGAGAAAGTCATTTTCTCTTTCTTTAGTCTCACTATCCTTGTCTGAGAAATGAGGGGTTGAATTATGTGAGTTCTAAGGGTCCTTTTTGCTCTAAACCCTGTGAAAAATAGGGGTCCCAGGAAAGTATACTTCCAAGTAAGACTAGGACATCCTCATCCCTGGGAATTCATAAAAATAAAGATAGACTGGGTTTTAAACTGCCTGGAGGAAAGTGAATGAACCAGATGACCTTTAGAAGTCCCATTTCATAATAAACAGAGTCATAGAACTAGAGCTGGGAGGGACCTCAGAAGACACTGCATTCAACTTTTTCGTTTTATAGATAAGGCAAAAAAAGAGATTTGTTAATGCCCAAGGTAACACATAATGAATGTTAGTGGCAGGATTTGAATCCAGATCCTTCCAATCCAGACCCAGTGATCTTTCCACTGTACCATGCAGCCTTCCTAGAAAAGACCACAGGCATCATCTTTGGGGCAGCAAGGGGGTACAGTGCATAGAGTGCCAGACCTAGGGTCAGGAAGACTCATCTTCATGAGTTCAAATCTGGCCTCCAATACTTACTAGTCTGTGACCCTGGGCAAGTCACTTCACCCTGTTGGACTCAGTTTCCTCATTAGTAAAATGAGCTGAAGAAGGCAAACCACTCCAGTGTCTTTGTCAAAAAAAAAAAAAAACCACATGGGGTAAGGAACTGAAACGGCTGAATAACAACAAAAATAATTTTCAGGGCCAAGTTCCAAGGCTGACTTGAATCAGGTTGCCAAGGCTTGACTCGGGTAGAAAGGGGACAGAATGGTCCCAGGGAGAGAGAAGGTCTGAGAACATTTTGAAGATGCTTCAAAATCCAAGGAAGCCCTTGCTTCATAGTAATGTTTGGGTGTGCTATCACTTGGCGCAGTAGAGAGTGCCAATTTCAAAGCCAGGAAGATCTAGGATCATGCCCTACCTTGGACACATGCTGGCTGTGTGACCCTGGGCAAGTCATTAGAATTCTCAGTAACTGAGGCAACTTCCAGACTTTAAATTTTAGAGAAGGTGCCACCCTGAATCAGTAGGGAGACTCTCCTCTCCTAGACATTCCCTAGACCAGGGAAATCACCCCCTACTTCTACCACTTACTCACAGAGTGGGTGAAAATTGGATGAGATGCTGCCTTAGTCTGAAGGCTGGATACTCCTACTTCCCGTCCTTGTCCCCCCATACCTATCTGTCATCCTAAGGGCTTTTACGTTCTTGCACTGAGTCAGGTAGCCTTAGGATCATATGTCAAGAGCTGGAAGATTATCTGGTCCAGCCTTCTCACTTCACAAATGAGGTGCTTAGTTGCCTAAGATAACCCCAAGTAGCTATGGGGTATAATGAATACAGCACGGGACTTGGAGGAGGGAGGATCTGAGTTGGACATTCTAGTTGAACAAATCGCTCAACTTCTCATTAGAGACAAGATTTAAATCCAGGTCTACTGACTGACCCCAAAGTCAGCGTTCCTTCCACTGTACCATATTGTTCTTGTCAAGAGACTTGTAACAAACCCAGAGCCCCTACTTTGGAGCCATGCAAACTTCAAGGCTAGGGATTTCCCAAAGGATCTTCTAAGTGATGACCAATAGCCCTTCAGACATTGGTAACCACATCTCCAAGGGAATTAGCCAGGCATTGAATATTAGCATAGGAGGGCTCCCCATATGCCACTCAGCCCAAACCTTCCCTGAGGCATGAATACCCTCTCTGACATCCTTCTGTCAGTAGCCTGGAAGCCTCAGCTTGCATACTCCTAGGAATGAGGGACTCACTACCTAACAAGATTGCCTGTTCCATTTTCAGGTGGCTTTGCTTCTTAAGATCAATCATAGGCTCATAGATGTAGAGTTGAGAGGGATCATAGAGACCTCATCTAGTCTCCCCATTTTACAGGTGAAGAAACTGAGGACCAGAGATAAAAAGTGATTTCCCAAGGGGTGTTCCCCATATTGAGTGGAAACCTGCTGCCTTATAGCATCATTAGGTCTTAATGTGCATAAGCCATAAGGATGTAGTATCTCATGGATTCAGGAGGAGGACAGAATTGCCAGCTAAGCACATACATCTGTTTTTTTCTTCCCCAATGGACCCCAAAACCTTTTAGGTCGCTTGCTTTCTGAGAATCAAAGGGTTTCAGAGTGACTGCACAGTAGCCAATACAACAAGCACTTGTTAATCTCCTACTACTATGTGCCGGGTGAAAAACAGAATGATAGAGCTGGATAAAGGGAGTGAGTCTCGGCATCAGAAAGCCATGCAATCAAGTCCAGTGTCTGATGTATACTGACTGAGTGACTTTGGGCAGGTCACAACCTTTCAGTCCTCCACACAAATCTCTAAAACTTATAAATTGCAAAGTAGTTATGGATCTGTATCCCTGGAGGGGAGGGAGTTTGCATATTGAGCATTCCTAACTTGGAATCATGGCTCTGGGGGGAAAAGTGTACCAGACACCTTGTTAGTACTGGGGCTATAAAGACAAAAGGAAGAATAGTCTTCACCCTCAAAGAAATGATATTCTCCCGAGAGATACAATCAGAGTGTGCTGGAGCTCATACATAACTGCCTTATGAGAGCTGAGTGTTAAATGTTTAGCGTGAGCATTTATGCTTTGGAAATCGTCAAACGCTCCAAATCATTACTTGACTTATTTTGTTGATTGTCTAGATTTACATTTTCAGCACACACACACACACACACACACACACACACACACACAGGGAGAGAGAGAGAGAGAGAGGTACATGTATGATCATTTTAGTAGAGGCAGAGCTCTAACAAGGGAAGTCAGGAAAGGCTGTAGTACAACATGACCCCTAAATTGAGCTTGAAGGAGGGTAGGTATCTCATGGGGAGGGGAAGAATGAATGAATTCCAGGCATGGAAGACTGATAAGAGATGGAACACCCAGTTCAGGGAACAGTAAATAGGTCAGTTGGACTGAACCATAGAATGCATGAAATGGACAAACGTGAAATGAACCTGAAAGGATAGGCTCCCTCCAGACGGTGACAGATTTTAAATGCCGAGCAGAAGAACTTATATTTTATTCTGGATTTAATAGGGAGCCACTTAAGGTTCTCGATCATCAGCCTTGTCCTTCAAGAAGATTATTCTAGCAGCAGTGAGAGGGATGGGCCGGACAGGTGAGAGATTGTGAGCCAGAAGTCCAAATAGGAGGAGGCTGTTAATGTAATAAGAATCTGGATTTATACAACACTTTAGGATTTATGAAACACTTTGCAAACATTGTCTCATTTGATCCTCACCACAACCTTGAACTGGTGGTATTACACCCATTTTACAGTTGAGAAAACTGAGGCAGACAGAGGTTAAGTAACTTATCAAGGGTCATACAGTAAGTGTCTGCAGCTGGATTTAGATTCAAGTCTTCTTGGTCAGGCACTCTGTCTATTGCTATTATCCAGGGAAGAGACAACGAGATCCCAAACTTCTTTAATCACGAATATGATAGTGAAGGTGGTGGTGGCATCAGGGATTGAGTTCCCCCTCTGAAAATTCCCCCTCTTTCCATAGGCTTTTAAATTGCTCCATAGGGTGCAGAATGCTGCACTGTGGGACAGCAGCTCTGCTCACAGTCTGAAGTTTGTCTTTAGTTACTGTCTGACTTTTTTGCTCACCAGCCTGCCTGGCATCTCTGTAGAATATGGGTCTTCCCTTCCTCTAGGTGTTACCTGGCACACTTGAGTTCTACTACCTTTTACATAGGGGCAGGAAGCACCAATATGGTCTTTATTAATGGTCTACTAGTAAAAAGACTTCCAAGTTCTTGCCTCCTCTGTACTTGATGGTGTTCATCACAGGCCTGCTGGGCAATGCCATGGTGGTGTTGATCCTCACAAAGTACAACAGACTCAAGACCGTGACCAACATCTACCTTCTCAACTTGGCCATCTCAGATCTGCTTTTCCTCATTACACTTCCATTCTGGATTCACTATGAGTTACAAAGGGACTGGGTCTTTGGGGATGCCATGTGTAAACTCCTTTCAGGGTTGTATTATATTGGCTTATATAGTGAAATCTTCTTCATATTTTCATATACCAGATGGATTAAAAAAGTTAAAAACTCATGGGACTTTAATCTGAGTGGAAGTGGGGGGAAGGGAGAGGAGAGGCGAGAGAGGGGGAGAGGGGGAGGAAGGGAAGAAGAGAAGGAGGGGAAAGAGAGAGAGAGAGAGAGAGAGAGAGAGAGAGAGAGAGAGAGAGAGAGAGAGACTGAGGGGGAGAGACAGACAGACAGACAGACCAAGACCGAGATCCTAGGAACTTTAGTTAATCCAACCCCAAATGAGGATGTAGAGGTGTCTAGCTAGATATGTGGCCTTGGACCTGTAATTCCTTAACCTCTTCAGATTTGTTTCTTCATTTATAGTTCAAGGGAAGCGTCAACTGAAGGCATAAGCTAAGGAAGGGCAAGTTTTGCTGGTGGAGAAATATCCTCAGCCTGAGTCTTCCCCTCTCTTAATCCTCCCCATGGCCTCTCCAGAGTGCTTTTCCAGTGATTTATGTGCCTCTGTAGTATTTAACAAACTGCTGACCTGGCTTTGCAAGTGTGATACACAGCCCTGGTCATGCTTCACAGGAGCATCATGGCTCTGAGGTCCATGATACACTTGGATCTCAATACTGGAGAAAGTCATCATTGTTGGTGCTTCGTCCCCAAATACAGAGTGCCACCCCCTCCCCATGCTTCTGTAGAGGGGTTTATGAATGACTAGAAAGACCCAGAAATGCCATTGCTTCTAGATGATGAGCCGACCCTCTCAGTCATGAGCCCGTATGAATTGATCCAGGTTGGTTCTCAATCAACACCCAGTCTGTTTCCAGTCCTCTGATTTAAGCCAATCCAACAAGCTTTTAGTAAGTACTCACCATCTATCAGGCACTGTACTCTGTACCCCTGGAGATACAAAGACAAAAATTAAAGCAATCTGAATCGTCAAAATATTTCCATTCTACTAGAGGAAGGTGCCTAGAATCTTTTCAGTTTGGTACGGATTCTCAGGGCTTGTGATCCCTTGGTAAAGCCTTCAAGGACACAATGTCACCACCATATCCCAACAATGCATCAGAAGAAAACAATAGGGGAAACTGATCAATCAGTAATTAATCAGCAAGCATTTATCAAGGGCCAGGCACCATGTTAGGTGTTGGGAATACTAAGACACAAAGAAAACAGTCCTGTGCCCAAGGAGCTTATGTTCTATCCAGAATTGCAAAATTATGTACTGTACACATTAGACAATAAAGCTTGATGGCAAGTGAGTCAAGAAGTATTAATTAAGCACCTATGTGCCAAGCCCTGTGCTAGGTGCAATGGGTACACAGACAAAGGAAACAAAGCATACCTGTAAAGAGCTTATATTCTAATGCTATCAGACCACTTGGTGGGTATGGGTAGAGGGGATTCCTGTTCAGATGTAAGTTAGGCTGAGTGGTCATGCTGGTCCCTTCTCATTCTAAGATGCTCACTCTATGAATCTTTTGGCGAAGCAAGCAAACAAATCAACATTTTTCTTTCCTTACAGGGCAACCCAGGATGAGTACTTCTATAGCACCAGTAGATCCTACTACATCTGATTATTATTACTATATTAGTGATGTCACTCCATGCCACAAAGACAATATCAAAGAATTGACTTCCAAGTTCTTGCCTCCTCTGTACTTGGTGGTGTTCATCACAGGCCTGCTGGGCAATGCCATGGTGGTGTTGATCCTCACAAAGTACAATAGACTCAAGACCGTGACCAACATCTACCTTCTCAACTTGGCCATCTCAGATCTGCTTTTCCTCATTACACTTCCATTCTGGATTCACTATGAGTTACAAAGGGACTGGGTCTTTGGGGATGCCATGTGTAAACTCCTTTCAGGGTTGTATTATATGGGCTTATATAGTGAAATCTTCTTCATCATCCTGTTGACTGTTGATAGGTACCTGGCCATCGTCCATGCGGTGCTTGCCATAAGGATCAGGAAGGTGGTCTTCAGCATCGTGACCAGCATCATTACCTGGGGTGTGGCCTTCTTGATTGCTCTCCCTGATGTTATCTTTACTAGAGCTCAGAGGGAGTTTTTCAATCACACCTGCAGCCCTCATTACCCACATGAGACAGCAAGGATGTGGAAACATTTCCAAGCTTTGAAACTGAACATTCTGGGACTCATTTTGCCCCTATCACTCATGATTATCTGCTACACAGGGATTCTAAAAATACTGCTTAGACAGAGGAGTGAGAAGAAATGGAAAGCGGTCAAGTTGATTTTTGTCATCATGGTTACCTTCTTTCTCTTCTGGACACCCTATAACCTCACAGTTCTAGTTTCTGCTTTCCAAGATTTCTTTTTCACACCTGAATGTGAGAAGAGCAAACAGTTGGACTTGGCAAAACAAGTGACCGAAATCATCGCCTTCACACACTGCTGTGTCAACCCTGTGATCTATGCCTTTGTGGGGGAGCGGTTTCAGAAATACCTCTCTCATTTTGTCCACAATCATACTGCAGTACACCTGTGCAGACATATGCCATCCTTCTTGAGGAACAAACTGGAGAGAGCCAGTTCTTTCTCTCCATCTACTGGAGAACAAGAAATCTCAGTTGAGTTTTAGATTAGTCTGAGAATAGCTTACCTAGGAGGCTGGGTCATGGGTGGAGAAGTTTATCCAGTTGGAGTGGGAAAAACAAAACCAATGCACTGATCTCTAGATTAGGCTTCTTGGATGGGACACAAAGTTAATACTCATCCAGGAGGTGAGATGGCCCAGAGATTAGGCCCTGAGCTCTCCTAAAACTCCAGTACTCAGACTGTAGGGACTGAGCTATTTGCATATTTGCTCTGTAGTCACAGAGAACTTTGTAGACACAAACAGAATTTAATGTAATTTAATTTCTTTTGAGCTTTATTTGTAATTATAAATAAAAATTTCTGTACCTTCAGATTTGAAAATCATACTTTTATAACATGTAAAAACATAGTAGAAGCATGTATATGCAATATATACTATATCTTTGTTTACATACATACATACATACATACATACATACATACATACATATATACACATGTAAGCATCTGTGACGAGGTATGATAAGTGTTACAGGGGCTCCAATGACCAGAGTCCCCTCATGGTCGCCAAAATGATGAGGGGGTGATAGGTGTTTCAGTGGCTTCATTGACCAGAGTCCCTGTTGGGCAGTCTGGAATGAATTCACAGGACCCGAGCAATCTTTTAAGTCAGGATTGTAAGTTTATTGTTACACTTTACAGTGGGCATGAGTTCTTAGAGAACCTGAAAACTTAAAGAAGTCATAGATATAGTTTATAAAGAGTTATAATAGTAAATCAGATGTCAATTATGCTAACTAGGTGAGTAAGGGTGGGATTAAGGTGGAGTTAAGGAGTGGTCAGTGCTTAAAGGAATATACACTTTTAATGTCAACTGAGCAGGCCTGTTGCCCATAATTCACTGGGAAATAGCCCAAGGGGAGGCTACCTGGAGGTGTGGTTTTAGGCTTGAAACATCACCAAGTCAACTGGGGTCAGGGCTGACTGAGATGTGCCTATTCTGCCACCCATAAATGTCATGTTTGACAAGATGGATGTTGGGAACCAAGGCTAACGGGGATTCAGAATGAGGAGTTAACTTATAGATAGTGCATTGAAGGGTTCATAGGTGCAGCTGGCCATTATACTAGGGAGAGATAACATTTGCCTAAGCTAAAATGTTTATAGATTGTTTAGTGAAGGATTCATAGGTGTAGCTTGTTATTGTTCCAAGCAGAGATATACAGTTCATGATTTGTTGCTGGGCAGAGTGCTGTCAGGGGGAAGGGGCAGAGTTAATGCTCTGAGGCTGGGGTGGGGGGAAATGTGATTTTACAAACTGGTTTTACAAATTGATTTTACAAACTGGTGTTACAAACATAGACACCCCAAGCACCTCATCTGTCTCGATGTGTTTCTTTCTCTGTTGTTTAGTTGTCTTTAGTAGTGTCTGACTCTTCACAACCCCATTTGGGGTTTTCTTGACAAAGATGCTAGAGTGGTTTGCCATTTCCTTCTCCAGCTCATTTTGCAGATGAGGAAACTAGGGCAAACAGGATGAAGTGAATTGCCCAGGGTCACATAGCTAGGAAGTGTCTGAGACTGGATTTGAACTCTGGTCTTCCTGATTCCAGGCTGGCACTCCATCCGTTGTGCTGCCAAGCTTCTCTATCTCTATCTCTTCATTGAGGAAAGAGAAAGAGAGACAGAGACAGAGAGACAGAGAGAGAGAGGGAGAGACAGAGACAGAGAGATAGAGAGAGACAAAGAGAGACAGAGACAGAGAGAGAGAGGGAGAGAGAGAGAGAGACAGAGAGAGACAGAGAGACAGAGAGAGACAGACAGAGAGAGAGAGAGAGAGAGAGAGAGAGAGAGAGAAGAGGGGGAGGCAGAGAGAGAGATAGAAAACGTAGCACAGTGTAAGTATATAAGACTTGTGTCCAGGAGGCCCAGGTTCACACGCTGCCTCTAACACTTACTAGGTATGTGAACAAGCTATTTAACCTGTCTGGGCTTCAGTTTTCTCATCTGTAAAATGGGGACAGCTCCTGAAGTACCTGCCCTGGAGAAAGAGCTTTGCACAATTTGACGTGCAATGGAAATGTTAGCTATTGCTATGACTGTACAACAGCTGCCCTGCATTCTCTGAAAACCTAAATGCATCAAAGAAATTTCATTTGTGGGTTTGTTTGTTTTTTAAATCTATCTCTGTAATAGTGACTGGAGTTACTAACCCGCAACCTCCCAAAGCCAGTTCTCCTGGGATTCTCCTGGGTTCAGAATACAGCACCTGGTAATATCTAGCCATATGACAGTGGGCAGCATACTCACCTTTTGTGGGCTTGAGGATTCTCCCAAGTGACCTGGGGGAGGGGCAGGAGAGGGGCAGACCTTCATTGACTTCTCTAGTTACCCTCTCCACTTCATGGTGATACTGCCCTTTCATGACAAATAGCCCACGAGGTCCTGGGGCTTTTTGGTCAGAGCTGACTGGTAAGGGAAGGATGACTGGCCAAAACCAGTGGAGAAGATGAGCATTGGCAAGAGGCCAAGCCCAGGCCTGGTCTGGCCTGTTTTACCAGAAGGTATAGGCCATGAGTTGGACAGTACATAGCAGAGGTGAAATGTAAAACGCCTTCAGCAACCCCACTGGTAGCTTTAGGTGCTGATGAGGTTTAAATATCAGTTTCCTAAGAGATGGCAGCAATCGAATCCTAAGTTGTTCCTGAATTCTGTTTTGGGCTGTTCTGTCACCATGTGTCTTTTGTCTCATTACTATTTTTCACTTCCCTTTCTCCCTACTTTGAGGAGACTTTGATATGAACCATACCCTGGTTTTTGAGCCATTAATCTTTAGGGCATTACAGGAGGAGTTTAACAAACCAAGGACTGAGAAGATGAGAAAAGACAGCCTAGCCCCACTCTCAATAGAGGCTGGACTCTTCCAAGATTGGATGCAGTCTGGATCAGAGTGGGGGGGGGAGGGGTCCCTTAGTCACTTAGGGAAAGAATACACCGTCTGGGCTCCTTGACCCAGAAACAGTTTTCTACCCTCCAGGCAATAGGAATTTATGTCCAAACAGACTAGAATTCCCAGGGTTTCATGCAGCTGGGGTCTAAAAATCTTCTCTGCCTGCAGAGGGGTCTATCTTATAATAATTAATAACTAGCATTTCTATAGGAAGATGTATTATAAAATATATCACATAGAATCTAGAGTGTAAATATATACAATAAAGTATATAATATAAAATAATATAATATAAAACCTGTAATGTAAATACATACTATGGCATTATGCATAATCTAAATATATTGTAATATATTATAAAATATGTGATATTAAGGTTAGCAAAATGGTTTACAAATATTGTCTCTTTTAATCTTGATAAAAGCCCTATGAGGTAAGTGCTATTATTATCTCTACTTTACAGTTAAAGAAACTGAGGCAAACAGAGGTTCAATGACTTGGCCAGGATCATTGCAAGTGCCTGAGGCTGGATTTGAACTCAGGTCTTCCTGACTCAAGTATCTAGCACACTACACCCATTGCACCACCAAGTTATCCCTAATCCTGGTTATATTAGAAAGAAACTCGAGATAGAGTCTATTAATCCCACCAATTTTACTAGTAAAGTCATTTTAGGTCATTTTCTGAGAAAGTTCATAAGAATTTTCTTGTAGATTTTCAAGAAATTGCCAGTCGTTATTTTGCATCATAATATGGAAAGAGCATTGGCCTTGAAATTAGATCTTCCTTGTGACCAACTGACTGTGGGGAAAAGGAAAAGGGAAATATTCCTTAAGTCATTGCTGGGTACTGGAGAAAGAATTAGACAAAGTAGAGAGTGCCTGCCCTCAAGGGGCTTATGTTCTTTTTTTTGGAGGGGGGAGGGCAAGGCAATTGGGGTTAAGTGACTTGCCCAAGGTCACACAGTGTTAAGTATTACATTTCTGAGGTTGGATTTGAACTCAGTTCCTCCTGACTCCAGGGCTGGTGCTCTATTCACTGCCACCTAACCGCCCCAGGGGCTTACATTCTAATTAGGAGAGAAAACACATATAAAAAGATTTAGCTGCAGGGCAGATGGAAAGGTCCTGTGGTCCTTAGATTGCTGTAGAGGACAGATGGTAAAGTTCATGCCAAGTCAGATGGTAATGCCCTAGGGAGCCATAGTGGCAGGGCAAACTTTAGTGTCTTCCATCTTACCATCCAGTTATTAACTCTTTGCCCATCCAAGTCATACTGGAGGTCATGTCTCTCACCAACAACTGTTAGAACAGTGGCAGTGGTCCCCAAAGTACAAATGTAAGGGAGAAGAGAGGGAAAGGTCACAAGCATTTATTAAATGCTTACTATGTGCCAGACAATGTGCTAAGAACTTTACTCATTTGATCCCCACAACAATGCTATGAGCTAGGTGCTATTGTTATCCCCATTAAACAGATGAGGAAACTGAGGCAGGCAGAGGTTAAGTGACTTGGCCAGGATCACACATCTAGTAAGTGCCTTAGGCTACATTTGAACTCGGGTCTTTCTGAATCTGGTTGTAGGAACTCTGTGACCCTCAATGCTCTGTCCATTGCCCTATTTAACTGCTTCAAGGCTCTAAGTCACTCCAATATCCAGCTGGGAAAGGAGTCCAATCAGTACCTGGTGTGGACTAGCCAATGGGGGGCAGAGTAGTCATGAGAAAGTTGCCCATCAGTCATCTGCAGTGCAAGGCAGCCATTGAGATCTGGGGAGCTGCTGTTGGCTGACCAAATAGGAAAAGTCATTTCATCTCTTCATTTATAACGATAAAAATGATGATAATAGCTCATACCTATAATGCCTTAAGCTTTGCTAAGAACTTTCTTCCCAATAATTCTATAAAATGAAAGAGTTGGACCAAGCTTCCAACCAATCATATTGTTTTTGCACCTCAGCTGTATAACCAATCATTTTGTGCTCAATCTCATGGAATCACCCCCCCCTTCTGTTCTTTGTTCTGTACTCCCCAAAATATATAAAAAGGGAGTTGTTAATCTGCTTGGGGTCTTTGCATAAATGGAGGCAAACCATTGGCTCTGATTACTCCTGTCTTTCCTCTTTGCATATTATGTTCCATGCCAAACCCCATTCCTCTCACAGTCTCTCAAAGGAGTCAGTTCCTCCCAGTTAGTTGGCTCAGACTTTACCAAGACCCATGGAAAACTGTAAAAGCAATCTTGCCAATCTTATGACCTCACTGACAAAGAGGTAGCTATTGGGACTTTGGCAACCATGATAATTAAAGCTTCTTTTCTTGGCCTCTTTCTGGGGAATCCAGAGACGGAGGGAAGAGAGTCCATCACAACACCTATTTGGGAAGAAGGAGAAGGTTTGGCAGGAAGTCCCTCTTTTGACAAGACCAGTTCTAGTTTATGGTCACTGTTCCTACATGAAAAAACAATAATTGTAACTTATAAAACTTTTCTCAGTATGAGAATAGTTGAAGGAATATAAATTTATATATATGCATACATATATATGTCTAGATAGGAGGGTATATGGGTGTATCAATACATATGTGTGTGTATATGTGTACAGGTATACATAGACAGAGGGCACAGGACCAATTGAATAGAAAGGAATGATACTTAAAAGGTGAAATTGAGAGGTGAGAGAGGAATATAATGAGAGGAGATGGGGAGAGACAGAATGGGGTAAACTATCTCATATAGAAGAGGCAAGGGAAAACTGTTACAATGGAGGGGAAGAACAGGCAAAAGGGAATGAGTCAATCTTACTCTAATTGAATTTGGCTTAGGGAGGGAATGACATACACACTAAATAGGGTATCTCACCCTACAGGAGAGTAGGGGGGAAGGGGATGAGAGGAAGGATGATGGAGGGGAGGAGAGGTTGTGGGGGAGGGAAGTTGGAAGCACACACTTTTGAAAAGGGATAGGGTCAAAGTAGGAAATAGAACAAGTGGGGGCAGGATAGGATGGAGGGAAATACAGTCAGTCTTTCACAATACATCTACTATGGAAATGTTTTGCATAGCTACACATGTACAACTTATATTGAATTGCTTATCTTCCCAATAAGGGTGGGTGACAAGGGAGGAAGGGAAAGAATCTGGAATTCAAGGTTTTAAAATCAAATGTTTAAAAAATTTATTATTATTATTATTATTATTATTTACATGCAAGTGGAAAATAAGGCACTGGGATATAGAGATCCATCTTACCCTACTGGAAAGTTATAGGGGGGATGGGGAAGAATATAGGAGAGAACAGATTGGGAGAGGGGATATACAGTGGGATCCCTGTTTTGGGTTGGTGGGTAGGGGAAAGACGGGGAGAAAATTTGTAACTCAAAATCTTGTGGAAATGAATGATATAAACTAAAAATAAACATAAAATTTAGTTAAAAAAAAGAATTACAGGAAGAAAAGAATGGTCACTGCTCTCAAATTTTATTTGAAGTATTCCCAAAAGGGAAATAAACTAAAAAAAATGTGGTTTCATTGATATAGGGAATTTTCATCATATGGGTTTTTGTTATTGTTAGGTCATGTCCAACTCTTTGTGAACTCATGGACCATAACCCTCCAGGCCATTTACAATGGGGATAAGAATAGCACCTACCTCCTAGGGCTAATATGAAGATCAAATGAGATAATAATTGTAAAGTGCTTAGGATTACTGGAGCAGAAACCCCTGTTATCCAAGTGAGTTTTGCCTCAAATTCCCATCTAGTTTATTGCCCCACCATACTATAAAGGGGGAAAATTGCTCAAGGCTTAGTTTTTGGCTTATATCCGGGGTCTCTCCAGAGGGTAGAATAGAAAGGTATTCCATGTACAATATGAATCAGGTATGGGACAGATATTTATTTCCTACATATAAAAAATGCTAAATACAAAACTCTCACAACAGCACAATAGTAGAAAGACTTAAACAAGATTCAGTAATTTCACTTATAGTTATTTATATTTTCCTATGAGGTTGATCCTTAAATCTTATAAGGACATAAAGAAATTTGTGGGACCATTGAATAGGTATTTGTTAGATTTCACCTCAGCTCTGCACTAACCCCTCAAAGTCCACATCTACTGACCAGCTAGAATAGTGCTTGACCTGCTTCCCTTATAAGTGGCTTATCTCAGATATGTACTAACTATGTGACCCTGGGCAAGTCATTTAACCTCTGTTTGCCCCAGTTTTCACAGCTGTAAAATTGGAAACACCTATCTCTCTGGGCTGTTGTGAGGATTGAATGAAATACTTGTAAAGTATTTAATACAGTGCCCAATGCATAAGAGGCACCCCTTTCCCTGTTCATCTTAGCCAGTGCAGTTAGCCATTTTGGTCAGATGGACCCAGGGCCTCTGAACCTCTTGAATTCACAAGCTTGCTAACAAATATAGCATGTCCGCCTTGAGAAGAGAAGGGCTCAGAAAGGGCTTGAGGCTAGATCACTCACTTTAAAGATCCACTGAGTCATCAGATTGCCCTGCTCAGTGGCTGCCCACAATGAGATCACTTCCTCATCTTTCAGGTCTGATGGCGGGAAGCAGCTTTGTCATTCTCAAAATGCTTATGTGCTGAGCTAGCACCCAGGCTTGGCTAGAATCAGGAAAAACATTTTTGTACATATTCTATTCAATGCTGGGTTAACACAATCATTTCAGCGGTGCTGTAAGAGAACCCTGTATTAATGCCAGCCCTTGTGTTGGGAGAGAGACGGAGACAGAGACAGAGACAGAGAGACACAGAAAGAGAAAAGGAGAGAGAGACAGAGAAGGAAAAAAAAGCTACCTCAGTAGATATCACTTTTGACACTATTCACGTCCAAAATTGTAGAAGTCAGGGCTTCTTTTTACCCTTCAGGACTTCATTGGACACTTTTTCTTCTCATCTGCTTCAGAAAACAATGTTTATATTCTGTCCTATCTCTGGAACCTATTGCTAAAGTGTTATGTTAATGGGACAAAAGATCTTCCCTGCCCATTAATAAGCATCAGGTGTTAGAAGAGTGTTCTTATGAATTGACCAGAAGAGACTCTGGGTAGCTGTTAAGGAGGCACCCCTCCTCTGAAAAACCCAGATATTGGGGCTTCTCTCTGGTAACTATGTATGTAATGCCTTGGTCAGACAGTTGTATCTGTCTGTTGATCTGTGCTAATTTCTCAGACAGTTAGAAGCTCTGTCTGTTGGTCTTTATTTCTCTGCTTTTATTTTCTCTATTCTCTTTGTTTGAATTTTCTCTGAAGTTCAGGGTGCTGACTTTTCCCTGGAACTAGTGAATTAATTTAAAAAAGGATTGCTGACCCCTTGAACAGCTATCTTTCCTAGTAAAGCAGATCTAAGAACCTGTGCTAGCAGCCATCCTGGGTCTGCCAGTGTGGTTGCTGCTACACAAAGTCAGCTCTATATTGGCATAAAGTAGATGTCACCCAAAGGTGCAAATTGAAGGCAATTAAAGGCCCTACTTGTCTGAAACTTCCTTTTCCTTAAATGTCTATTAGTCAATCCTTTCAGTTAAAGCACTGGCTACAGAAATCCATTGCTAAAATGTGAAGATATCTTCTAAAAAGGGTTATATATGAATATAATAGCCACTGTCACATTAGTGACCCTGTCCTATTTAATATTTTTATCAGTGACTTGGATAAAGTCATTGAAGACAGTTTTATCAAATCTTCAGATGATGTGAGATTGGAATTTAGAGCTGGATCATAGAGAGCATTAATAACAGCTAGCAGTTATATAATACTTCAGATTTTGCAAAGTGCCACTCAAATCCTTCATTTTATGATGAGTAGATTGAGGCCCAAAAGTTTACATGTGCCTAAGGTCATATAGCAAACCACTGGGCCCAGATCCAGCATTCTGTCCACTAGACCAAGGCTAAAGCAATCATCCGGGTGGACTAGAAATGGAGTTTACTGGGGTTGGGGACAGTGGGACTATAAAAGGGTACAGTAATGGGAAATCCAGGAAAATCAAGGGGCAGCATGAAGGCAGTGGCTGCTTAGAAGGAGAAAGGGAGCGAAATACATGGGGCCCCACAGTAGGTCTCAAGCTACCTTGTGAAAGTCAAGTCAGATCAACAAGCATTGACTAAGTATTTACTGGGTTTCAGGCATTGTTCTAAGCACTGAAGACACAAGGAAAAGAAAAGTGTCTTCTCTCAGCTCTCATTCCAATGGGGGAGACAGCATGCAAACAAAGGTGTGCCCACTCACCCTTGACTCAAAGGTGTATTTGCATAACACTCTCTCCATTGGTGGAGATGGATGACAATGCTCCTCACCCTCAGTGGGGTGGAGTTGGTGAGAGCTGGAGAAGAGAGAAGACTATTCCAGGATCTCTTCAGATCCTTGAAGGGAGAGAAAGACTCTGGAAAGAAGCCAACACATGGAAAAGTCAGCACTTCTACCAGGTCCTTATCCCTAGCTTATTACTCTTGAGACTTCAGGGAATTTCCGCTTGATTGAGATCTGAGACTCTCCCTCTAGGCTGAGCTGAGTTATCTCACTCCCAATGGGAGACCTCATTTACTCTGTACATTGTCTGGTATATCTTCTCGTATCCTGTAGGGCAGAGACTACCTTTTGCCTCTCCATAATCCCAGCACTTAGCACAGTGTCTGGCACATAGTAGGCACTTAATAAGATTGTATCTATGTGTGTACATATGTATGTGTATATGTGTATACACATTTATATGTATGTACATATATGTATACATGTATATAATGAATAGCAAAACAGAAATCTCTCCATATACATACATTTATTTAGATAAGTTGGCTTATTTGCTACATGTATTCACATATTTGCATTTTAGCAATGGATTTCTATAGTCAATGCTTTAGTCAATGAAAGAAGTAACTAATATTATATATTTAAGGCAATGAGCAAACTAATGGGAAAGAAAGTTTTGGACAAATGAGCCTTTGGCTTCCCTTCAATTTATATCCTATAGATGACCACTTGAAAGCAGGTGCACATGTAGAATTGGCATTTGGTGGGAAGGGAGTTAGGCTTTGGATACACAGTTTGGGGAACTCTTTCCACAGTAAGAGATAGTGATCAGGCTAATATACTGAACTTAAAGGTTATTTCCTCTAGACTAAAAATATTTAATGGAACAGATAGATAGTTAAAACTCTAGTCTGATACCCCTTCCCTCTGAGGAGGGGAGAGTAGCCATCCTCTAGCCCCAACTTTCTGGTTCTTTTCTTGGTAAGAATCAGTCTCCCTTTAAGAAGAGTGGGAGAAGAAACTCTAAAAATATTCATTCTTGCCTCCCTGCAAGCTCCACCTAGACAGACTCCTGTAGACACACAGAACCCACCTGTGCAAAACAACTCAACACCACACATCTTACACATGCAAGCTATATACAGTGTGAACACAACAGAATGTAACCTCAAAGGGAAAACAGTAGCATTTGGGTGAGGGGAAAGGAGATCACAAAAGGCCTCTTGAAGAAGGCAAGATTTAACCTGAGTCTGGAAAGAAGCTGGGGAAGTGGGGGGAGGGGCTGAGATGAGAAAGGAGAGCCCTCCAGACACGGGGGACAGCCAGTGACTAGACATGTAGGGGCTAACCAGAAAGCCAGGGGCTTAGAGTGATGATGTGATGGTTTGGAAGGTCAACCTGCCTCCCCACCCCCTCCAACTTGGAGATGTATTTCTCTAGTTCTGCTATTTTCCTAATCTGTGACCCTGGACTATGACATTTATTTTATCCCTCTTCCGTTTTGGCCTCTGTTGCATCAGATTTTAGCTTAGCTTTCTGCTCCTGATCTCTGGGGCTCCTAACCTGGGGTCCTTTTTGAATAACCTGGAGTGTCCTAAGCTCTCCATCTGACCACTACCTGATAAAGTGACCTTTATCTAGAGAACCCTGCTGTAGGGTCTCAGTAAAATCCTGGGAGCTTTCCCTTAGAATCGTGAGAAAATCTCACTAAAGTCAGTACCCACATGTAAATGATTCAATGTCTAAATTTTTCCCAATTGCATTTGAATTTGACAATCTCTGTTATAAGGCAAATACCTCTGTTCATTCAGTACTTTCTTGTTACTAACACATAATTATGACACAGGGTCTTTATATATTTTCTGTTTTAAATAAGAAGGGTAGGTGTGTGTGTGTGTGTGTGTGTGTGTGTGTGTGTGTATACATGCGCATCCACTAAATTTTTTTGTTCTGGCCTTTTCTCACTTTCTGCCCCTGTGTTTGCCTAAATAGAAGATCCTGAAAGCAATATTTAATATTAAATGGATGATTAGAGTAGGTGGGGACTCAGTTAAATATGACTGATTCACTGACTAAGGAAACAAAAGTTTGAGCCTCAGAGCATATTGATTACTTAAGTAATGCATGCCAATTGCATAACATCCTCAACTTTGACACTGGCCCCCAAATACAGGGGAGACAGATTTTTATGCATTAAAAGCAAACAATAAGCAGGATACAAACCAGTATGCAAGATTAAGTCATCTGATTTCTAATTGGGGGGAAGATTAGGGGCTTTCCAAGTTGGAAGGGGGGAAAGTAAAATAGATGAAACTCCCTGAAATCAGAAGAAGACGTGTTCCACTCTTCCCAACTGTTTGTATTCAATCCAAGGAACAAGGAAACAGTAATTGATTGATCAGCACAGGGCCAGTTTTCAGGTAAGATAAGTTGCGTGAGATGTATGATTGTGAGAAAACTCCTTCCATTGCTCTATGAGTCTGACTGGACTTCTGATTAGCAGAACCTAGGTCCTTAATTAAGGGTCTCTAAGCAACACATGGAGATGGTCCAGCTTCCAAGGCATGCAGGGAGGTTCAAACAATGCCATAAAGTTTCCCCACCCCCCAATTCCCACAACTGAATAGAAAGGGAACTGAGCTAGACCCAGATTTGAGTCACAAGATAGACTCAGTATAGTTCACTCAATTTTCGCAATTCCTACAGGAGTGAGGGAGGGAAGTTTTTGAGAGATGGAAGGCCTTCCCAGCGTTCTTCAAATCATCCTATGCACATCCTAGTACAGTTTTAGATGTTACATCTTTTTTTTTTTCATTTTTTTTAGAGGGGGGAAGGAGGGCAATTGGGGTTAAGTGACTTGCCCAAGGTCACATGGCTAGTAAGTGTTAAGTGTCTGAGGACGGATTTGAACTCAGGTTCTCCTGACTCTAGGGCCAGTGCTCTATTCACTGCACCACCTAACCACCCACATTTTAGACTTGAATAGCTTTAATAAGCCACATTTAGGGGCATCCTGTACCAATGCCTGAAAACTCTACCTTTGCCAGAGGCTATTCTGTCTCCACACCTGACTTAGAAAAATGCAAAAAAAAAAAAATGGGTATAACTCAAAGACCACTGGGCAAGCAAACACCTGCTTACCCTTTCAGAAACTCCAATGATGGCCATGAGAGATTGTCAAGTCATTTAGGCAAACTGATGTTAACTGTTGCCAAAATGTATAAAGATGCCAAAATGTATAAAGAAGGCTGCTGCTTCATGAGAGGGATAGCAAGCATGTTGAGTAAGAGTCAGGATCTAAAAAAGACATGGACAGGTTAGAATGATGGGTAGAATCTTAAGAGAGAGACTGAAAGATGACAGAGACAAAGAGATGGGGGTGGGCTGGGGAAGAAGGGTATTTTTAAGGACTTATTTTTGTACCAGGCATTGGAGTTGCAAATACAAACACCTTTCAAAGATTTCAAAGATCCTACATCCTAATTAAGGAAGGCAATACATAAGGGGAAAGTGAAAAGTGGGGGTGTGGGCAGGTATGAATATATCCACATGACACTAGAGATGGTGTGGAAGTGAGGTGGAGAACTGTTGAGATTCTATGATCCAATGATACTGTGGATTTGGTTGGGAATAGAATGAATTGTGAATAGAAAGGAGGAAATGAATCCCACCATAATATACTTACAAAATACATTTTATATTATGACTTGGGCCTTTAAAAGATAAAAAAAAATGCTCAAAGACAAATTCACCTGGACAGTTGCAATTAAATATGGGGCAGCTCAATTGGAACAAAGATATTTGACAAATTGAGGCCAAAGGGGAAATAAGGTTTACAAAAGGTAGAAAACCAAAGGGCTGTCTTGACTTGGGGAATGGGGAAAAGTCTGTGGGGTACTAGTTTGAGCTTTCTTCATAGTTATGCCCGAAATACCCATCTGCACTTCCATATCCTGTTATAGAGATTACTACCAACTCATGATGAAGGACTTGGTGCTTAAGTAGAAAGATACACACTTCAAAAAGAGGAACTGATTTTGACTAAAAAAAGATTTCTTTATAACTAATGCCAGTCATTAAGTTCCTACTGCCTGATTTCCTTCCTACTCAGAAGGCAACTTGATAGAATTACAAGATAAATTGATTCCTGAAAGCTATAGTTGATCCTTTAACCTCTGATTAACCAATCAATTGTGTCTATCTCTTCTCTCTCTCACCTCTAATAGCCTCCCACCTTCCCACATACTGCATAGATTATTACCTTCTAGTGGAAATTCTAATAAGGAAAGAAAAACCTCAAGGGTGTGCAGTTGAAAGGGGAAGGGAACAAGCATTTATTATATGTCTCCTGTATACCTGGCAGTGAAGGGGTGCCAGATATTTACAAATATCTTATCTGATCCTCACAACCACCCTATGAGGTAGGTGCTATTAGGATTCCCATTTTACAGTCAAAGAAACTGAAGTGAACAGGGGTAAGTAACTTGCCCAGGGTCACACAGCTAGTAGTAAGTGTCTGAAGCTGGATTTCAGCTCAGGTCTTCCTAGCTTCCTAACTCCAGGCACAACACTCATTCTACTGCATGGCAGAGTAGAAAGATCTTGAACTCAGGCTCATAAGATGTGATTTCTTTACCTGCTCCACCATTAACAAGATATGTAAATACAATTCAATTCAACAAATGCATAGTCTGCATCTACCATATGCCAGACACTGTGATATGTTCTGTGGATATAAAACCAAAAAATGAAACCATCCCTGTCTTCAGGGAGCTTCTGTTCTATGGGGATGGAGGATGCAAAAAAAAATGTACCATAAATAAATTAAAAATGTATAATCTAACCACTTAGAAATCTCATGAGTGAGTTTAGACCCTGATAGGTTACTATGATAGCATCACTATGCCAACTACAGATGCTGATGAAGCCCTTCAGCTAGGCATTGTGTTTGGCATCCCTAGTGTGCACACACGCGCGCACACACACACACACACACACACACACACACACACACACACACCCCTACCCACACCTACCCCTTTCTTTCTTTCTAGGCCTTAGCTCCTGAAATGCATGCCAGAAACTTTTAGCCTCTCACTAAACCACAGAAACTTCCTATTCCCCCCCTCACAAACACAATGCATTTATTTCTACACCCACTGTTTCCTATACAAAAATGAAAGAACATAGGGTTATCTTACAAGGGTTATTAAAGATGACACTCTAGCCCTCTCTCTTCTTCAAATGTTCTAGTCCTTCGCCCAGACTCTCTTGACAAAACTCTCTCTCTCTCTCTCTCTCTCTCTCTCTCTCTCTCTCTCTCTCTCTCCCTCCCTCCCTCTCTCTCTCAAAAGGGGAATTTCCACTCTGCCTCCTTATCCATATCCATGATTTTATAAACACAACAAACTTGGAATTTTTTTGCCAAAAAGTTGTATAATATTTTAAAATCTTAGAAGTGAAAGTGAATATTTCAGGAAGGAGCTAAACTTCTCCAGCTGTCCTTTCACAGCAAATGTTGGAGGGGATGTGGAAAGAAAGGCACATTCATGTATTGTTGGTGGAGCTGTGAATTGGTGTGACCATTCTATAAAGTGATTTGGAATTATACAAATAAAACTACTAAAATGCTCAAAACTTGGGCATATGCCCCAAGGAAATCAATGACAAGAGAAAAATCTCTGAATATACCAGTATTTGCAATAGCCCTTTCTGTGGTAGCAAAGAACTGGAAACAAAGTCAATGACCATTAATTGGGGAACGGCTAACAAATTGTGGTACATGAAATCTAACTGGGCTGTCAGAAATGAGGAGTGTGATAAATACAGAAAGTGAGGAAAGACATGAATTGATGTAAAGTGAAGTTAAGTGGTGCCAATACATACAGTGGCTAAGCAAATGGAAAGAGTGATAGTCACAAAACAATTGAAATGGAATTTGGAAAAATTATATGACTAAGTTTGTTCCAAAGAAGAGGCACGAGATGCCTGGGCCACTGAGAAGATAAGTCACTTGCTCTGGGTCACGTACAAGTATGTACCAGAAGAAGGACTTGAACCCAGGTTTTGCTGGTTCTAAGGCTAGCTTGCCATCAGTTATGCCACCCTGCCTCTCAGTGTAAGTTATCCCTCTTCAAAATTACATGTAACGATATGGTTTCATGTTTAGTCAGTCATAAAGGGGAATATGTTTTTAAGTCTGAGAGGGAAGCATAGACAAACATTTAATGTCATGGAAAGAATAAAGTACTATGGATCAAAAGACATGGTCCAAGTGTCAGTTCTACCTTGAACTATTTGTGTGATTTTAGGTATAGATCAATGACTTTGGAGACTTGAGAATTCTGACCAATGAAATGACAAGACACATTTCTTTTTCTTTTTCTTTTTTTTTTTTTTTTTTTTTTTTTAAGCAATTGGGGTTAAGTAACTTGCTCAAGGTTACACGGCTAGTCATTATTTATGCGTGGGTGCTCATTTTCTGAGGCCGGATCTGATCTCGGGTCATCCCAACTCCGAGGCCGGCGCTCTTACTCACTGCGCCACCTAGCGGCCCCTTTAGGGCAATTGGGGTTAAGTAACTTGCCCAAGGTTACACGGCTAGGTTTTTGTTTGTGTGGATTAAGTGTCGGAGGCCGGCTCCGAACTCAGGTCCTTCTGATTCCAGGGCCGGCGCTCTATTCACTGCGCCACCTAGCCGCCCCAAGACACATTTCTAAAGGACAAGGAAACCTGCTACCCACCTCCTGATAAATAGGTGATATATTCAAGATGTCAGAGAAGTGACATACATTTTTGGACGGGATCAATGGGAGAATGTCTTTTCCTTGACTGTGCATATTTGTTATATATATACATATAAGTATATATTATATGTAATAGTATATGTTACATATTAATGTATATTATATTATATATTTATATGTGTGCATTAGGTTTTTCTTTTTATATTTTTCATGGGGAGAAATAGAGAGGAAGAGGGATAGGGTTGAAAGAGAAAGAGACTGAGACAGAGACAGAGACAATGAGAGAGGATAATCTGCTAAGCATCGAGGGGTGCTTAGTAAGGTTCATCAGCATTCTGAGCTAAGCTCTGCTACAAGGTAAACTTGTAGTCCCTTGCTTATATTCATGTTTCCAAGGGTGAAATAGGAGATAATATCTGCTCCCATTCAGAGCTGGCTGTTGGGCTCCTTAGCCCCTTCTTCAGTTTCCCAGTAGATTTGTGTAGCCATAGAAGGCTATGCCTTGTGGGACCTGACTCCTGGCTGTGACTATAACTCACATGGACTTTCTCCTTGGCTACACCTTGGTCATACAGGGGAGGGGCTGAAGAAAAGGGAGACAACTGGAGTCTGGAGCACCAAACTTTCTGGCCTTGGCTGCAAATAGGCCACTTGCCTTTTCTTGACCTGGTTCAGGTCCATAGGTAACTCTCAGTTTGAGCCCCTCTCCCCCAGGGGATGCAATGGTGAAGTGGTAGTTCACAGGGGGAACCCAGCTGATCATAGCAATGAGGACTGTGGATGGATGCAGAAGGACTTGTCATATAGCCCTCTGGGAGGAAGGTGATGGGATAGCTGGCAAAGCTAGAGCAATCTCCCTGGTTGAAGCCAAGACCCCTTAAATTCATGGGGCATACATCCTGGACTGAGAAGATAGACCCAGGAGCATATTTGAACCAAGACTGGGTCATGACTTACTCTTCTAGAACAGGCCCTTAACTACGGATCTACGAATTGGTTTAAAAAAATTAACTGTATTTCAGCATAATTAGTTTCCTTTATAGCACTTCATATTTTATCTTCTGCATTTAAAACATTGTTCTGAAAAGGGGTCCTTAGGATTCATTAGGTCACCAAAGGGGTCCATGATACAAAAAGTTTACTGCTCCATAGGCTCTCAGTGGAGCTGATTGATAGTACCATCCCTTTAAGCTTTATTTCTCTTCCCTTTTTGCTGCTAAACTAGAAAAAGCAATCTATACTTCCTCTCCTCTCCCCCACTTTTCAGCCCCCACTTCTTGACTGAAATGATGATGTCCAAGGTCACCAATGATCTCAATTGCTCAATCTCATGGTTTTTTCTTCAGTTCCCATCCTTCTTGACCTTTCTGTAGAATTTGGCATATTGGTCATGACCCTCTCTCCTGGATTCTCTCTTTTTACCTTGGACACTGTTCTTTCTGGGCCCTCTTTCTACCTCTGACTGCTCTCTCCCTGTTAGTTCATCATTCACCTTCCCACTTCCAAACTCTGGATGTTCCCCAAGACTCTGCCCTGGGCCTTTTGTTTCCCTTCTCTCTACATATCTTTCCTCTCAATGATCTTGCCAACTCTCACTGGTTCATCATCATCTCTAGGGGAATTACTCTCAAATCTCCATATTCAACTCTCATTTTCTATGTCATTAACTGACTGTTGGATACCCCATAGACAAAGTCAACATCATCAGGCAATGTGGTATCATGAAGAGAGCTCTAGATTTGCCATCAAGAGCCTTGGGTTCAAATCCTGAATATAATATTTAATATGTGCTACTTAACCTCTCTGGGCCTCAGTTTCCTCACTTGTAAAATGAAAGGTCTGGACTGGAGGGCTAGAACTCTGGCTCCATGGTCATGTGAATGAAAGTAACTATCAAGAAGAGTTAGAAAGATTTAACAAAGTAAAAGATTCTCACACTGTTTATATTTAGTAAGGTGGAAATGGCACGTTAAACTACTAGTCCTTATCTTGCCTGATAATAAAATGTCCTAAAGTTGCTTAACTGTTATACAACCAGATCTGTGGGAGAAGAAGATTTGACCTTAAACTTAAAAGCAGAAGGAGGAACTGTGCCATAGAATTTTAGATTGTTCTTCTTGATAGCATGTGGTTTTCATGAAGGCATAGTCACCTCATGGAAAACCCAAGAAAAAGGCTAAATCATCTCTTATCGCTTGTTTTACTTTTCATCATCCTTCCTCCCTTGCCTTCCTGTTTGCTTTTTTGCTCCTCTCTGCCTCCTCTCCAGAGATCTCAGGACTTGAGCTTCTCCTGCATCAGGTATATCTGGTCATCCATCCCGTGAGATAGCTGGGGTCTGCTGGTCAACTTAATTTGAATAATCTGTAGGACCCCGCTGCCTTTCTAATCACTCAGCTTCTCAGAGTCAGAGCCCTCCCTGACTTTTCACTTTCTTGCATTGCTCACCTACCCAATCAGTTGCCAGACCTCATTGAATCTACCTCCATGACATCACTTGTATCTGTCTTCTTCTCTCTACTCGTGCTTCCACCACTGTAGTCCAGACCCTTCTCACTTCTTGCCTCTACTGTTGCAACAGACTTCTAATTTGTCTTCCTGCCTCAAATCTCTCCCTTTCCTAATTTATCTTCCATGCAACTAGAAAAATTAATATTCTGAATGCACCAGTCTGACTATGGCACTCTCCCAATTAAACAGACAAACCAGTAGCTCCCTCTTGCCTCTGAATATAATACAAACTCTTCTGTTTGGCACTAAAAGTCCTTTACAATCTTACTACATTCTACCTTTATAGGTTTATTACACGCACTTTATGTTCTAGCCAAACTGTCCTACTTTGCTGTTCCTCATACATGATGCCTCATTTCTTATCTCCATGCCTTTGCACAGGCTGTCCCTGTGCACATGCCTGAAGTGCTCTTTCTTTTCCTCACCTCTACCTCCTTAAATCCTTACCATCTCTCAAGTTGCAGCTCAGGTGCCATGTCTCATATGAAACCTCTCCTGTAATAACTGGTGTTAGTGTTCTCATTCCATCTAAAATTTTTATCTGTCTGTCTGTCTCTATCTATCTATCTATCTATCTATCTATCTATACATACACATATATATATGTATACACACACATAAATACATATATACACACATAAAGGTATTATACACATATACATATATTGCACATATGTATTATACATATACATAGAATCATATATAGACACACATGTCTAAATGTGTGTGTTTCTATAGCATTGTTTCATCTTTGCAAAGCCAGGAAATTCCCTCATAAAAAAAAGAGAAATGGCTTGGTCAGAAGTGAAACTGTCCCCATTCTTTCTAGTTGAGAGAGACCCGTCTCCACCTCTAAACCCCATAAAAAAAACTCTACTGCCCCAAACACCCTGGAGGAGGAAACTGTGTGATAAGATTGAGGAAAATATGGGCTCAGTCAACTGGTATCCAGGATTGACTATTTTCCTTTTCCTTCTGCTCTCTTTAAGATTCAGTTTTTGGGTCATAATCTAGATGGGGCTCAAGGAGCCACCACCATCACACAGATATCCAGCCTTCCATGACTTAGTCTGGAGCAATAGGACCTTGGATTGCAGCTGTTTCTGTGGCCTCATGTTCTAACAGTGAGCAGCTAAGTAGGAGAGGGGACCCCAAGTCTCCACATTGGCAATTATGGAGAATCTTGTTAAGTGGGCAAAGTGAGGAGGAATGCTTTCTTTTATCCCTCTCACCTGAGTTTTCCTTAAATAGCCTGTGTCATGGAACATAGGCCACACGCACACACACACACCTTCCTCACCTCATTCTCTTTCCATGATCCATAGACATGGGTGATATGGGAACTTTCTCCTGTCACCCACTAAGATCTGGGAGGTAGCCATTTGAAGGCCCAAGTCTCCATTTAAGTAGTCTTCACCTTTTTCCTGCTGTTTCTGCTGTGTTCAATGAAATATAATTTATTGGGTAGCTGAGGGTAGAGAGGAAAGAAATAGAAGAAATCACAGGCATAGGATATAGGCTCCAAAACTGTAGATTTCTTAAGTGTGGTATTTTGCACACTATTATATCCCTATCAACATCTGAAGGCTGGTCAGTGTGGTTTTAAACCCCTTAATGTTGCCATTTGAGGCCACATCAATGGTGGAGAGAGGGGTGGAGGGCAAGGGGAATGGGGGAAGCCTATGTGGCATAGGCTGAGTGTTGTCTAGTGGCCAGAAGAGATAACTTTTAGGAAGGCTGTGCAATGCACAACTGCTAGAGAGGAACTGAGATGGCTGGTGGGTCAGTGGCTCCAAAAAAGTTGCCCCTGGTGGACACCAGATATGACACTTCCACACAGGATCATTAATATGGTGACATGCTGGCATCCTGGTGGCTTAAGAAAGGTACAACAGAAATTGATTTTAATTGCCACTACCACAATATCCCAAGTGTCCCATGAAGGGCAGCTCAGTGTCCCATAAAATTTCATTTTATAGAAGCAGCTGGGTGACATGGTGACTAGAGCACTCAGCTTAGTCAGGAAGATCTGTGTTCAAATTCAGCCTCACAAATCACTTAACCTCTGCCTCAGATTTCTAAACTGTAAAATGGGGAAAATAGTATCACCTATTGTTATGTGGTCACTGGGTGGCACATAGTATAGAGGGCTGGGCAGGGAGTCAGGAAAACTCATCTTCATGAGTTCAAATTTGGCCTCAGACATTTACTAACTGTGTGACCTTGGGCAAGTCACTTAACCCTGTTTGTCCCAGTTTCCTCATCTGTAAAATGAGCTGGAGAAGGAAATGGCAAACACATTTCACTATCTTTGCCAAGAAAACGCCAAATGTAGTCACAAAGAGTCAGACAGGACTGAAAAAATGACTGAATGTACTGAGGCACAAATGAGATTATGTTTGTAAATACTTAGCCAAGTGCTGGACACATAAGAGATGTTGATAAATGCTCATTTCTTCTCTCCCCTTCATTTGCTTCTGTGTTTGCATGTTGTCCATTCTCAGTAGAATGTAAACTCCTCCAGGGCAGTAACCGTTCCACTTTAGTGTTAGCCCGTGCACAATTGCTGATACCAAGAAGACACTTAGTAAACACTTTGGTAAACAAATGAATGAAAGTTAAGTACTTCCTCTGTGGAAGGTATTTTGCAAGGCATGTGATAAGTATCAGAGATACATAGTAACTCAAATTTAGAAACCTTGTCCTCCAGATTATAATCTGGTGAAGGAACAGGGATAGGCTGAAATAACCATGACCACAAAATAGAATGTCTCCTCCAAACAGTGACATGTAATTTTAAGGAGGAGAGATCAGGGAGGCTTCACAGAAGAAGAGGTCCCTGAGTTAGACCTTGAAGAAAGGAGACTCTTCCAATGGGTAAAATGGGGGACAAAGGGGTGTCCATTTCAGACATTGAGGACAATGTAAGGACAGATATGAATACAGGCAAGGTTAGGGCAAGAAGAAGTATTGGTGGGTAGATAGGTGAAGAGTGTGTAGACTATGGGAAGGGGTAGTGGAAGATAATCTTTCAAAAAGTATTAAGTGCTTAATGGTGCAAGGAACTATGCTAATATAAGTAATGGGGATGCATAAATAATCAAATCAATCAACAAGCATTTATTAAACTCTTACTATTTGCCAGGCATTGTGCTAAGCCCTGGGATGCAAGGAGCTCACATTGTAATGAGGGAAAGAGCAGATAAATAACATTGTACATACAAGAATAGATGGGAAGAACCTGAAGGGAGGAGGAGGGCCCAGGAAAATCTTCCTACAGAAGGTTGGATTTGAGCTGACTCTTGAAGGAAGCCAGGAAAACCAAGAAGGGGAGGTGAGAGGAGAGAGTCTTTTATTTGATGAACTCTAAGTTCACTCTAAGGATGGCTTGGATAGATATATCTGGAATCTGGCCCAGTTTCTATTTTAAGGGAAGCTAGAGACGGATTGTAGATGGGCTCTTGTTCCTTCTATCTCCTATCTCCAAAAGAGTATCAGACTAGAATTATATTTATCTGCCTTCTTAAATATTGATGGTCTAGGGGTATGAGTCTGTGTGGAACAAAAGTCTCTTCTGTAATTACTAGCCCTTAGCTCACATCTTCTGGCTTGGCCCCTTCCCAGCAAATACCAGTCACACAAAAGCCATCACAAATAGTGAAGAGCAAGTGAAACCATTATCCAAGAGAGCAAATAGAAATTGGACAAATTCTATAGATATTCTCTGCCAGAAAACACACAATGAATGAGCCCTTTGCTGGTGGGGGGGGGGGGGGGGAGGAGATGAGATCTCAGAGAAAGGCCCTGATCTTACCCAAGGGAAAAAGTCTCCAAAGTATCTGTGTTGGGGATGTGTTGAGGAGCCAGCTTCTCCTACATTTCTATAACTTTCAAAGTCTTTCCCTTTCTCTTCTCTGGAGTCCATTCTCATGTGTCTCTCTTAGAAGTTCTCACAACAATTTTACCCCTTGCTCAGGTATTTGGACTGACATTGCACTCAGCATTTCCCATGCCAAACCAGAGTCATATCTTCTTTTGTGTCTTTAGCAGCACCTAAAATAACCCAGTTTGGGGTGAAAACCTAGATATATAGTCTTTCAAGAAATTCAGTGAACAGAAGAAGAAATCTGGGACAGAAGTCAAAGAAGATTTCAGAATTAGTCAAAAGCCCACTGAAGCTAATAATGAATCCCACACAATCCCAAGTAGGCAACCTCCTTTAATTTTCCCCTCTGTGAAGATAAAATATCGGACACAGTGAAAACCAAGTAGTCGCCATGGTCACATTGTCAACCAACAGAAAACTGTACATTAATCCAGTTACAACATGCTGGACTGAGTCTGTGCTTCTGGACTCTAGTAGCTGCCAAAAACAAACACTGCCATTGCTGGTTTTCAAATAAGTTCCCAGAATTTCCTTTGACTCCTGACTCATTTTTTCTCCCTCTCTCTGGCTTGCATTTGCAAAAGATTTCATGTTAGAAAACTCCTTTTCTTTTGAGAGCTTGTCTGGCTGGATGCCATAGCTGAGAAGAATGGAAGGATGTCCAAATAGTTCAGGTTTTGACCACTACTTTTAGTTCTGATTCTCTGGGTGATCAACCCAAGGAGGGTGCAGGACTACCACCACAAGACAAAATGCTATCCCCAGGCCATGGGGTATAGTGCCCCCTTTGGAGATGTCCCCTTCTGCCACATCTTTTCTTGCCTAGGGAAATGATAAAACTGCACGCTATTCTCAAGCTACAGAGGTGAAGTCTCTTTATGTGGTCATACCCGACATGACTATTTTCCTTTTGTGGTGAGACAATTAAGACAATAAAGAACAGTAACTAAGCCTAAGTTGTTTGCCTGTGGTCACAGCATTTAACTCAATGCAATAGACATTTACTAAATTCCTGCATGCAGGAAACTGGGCTGATTATTGGGGTGATGGGCATCAGCAGCTTGTTGGACCTTTTAAAGTGGATGGACAGAAAGCATCTGAAACTTAACACTTTCAAAACAGAAACCTATCTTTCCCAGACAAACCCACCCCTCCTTGGAACTTCCTTGTTTCTATTAAGGCAACTACAATCCCCCTGGTCAAATTTTGCAGTCTCAGAATCATCAATGTCTATTCTTCATCATATCCCCTTTCCAGTCCTTTGCCAAGTCTCCAAAACATCATTTAAATTTTCCCCTTTTTCTCCACTGTATGACCATCACAGTAGGGTAAGCTCTCCTTACCTCTGCCTTGGGCTACTATAGCAGCCTCCTAAATGTCCTCTCTGCCGCAAGTCTCTCTCTCTCTCTCTCTGATCCATGCTCCACAAAACTGCTGAAGAGATATTCCTAAAGCATAGGTTCTGGCCACGTCACTCTGCTGCTCAATAAACTCTTCTGGTTTTTTGGTTTAGTCATTTTTCAGTCATGTCTGATTCTTTGTAACCTCTTTTGGGGTTTTCTTCACAAAGATATTAGAGTGGTTTGCCATGTCTTTCCCCAGTTTATTTCACAGATGAGGAAACTGACTTGCCCAGAGTCACACAAATAGTGTCTGAGGCTGAATTTGAACTCAGGTCTTCCTGACTCCAGGCCTGCACCACCTAGCTGCCCTGATAACTCTATTATCCCTAGGATCAAATACAAGTTCCTCTATTTGGTATCCTCTACTGATAGTCTGACTCCAGTCTAAACCTATTTCTCACCTCTCTCCTTCATGCATGCCACCATCCATTCAAACTAACTTTCTTACTCTTCTTTAAACACATTGCCTCTTCTCTCTCCATGGTTTTGCAAAGGCTATCCCTCCTGCGCCTAGAATTCACTCAATCCTCTTGGAATCCCTAGGTGTGTTTTTTACTTTTTTCTGGTTTTGAATATAATATAATGTAATTACATTTGAATGTAATCTTTGTTTTGATGAATAGAGTTTTACAAAATGGAATTGTACAATTTTTATATACTGGTCAGTAACGCTGTAAAATAATTATACTTATTTAGACATTTAATATTTAAAAGACAAGATGCTACTGGAACCTTCTGCCTAATGAGGCAGGTATCCATTTAAAAAGCTGAAATGTAACATGCAGTTCAAATTTTTTTTTATTCTGAACTTAACACAAAATAAAGTGAGCATTTCTGTATCCAAAATAGAACAGAAAAAGAGGATTGTACAGTGAAACCATGAATCTCTATTATGTATGTCTTGCTTTTCCTTTTAGATAATAAATTCAACATACAACTTTCAAAGCTGTCCTGTTTACATGTTTCCTTCTATTTCCTTCTATTCTCTTCTGTGCATTATAAAAAATGCTTCAATGACCCTTACTTCTTTTTATTTTTTTTTTTTTGAGGTAACTCTGTTGGTAGCATACTCCTATTCCAACCCTGTCAAATGATAAGAAAAAGAAATAAGCATAGTTATGCAAAACAAATTCCCACATTGGTCATGTCCATCCCTCATCCTGTACCTTGAATCCAGCAGCATTCTATCAGGACAGCATGCTTCTTTATTCCTCTGGAATCCTTGTTGGTGGGTGCATTAGAAAGAAATTTTAAGACTTTTAGAGCTGTCTTTGCAAATGTCTTTGTATAAATTATTCTCCAAGTTCTGTTCACTTCCCCCTTCATCAATTCAGACAAACCTTCCAAGGATTCTCTGAAACCATCAAGGTTGTCATTTCTAACAGAGCAGTCATATTCCCTTTTATTCATATACCACAACTTGTTCATCCAGTCCCCAACTGATGGTGTCTCTTTAATTTCCAGCTCTTTAACACCCCAAAAAGAGCTGATGTAAGTAT
This sequence comes from Gymnobelideus leadbeateri, assembly GCA_011680675.1. Lineage (NCBI taxonomy): Eukaryota > Metazoa > Chordata > Mammalia > Diprotodontia > Petauridae > Gymnobelideus > Gymnobelideus leadbeateri. The sequence goes on from WOXC01004382.1 coordinate 44,150, forward strand.
TTCCATGCATATTGACCCTTTCTTCTGTCTTTGATTTCATTTGGTATGGCTGTTTATAGCTTCTATTTCTTCCTTTGAAAACTTGCCTCTTTTGGGTTTAGGCCTAACAGTGGCATTTCTGAGTCAGAGTACATACAGCATAGGGATTCTTAACCAGGGGTCTGTAAATATGCTTTTAAAAATATTTTTACAAATATATTTCTTTTTTGTAGCTTATTTTTTAAATTTTTTAGTTTACATCATTCATTTCCACAAGATTTTGAGTTACAAATTTTCTCCCCATTTTTCCCCTACCTACCACCCCAAAACAGTGATCCCACTGAATATCGCCTCCCCCAATCTGCTCTCTCCCATATCTTCCCCTATTCCCCCTCCGACTTTCCAGTAGGTCATGGTGGATCTCTATGCCCTAGTGCCTGTATATCTTATTTCCCAGTTACATGTAAAATAATGATGATGATGATGATGATGATGATGATGATGATGATGATGATGATGATGATGATATATTTTTTAAACATTTGATTTTAAAGCTTTGAATTCCAGATTCTTTCCCTACCTCCTTCATCACCCATCCTTACTGGGAAGATAAGCAGTTCAATATAGGTTGTACATGTGTAGCTATGCAAAACATTTCCATAGTGTATATATTGTGAAAGACTCACTATATTTTCCTCCATCCCATCCCACCCCCCACTTGTTGTATTCTCTAATTTGATCCTGTCCCTTTTCAAAAGTGCGTACTTCCAACTTCCCTCCCCCCTAGCCTGCCCTCCCTTCCATCATCTCCCCTCTCATTTCCTTCCCCCTTACTCTCCCATAGGGTGATATATCCTATTTAGTGTGTATGTCATTCCCTCCCTAAACCAAATTCATTGAGAATAAGGTTGACTCATTCCCTTTTGCCTTCTTGTTCTTCCCCTCCATTGTAACAGTTTTCCCTGGCCTCTTCTATATGAGATAGTTTACCCCATTCTGTCTCTCCCCATCTCCTTTCATTATATTCCTCTCTCACCTCTTAATTTCACTTTTAAGTATCATCCCTTCCTGTTCAACTGGTCCTGTACCCTCTGTCTATGTATACCTGTACACATATATACACATACTCACATATGTATTGATACACCCCTACCGTCCTATATAGAGATATGTATTTCTATTCCCTTCGACTATTCTCATACTGAGAAAAGTTTCATAAGCTACAATTATCGTTTTTCCAAGTAGGAATGTAAGTAGTTCAACTTTGATAAGTTCCTTATGATTTCTTTTCCCTGTTTACCTTCTCATGTTTCTCTTGTTTCTTGTATCTGAATGTCAAATTTTCTATTCAGCTCTGTTATTTTTTCATCAAGAATGCTTGAAAGTCCTCTATTCCTTTGAATTACCATATTTTCCCCTGAAACATGATACTCAGTTTTGCTGGGTAGATGATTCTTGGTTTTAATTCCAGCTCCTTTGACCTCTGGAATATCATATTCCAGCCCTTCAATCCCTCAGTGTAGAAGCTGCCAGATCCTGTGTTATCCTGATTGTGTTTCCATAGTATCCAAATTGTTTCTTCCTGGCTACTTGTAATATTTTCTCCTTGCACTGGGAACTCCAGAACCTGGCTATAACATTCCTGGGAGTTTTCTTTTTGGGATCTTTTTTGGGAAGGTGGCCAGTGGATTCTTCCAATCTCTATTTTTCCCTCTGGTTCTAAAACATCAGGGCAATTTTCCTTGAGAATTTCTTGAAGGATGATTTCTAGGTTCTTTTTTTGATAATAGCTTTCAGGTAGTCCAATAATTTTAAAATTATCTCTCCTGGATCTATTTTCCAGGTCAGTGGTTTTCCCAATGAGATATTTCACATTGCCTACTCTTTTTTCATTTGTTTGGATCTGTTTAGTAGTGTCTTGATTTCTCATAAAGTCACTAGCTTCCATTTGCTCCAATCTAATTCTGAAGGAATTATTCTCTTCAGTGAGCTTTTGAGATTCTTTTTCCATCTGGCAAATTTGGCTTTTTAAGACATTCTTCTCCTCATTGCCTTTTTGAGCCTCTTTTTCCATTTGAGTTAGTCTATTTTTAAGGTGTTATTTTCTTCAGTCAGGTTGCTGACTCTCATTTCATAATTTTTTTGCATTATTCTCATTTCTCTTCCCAATATTTCCTCCACTTCTCTTATTTGGTTTTCAAAATCCTTCTTAAGCTCCTCTATGGCCTGTAAGCAGCTTATTCTTTTCTTGGAAGCTTCTGGTGCAAGAGTTCTGACTTCGGTGTCTTCCTCCTGTTCCATGCCCTGATCCTTTTCATCCCCAAAAAAGGAATCCAGAATCAGATCACTGTACTTGCCTTGTTTTCCTCGTTTGCTTATGTTGCCACTCAACTACTTGACTTTTGAGCTTTTAGCCACAGTAGAACTCTGCTACCAGAGAGGGGAGCTTTGTCCCAAATTGCTGGGGTTTTCTCAACTGCTGGAGCTATAGTTGGCTGCCCTCTCTGAAGCCTTCACACGCTCTGAAAAACTGGTCATGCACCCCAGTACCTCCACCCTAGACAGAGATCCAGGTCCAAGCAGGTTAAAGCAAGAGTGATTACCCCTCAGACTGGTCACTTGGTCCCTCTACAATCTGCAGACCAGGAACTTTGAAGCAGCCATGTGGTGAAAGCTGCAGGGCCACAGACCCTCAGCCACTTCTCTGTTTAGGGGTTAAAGGCCTGACCACACTCCCAAACTCCCAATTCACAAAGTTCACATTGCACTGACCTCTTGCTTTGTCCTTAGCATCTATGAGTTGATAATTATGGCAACTGCCACAGCTGCTGGTGATCTGAAGTCCCTCCAGCTGGTGGCTGGTTGTGACCACCCTGAGGCTAAAACCTTAGCCCCCATGAGGCTTGGCTTGGCTCCCAGAGTGCTGTGCTGGCCCCTTCCTGCCAGCCTGCCAGGCTGTCTTCTAACTGGGAGGTTAGCTTCTCTGTGTCATTTTGTGGATTCTGTAGCTCCGAAGTTTGTTCAGAGTCACCTTTTACATTAATTGGAAGAGGTGGAAGCGGTAGCCCCACAGAAGTCCTGTTTCTACTCTGCCATCTTGACTCCACCCCTTTTATAAATATATTTCAAAATAATTGGTTTCCTTTATAAAATTCTGTATTTTATTTTATTCACTTAAAAATATATTCACATATATTTGCAGATGATATGATGATATACTTAGAGAATCCTAGAGAATCAAGTAAAAAACTACTTGAGACAATAAATAAATTTGGCAAAGTTGCAGGATATAAAATAAACCCACATAAATCCTTGGCATTCCTGTATATCTCTAATGAAATTCAACAGCAAGAGATAGAAAGAGAAATTCCATTTAAAGTCAATGTAGATATTATAAAATATTTGGGAATCTACCTGCCAAAACAAACCCAGGACCTAGATGATCACAACTACAAAACACTTCTCACACAAATAAAATCAGATCTAACTAATTGGAAAAATATCAATTGCTTGTGGCTGGGTCGAGCTAATAAAATAAAAATGACAATTTTACCCAAACTAAATTATATATTTAGTGCCATTCGAATCAGTTTACCAAAAAAAACTACTTTATAGAGTTAGACAAAATATTAACAAAATTTATTTGGAAGAACAAACGGTCTAGAATATCAAGGGAATTAATGAAAATAAATGCTAGGGAAGGTGGACTACCTATACCAGATTTTAATCTGTATTATACAGCAGCAGTCATCAAAACTGCTTGGTACTGGCTGAGGAATAGAGTAGTGGATCAATGGAATAGATTGGGTGCACAAGAACCAGCAGTTAATGAGTATAGTAATCTATTGTTTGATAAACCCAAAGACCCCAGTTTTTGGGATAAGAATGCACTATTTGACAAAAACTGCTAGGAAAACTGGAATATAGTATGGCAGAAATTGGGCATAGACCATTATCTAACACCATATACCAAAATCAAGTCTAAATGGGTGCATGATCTAGGTATAAAGAATGATACTGTAAGCAATCTGGGAAAGCAAGGAATAGTTTACCTGTCAGATTTGTGGAGAGGGGAAGACTTTAGAACCAAACAAGAATTAGAGAGCATTATAAAATGCAAAATGGATAATTTTGATTACATTAAATTGAAAAGCTTCTGTACAAACAAAGCCAATGTAACCAAGATCAAGAGGGAGGTGGGAAATGGGGAAAGAATTTTTACAACCTATGTCTCTGATAAAGGACTCATTTCTAAAATATACAGAGAATTGAGTCAAATCTATAAGAATACAAGTCATTCCCCAATTGATAAATGGTCAAAGAATATGAACAGGCAGTTTTCAGAGAAAGAAATTGAAGATATCTATAAGCATATGAAGAAATGCTCTAAATCACTCTTGATTAGAGAAATGCAAAGCAAAACAACTCTGAGGTACCACATCTCTCTAGTCAGATTGGCTAAGATGACAAAACAGGAAAATGACAAATGCTGGAGAGGATGTGGGCAAATTGGAACACTAATGCATTGCTGGTGGAGTTGTGAACTTATCCAACCATTCTGGAGAGCAATCTGGAATTATGCCCAAAGGGCTATAAATAATTTAATACCCTTTGACCCAGCAATACCAATTCTAGGGTTATATCCCAAAGAGATCATAGAAGTGGGAGTAAGACCCATATGTACAAAAATATTTATAGCAGCTCTTTTCGTGGTTGCAAAGAATTGGAAATTAAAGGGGTGCCCATCAATTGGGAAATGGCTAAACAAGTTATAATGTATGCATGTAATGGAATACTATTGTGCTATAAGAAACAAGGAGAAGACGGTTTTCATATTTACCTGGAGAGGCTTATACAAACTGATGCTGAGTGAGAAGAGTAGAACCAGGAGAAATTTGTATACAATCACAGACACAACATATGTGTGATGACCGACTATGACAGACTGGACTCTTCTCAGCAATGAAGTTATATAAGTCAATCCTGAAAGACTCATGAAGGAGAGAGATGCCTATATCCAGATAAATAACTGAGCTTGAATCCTGATGGAAGCAAACTAATTGATCTTTTTCTTTTCATTGTTTGGTTTTATTTCTTCTTCACCATTTTTCATCCCATCTAGTACAATATGCCTTTGTAACTTGACTAATGTCTATTGTGAAAGTATTTGCAGATCCTATACTGGACTATATGCCATCATGTGAGGGAGGGGAAGGAAGGGAAGGGAAATTTAAAACTCAAGGAACTATGGAATTGAATCTTGTAAACTAAAAATAAACAAATAAAAATGTATAAATATATATATATATATATATATATATATATATATATATATATATATATATATATATATATATATATATATATATTCACAGAAGGGTAGCACAGGTTTCACCAGACTGCCAAAGGGGTCCATGATACAGAAACGTTTAAGAACTCCTAGTTTAGTAACTTTTGGGGTGTGGTTCCAAATTGCTTTCTAGAATGAGCAGAGCATTCACAACTCTATCAACAATGTGCAAACCTTCCTGTTTTCTCCTCCAAAAATGGTCATTTTTTTTTTTGGTCATCTTCACCAATATAATAGATACTAGATAAAATCTCATTTGGCATGGCTTTTGATAGCTTGTATTTTTTCCTTTGAGAGCTGCCTATTCATATCCTTTGACTATTTGGGGGGAGGATGACTTATTCTTCCATATTTGAGTAATAGGAGTTTTATTTGAATAATAGTTCCTCATATATGTTGGCTAGCAGACCTTTGTCACAGAAAGTTGTGAAAAAAAAATTTTCAATTAATTCTCCCTTTGAATTTTTTTTTTTTTTTTTTTGCTTTGTGGAGGGCAATTGGGGTTAAGTAACTTGCCCAAGGTCACACGGCTAGGTTTTTGTTTCTGTGTCAAGTGTCTGAGGCCAGATCCGAACTCATGTCCTTCTGACTCCAGGGCTGGCACTCTACTCACTGCGCCACCTAGACACCCCACATTCCCTTTGAATTTTAACTGGATTGGTTTTGTTTGTGCAAAGATATTTTGATTTTATGTAATTAAAAAGTGTCCATTTTATTTTCTGTAATCCTATCTATTGCTTGATTGGCTATAAATTCTTTCTCTGCTCATAGTTGTGAAATGAGTTTCCTCTTTCTAATTTATCTTTGATATGACTTTTTGTATTGAAGTCATGAACCCATTTGGAGATTGTCTACATGTGAGATGTTGGTCTAACCCTAGACTGCTTGTCAGTTTTCCCAGAAGTTTTTTTTTTTTAATCAAATATTATCCAATTGGAGTTTAGGGGTTTATCTAACACTGTTCTGCATGGGGACACTTCTGTATGTTGTATACCTCATTTGTTTCACTGAGCAATTTCTCCATTTTTAACCTAGTACTAGTTTGAATCATTACTGTCTTGTAATATAGCTTGAAATCTGTGACTGCAACACCCCTTCCCACTTTTTGTTATAATTTCCCCTGATATTCTTGATTTTTTTGTTCCTCTAGAGGAATTTCTTTATTATTTTTTCTAATTCTATAATCATTTAGACATATGATCAGTTTGGCAACAAAAAGTAAATTAATTTAGGTAGTAGTGCCATGTGGCAACCATGGATAATTAACATCCTTCCAATTATTTAAGTTAATCTTTACTTCTGCAGAATGTTTTGTACTAGAGCCATGTGGTTTCTGTGTGTCTAGGTAGGTGGACTCCCAAATATGATACATATTTTGAAAGGAATTTCTCTATCTCTTCCTGCAGTTTTTTATTTGGTAACATATAGGATGGCTGATGACTTGAGTGGCCTTATTGAATTCTTAAGGTGAAGGTCAATATCTGATACATCTTTGTCTGCCCCACTAGACATAGTGCCTTGCATAGAGCAGGCCAAACAACGAGAGTCACTGTACAGGTATTCCTCATGGGTGGAATGGCTCCACTCTTACCTCTCCCTCTTGGAAGCCTAAGTTTCCATCAAGGCTTAGCTTGCTTACCACCTGTGTCTCCTCAGGCAAGACACTTGCCTTCTCTGGGTCTCAATTCCATATGAGCAAAATGAGAAAGATGGCCTAGACGATCTCTAAGACTCTCCCTCCATACTCCCTCCACTTCTATGATTCTAATCACACTGGCCTTTGAGGGACAGCCCAAAAAGGCTGATTGGTTCTTCCTGGGTATGGTTCCCATGATTCAAGCAGGTATTTATAACCTGCTAAGCACTAAATAATGTCAACAGACAATCACAGCTGGAATGCCTTGAATTGTGACAGCATGGTTAGGCTTCTTCCAAGGAGGGCTACCTGAATCACAAGGGCTTCAAACAAAGTTATCTGTTTTTATATTATTAGAAGGGCAGATTAAAATGAACTGAGCAGTAGTTGGTAACATCTGTATAACAAGTTCAAGGCAGAAAATGCTGATTCTCTTTTAGAGTGCTGACAATCAGGAATGGAATGAAATGCTTCCTACAGGGGCACTCCTGGTTCAAAACTAGCCTAAGATCCTGTCATCTGTGTGACTGTGGCCAAGTCATTTAACCTCTCTAAAGCTCAGTTTCCACATCTGTAAAATGAGAGACTTAGATCTCTTCCAAGGCCCTAATTCAGTTCTATGATCTTCTAACTAAACTTCAATTATTTTCAATATGACTTCTTAATCAAATTCTGGGCTCAAGTAGAAAATTCAATCTGACTTCTTTAAAAACAAAAACAAAACAAAACAAAAAAACCTAGTATTTTTTTCCAATCAATAAATGTTTGTTTCTTTCTCCCTCGCACTCCCTTCCTCCCACTAAACATTAGAAAGAAACTCTTTACAACAAATGGTCAAGCCAAACAAATTCCCACATTGACTATTTGGACTCCTCCACAGTCAGAAGCCATTCAAACTATATTCATCCATTAGTGATCTGGAGCTGGGGAGCACTCAGTTTTAAACCACCCCCCACTCCCACACTAATTACTTCTTTCTGTTTCTTCCTGTTGCTGTCATTCTACCAGTTTCCTTTCCAAGCCCAAACAGGCCTTCTCTAGTCTCTCTCCTTGAGGCAAGCTCACACACACACACACACACACACACACACACACACACACACACACACACACACACACAGAATCACAAACTTTATTTCCATCATGATTCTTTCATTCTCTCTCTCTCTGTCTCTCTCCCCCTCTCTCCCTCTCCCTTTCTGTCTCTGTTTCCTCTCTTCATTTCTGTCTGTCTGTGTCTCTGTCTCCTCTGCTCTCTCTCTTCCTCTTCCTTTCTGTCTCTTTCCCCTCCCCACCTCCCCAGCCTTTTAACATCTCCCTTCCTTTTTTATCAACGCTTTACTAACAAAGGGGAAGAAAGCTTTCTGTCATAGAATCATAGATTTAGAGCTGGAAAAGAATTTTGAGTTCATCAAGTCCAACCCCCCTCATTTTACAGATAAGGAAATTGATGCCCAGAGGTTAAATGACTCACCTAAGGTCACACAGATAGTAAGTGATAGCCACCGGATTTGAATCCAGGTCCTCTTGACACTAAACCTAGCATTCTGTCCAATGCACCCTGATGCCTCGCCCTATTCAAAGAAAGTTTTTATAAGTTGCTGTAGTGCTCTGCACCTCTGACAGGGTGCCATCTGTTTTCCTGCATCATATTATCAAATGCATTTAAATCAACATCAGAGAGTTATAAATTTTGCCCAAATGTATGGCTCTTTCCTCATATCCCTCTTTCATTGCTTTGATCATTAGACTTCCTCTGACTTTAGCAGAACTAAACCAAACACTATTTTATTCTGGTTAGCTCAATGTACTTGTTCTGATCCTGGCAGCTAGGTGGTACAGTGGATAGAGCTGCAGACCTGGAAGCTGGAGGTCCTGAATTCAAATTCAGCCTCAGATACTTGCTAGCTGTGTGACCCTGGGCAAGTCACTTCACCCTGTTGGCCTCAATTTCATCATCTGTTAAATGGGCTGGAGAAGGAAATGGCAAACCACTCTAGTATCTCTGCCAAGAAAACCCCAAATGGGGTCGCAAAGAGTTAGACATGACTAAAACAAATTAATAACAATAATACTTGTTCTGATGGGGCTAGGTGCTACAGGAATTATTGGTCCTGCCTATGCTTTTACAGTTAGTAAGTGTCCGGAGGCAAGGTCTGATCCCCAATTCTAATCTCTCATTACTTTTCATTTAGTCGTGTCTAACTCCTCATGCCCCCATTTGGAAATTTTTTGGCAAAGATAGTGGTTGGCTATTACCTTCTCCAGCTCATTTTACAAATGAGGAAACTGACACCAACAGGTTTAAGTGACTTGCTCATAGTCACAAGGTTAGTAAGTTTCTGAAGCTAGATTTGACCTCAGGTCTTCGTGACTCCAGGCACTGTGCCCTATCTACTGTACCACTTATCTGCCATATATATTATGATGCCAGGGAGAATAAAATGGGGACATTTGGAAGAGAAATTTGAGAAGTGGGAGATCAATTTCCTGAGTGGTTGGGGGAAAGGATCAGGGATGATTCGATGAGTGAGAAGGTACCCATGTTAAGCCTTAAGGGAAGACCTTCAAATGATGGAAATAGAGGGGTGGTTGATTCTAGGCATGGAGATTGTACTGAGCTCGGGCATGGGCATTGGAGAGGCTGCGTCAACCTTAGGATGGTGAATGGAGAATAGTCCAGTTTATGTGAAGAGAAAAGCTGAAAGAGAGTAGTAATTAGCTAGACAGGCAGGCTAGAGGAAGGGCCTGACTGACAGGAACAGGATAAAGCTTATACTTGATTCAAGAGACAGTAAGGAATCCCTAATGGGTCATGAGTAAAGAAGTGACACAATCAGAGCAATGGATTGGTAAAATATGTCAGGCAGTGGAGTAAAGGCTGGATTGGGGAGGGAATCACAGATTAGAGAAAGGAAGACCAATTAGAAAATCGTTATAAAATCTAGGCAAAAAAATAGAATGAGAAAATAGTTTGTTATTTATTTGTTTTAGTCATATCCAACTCTTTGTGACCCCATTTGGGGTTTTCTTAGCAGAGATACTGGTGTGGTTTGCCATTTCCTTCTCTGGCTCATTTTACAGATGAGGAAACTGGGGCCAATAGGGTGAAGTGACTTGTCCAGGGTCACATTGAGAATGAGAGTGGGACATAGCTTGTAGTGGGAGTAGAGAGGAGGGGCCAGATACAAGAGATAAGTAATGTTAGCAGGACTTCACAACTAATTGGATATGGAGGGTAGTAGAAAGGAATGAGCCAAAGATAGCTGCAAGGTTATAAGCCTGAGTGACCTGGAAAATAGGGTGACTTCAACAGAAACAGAGTCCATGCGTGACTTCCAGATCATGGGGTGCTCCTTTGACAGAATGTATCTATCAGATGATCTCCTGAAGCTTTGGCACCAATAGGGAGAACTCAGGGCTTAATTATAAAACTAATAACTCATATTTACACAGAAATTTCAGATTTGCAAAATATTCTCACAACAATCCTGTGAGTTAAGTAGGATAGGTATTATTATCCCAATTGCCTTTGTGAGGAGACTGAGTCTCACAGTATTTAAATGACATAAGCAGGGCTAATAATAGTGAGAGCCAGGACTCAGACCCTCCGTCCCAGACTCCCACCATGCCTTGATGTATAAATCTCATATACCAAAAATGTAAACTTTTAAAATAGATAACACGAGGGGAATTATTTACAGTATATAAACATTTTTACTTAAAAGGATTCACTGGATTCCCCAAATCTGTCCAGTACATATAAAATTAGATTCAATTTATAGAAATTCTGTATCACATTTTATGTAAAATTGATTAACCATGTGTCCAAATGCAAGACAACAAATATTAAACTAGGATGGTTGTTCGTACTCAGTGCTTAACTCCTAATCACCAAGACCATAGAAGTTCTCTCCCTAGAGAAGCAAAGTATGGGGAACTGATGCCCTCTATCTGCAATACTTGGTGGTGTTTGAATGCATTGCTAAGAGTAAGAAGGCTTCACAGAAGAACTAGAGAAGCCAGATAATTCTGAAAGCATTGTTGTGTTTAAGGGAAGAGCATTGGACTTGACTAGAAACACCCAAGGGAGCCAAATGCAAGGTCCACGAGGAAAGGTACTAGAGTAGCCTAATGACTCCCCCCTACACACACACACACACACACACACACACACACACACACACACACACACACACACAGATATACATGCACACACAAGGATGGGGACATGGGGAGGTTTGGGCATTGGCTAGACTAACACTTCAAAAGGAGAAGCAGGATTAAAAAGTGTCAGGGGAAGGGTAAAATCAGAGAGCCTCCGTCATGTTGTCTGGGATTGAGTGACTCAGCTGTTTTATAGGATGAGCAAGGATCTGACTGGCATCTCGTCTCTGAGGTCACAAGCAGGGAGGCACTAATCAGATAATAAGTAAACTATAAATCTTGAGTCTGGAATGCTTCAAGTATACTTGTTTCCAGAAAGAAGGGCAGGGGTCCAGGGTCATGACAGGACAGGGTGAGGACTGAGCAAGAAGAAGGTACATAGCTAGGGAATCAAAATTCTGTCTGACAGAGAAAGATTGGTCAGAAAAGCCTGTGCTTTTTCTTGAGTACAGCAGGTGGGGAGTAGGAAGAAAGAGGAAGCGTGAGGAACCTGGAAAACCTATTTGATCTTGACTTTGCATGTGATTTCCAGTGCTGAGAATTGTCAGCACATCAGGGACATGTGTATTTCCATATAAATATGCAAACACATTTAGAGTAGACTTTCAGGTTCATCAAAATGCAGTATATAAAATTTTTCACTTAAAAAGGATTCACTGTATTCCCCAAATCTGTCCAGCACATATAAAATTAGATTCAATTTATAGAAATTCTGTGTCATATTTTATATAAAATTGATCAACCATATGTACAAATGCAAGACAAAAAATACAAAACTAGAATGGTCCCAACCCTCAAGCCTTTCTAAAGTAAAACTCTAGGGTAATATGTATATGAGGGCTAGCTGCCAGTGGACAGGATGTGAGTTGAAAGGAGTTTTCCTGCCCCAGATCAGATAGCAAGTATACCTGGGGAAGTGGTTGTTTAAAGTAAAAACAAATTAGTTTAAAAAGACAGATTTAACATGAGAGTGTTTGCTGGCATGCTAAATTTATTCATGTATTTGACTCACAAAAGAGCTAAAATAACCCTGAGTGCTGCTGAGATATCTCATGGTGGTGGTGGGGGGTGTCTCATTACTCCTTCACTAGGAAGGGGACACCCCAACTGTGATACAGTACAGAAAGGACAAATAGCAATGTCCTGAAGAAAACAACCCAGTACATGATGCCAGCAAGTCCCACCTCAGCAGAGAAAGAAAGTCATAATTCAATGGAGAAATTATCCAAGCAGATGAAATCAGTAGCTCTTCTGGGATGTAGAGTCTTTGGAGGCAGAGTTTTCCATATGTGATCAGGCTTTAGGAACATGAGTTATTGAGGTTATAAACTGTCTCTTTTTTACTGGTGACATGGAAATCTGAAGAAGAGTGTACACCTGGATTTATGAGGGCTTTTCCTGGTGTTTGACTCACAAAACAGCTGGAATAATCCTGGGCTATCTCATAAAAGAACTCAGCCCACTCTCTACTAGGCAGAGGAGACATAACAGCTCTAATTCAGTAAAGGGAAAGCTTCATTATAGGGCAATGAATACAGAAAGCAGCCCAATAGATGGACCCAATAATTGCAGCTCAGCAGAGAAAGCAATATGGCATAACAGTTAAAAATCTAGCCTAGAGTTAGGAAGATCTGAGTTCAAGATTCTCCTCTGATGTATGATGGCCCTGTGACTATAGCAGGTAACTAACCTTTCAGAGAGGCCTAAGCAATTCCTTAAGACTAAATGACAGAGTCCGTACCAGGCTTTGTTAGAAAAGGAAGTCCTGGAGCAGCTAGATGGCCCAGTGGATAGAGCACTGGCCCTAGACTCAGGAGGACCTGAGTTCAAATCCAGTCTCAGGTACGTGACACTCACTAGCTGTGTCACCCTAGTTAAGTCACTTAACCCCAATTGCCTTACAAAAAGAAAAAGAAAAGGAAGTCTTTCACTAAGACCTCCCTACTCTAATAAAATCAAACTTTTGGTTTAAAAAAATTATTCACTTATTTATTAAGGAACTTCTATGTGGCAGGTACAGTGCTAGGTGTTAGAAGCACAAGTACAATGAATGAAACAATTCCCTGTTCTCTTCCCTTTTCTCAAGGAGCCACTTACATTCTAACAGGAGAAATAATTATTTAAAATGCATATGTATGAGATATATACATAATACATACAACATGTCCATATATACACACACAAAATAGTTATATAATAATATATATGTTTCTAGAGACAAAGAATGCATATTTATATGATACACAAGTCTATATACATATAGAATATATGTGCATATACATTTATAATACATGTGTATTGTATATAAAGGACACATGTATGTGTGCACAACATAAATATACATATATGATACGTGTGTATAGGCACACCTATAATACATGTCTATATACATATATAATGCATTGTAATACATATGTACACATATGATACCTGTAATTATGTGATCACATATATGATTACGTGTGTGTATATTATACACTATTCTTTTTACATTTATTGTGTGTGTGCAAAGGTATAGGGGGATAGAGTAGGGAAAGAAGGAAGGAAATGTGCAATTATTAAGCACCTATTGTATGTCGATCATGGTGCTGAGTACCTTACAAAGGTTATCTCATTTGATCTTCACAACAGCCTACCTGGGAGGTAGGTACTATTAATTATCCCCATTTTACAGATAAGGAAACTGAGGCAGATAGAGGTTAAGTGACTTGCCCAGGATCACACAAATTGTGAGTGTCTGAAGTCAGATTTGAATTCAGGCCTTCCTAACACCAGCCTACTATTCTATCCACTCTCCTACCCAATTGCTCAGGAGTGTTGTGTGTGAGGAATAGAAGGAAGGCTAGTTTAATGAAATTAAAGAATGTGGAATGATCAATAATGTACATAGAGGCCAGAAAGATAGTTTGGTTGCAGGTTGTAAAGGGATTTAAAAGCTAAAACAAGAGTTTGTGTTTGGCTCCAGAGGCAAAAGGAAGCCTCTGGAGTGGATTATGCATTTGTATGTATTCTGGTGTGGCCTGGTAAATAAGGGACATCACTGGGGACTTGTGAGCCATGGTTTCAGACAGACACATGCCATCAGCATGGGCTGAACATGAGTGTAGCTTCTAGAAACCCACATTGGAGAGCACACAGGCTACCAGGGCAGCCAACAATGGGTGTTCTGGGTGGATTTTCTACTGATCTGAATTCTCTAGACTCTTACTCTCCCCAAGGGAGTTGGCCCTATTTTCTCCCAGGAACTTTCTTACTGCTAGGTTCTTGTAGAAGAGGGGGCAAATGTAGATACTGTCATTGCATAAATGAAAACTCTCATCTATGACAAAATAAAGTCCTGTCTTTACCAATAGCATCCCCTCAAAGCCACCAAGAGGTATGATTTGCAAGCAAAGCATAGTCAAGCCCCATGATTCATAGATCTCTTCCCCCAAACCTCCCCACCCCCCACAAGATGATATCCTGGAAAGAGGCCCATTTCTGGTCAGAGATTCTTGTGCAACCAAGGATTAACTTCATTGGCTTCTTGATCTGAAAGATTCTTGACACCTGGGGAGCTCATTTCTGAGGAGTGGGTTAGAGGTTTTCTCCACGATTGCACACACATGCTTCCTGCTTAGAAAAGGTGTGAAAAGGGGCCCCTGTGGTGTATACTGGCGAGCTGTCTCTGTAATGTTGTCCGGATGTTGCTTTCTGCAAATTTGTGCTCCAGGACTGTGTTCATGTATATTAACCAAGATAACTGAAGTCATTCCCCACAATAGAAATGGCACAAAGCAACTGAAGTCATATTTCAAAACAAAGGTAGGAATCGAGAGGATCCACAGAATGGTAGGTATAGTGGCAGCAGGATCATGGTTAAAAGAGATGACCAAAATCATTACCAAAAAGAAAAAATACTTGCTTAGGGAAGAATCAGAGTAGAGATCCAAGACACTGGAGCAATTCTTAGAGCTCTTATTGCTAAATCCAAGGGAAAATGGAAGTCACCAAATCAACCAGATTAAGGAGGAACAGCAATGGCAGAGGGGATAGCTCCAAACTCAGGGACCAGCAAGCAATGGCGACATGCCTTGCTTTAGGAGGAAAGGAGCCAGGGAGACATTTATGAGATGATTTTAGGAAGTATGTCTCTCTGTGATGAAACCACTGAATAGTTTTATTTAAAAACAGAACATATAACTTTCTGACAAAACATTTAATAATTAAAAAATAAATGAATTTTAAAAATAAAAACTGAACACCATTTAATTTAAATGTGAGTTTCTTTAATTCTCTAAGCAGATGTTCTTTACCTTTTTGTGTCATAGGTCCCTTTGGAAGTTAGTTTGGAGAAACCTATGAATCCCTTTTGAGAAGGACATTTTTAAACAAATGAAATAAAATATATAGGATTGCAAGGGAAGCAGATTGTGTTGAAATTTTGTGTGTTGTTTCAGTTATGTCTAACTCTTCATGACCCCATTTGGGGTTTTCTTGGCAGAGACACTGGAATGGTTTGCCATTTCTTTTCTAGCTTATTTTACAGAGGAGGAAACTGAGGCCAACAAGGTAAAGTGACTTGCCCAGGATCACATAGTTAGTAAATGTCTGAGCCTGGATTTCAGTTCATGAAGATGAGTCTTCCTGACTCCAGGTTGGGCATTCTATCCACTGTGCCACCCAGGACTTTAATGTAGGTCTTCAGACTACAGGGGCAGGGTTCCCTGTCCTGCTGTTAGAGCACTCCTACTTCCTGAACACTAAATGACTTAGAAAATCTTTTTAGTTACACAAGAGAGCTGAGCACCAGGACGCATAATGGGGAAAGTCATTCCATTAAGAGTCTCCCATTAGAAGTCATTGTTAAGAGGAAAGGCCCTGTACATACCAATATATTCATAGCAGCATTTTTGTGTAGTAGCAAAGAATTAGAAACAAAGTGGATTTTTTTATTGGTTGGGGAATGACGGAACAAGTTGTGCTGCATCAATGTAATAATTGTAAGAAACAAAAGATATAATGGCAATGGAGAAGGGTGGAAAAATGTACACAGCCTAATGAAGACTGAAGTAAGCTTAGCCAAGAAAGCAACATTCACATTGACTATAATAACGTAAGTGAAAGAGGAACTACAACATAATCAAAAGTGAATGTGGCAAAATTACAATAAACAAGATGAGCCCAAAGAAAGGCTTGAGAAGACACTCCCACCCTACTTCCAAGCAGAGGTGAGAGGTCCAGCATTGGAGGACATTGGTTGTTTTTGTGTACATTGTATACATTGGATTTTTTTCAATGTATTGATCAAGTTTGTTGATTTTTTTTCTTCTTCCTCTTATGTTTCCCTCTAAAAAGATTATTTGTAATATGGGGTGGTTCATGGGAGGGTCAAAGGGAAGGGTATTGGGAAGTGAAAAACAAAGAATATCAGTAAAAAGTTTATTTTTGAAAGTCTATAGTGGAAGGATTCAGGATAATTACCACTTGATAGATCTGGGGCTGACTAAAGATCTCCAAGTCATAGCCATGTAAGCTCCTGGAAGGCAAAGACTATTTCACTTTGTAATTTTGATCTCCAGAACCCAACCTAGTGCCTGGAATGTAGAGGATACTCAATGAATGTTTGTTAATTGATTTACAGATAAGCCTAAGCAAGACAAGAAATTTCAGGGTTGGAGTTTCTGCTTAGACTAGGAAAGAAAACCCAAGATGAAATGAAATGGTGATTGATAATAACTGAAGATGGAACTGTAACTAGGGTTTTTTTTTTCCAGGCATCTATACCTAGAGGCACATTTCTTTCTCTTAGGAGTCCAGAGACCACCATGCCTTATTGTCCTCTACTGATCTGCACCCCTTCAGAGGAAGGAGGGATCCAGGAGAAATCAAAGGAATGGAATCATCAATCAGCAGAGGAGGGGGGTGGGGGGTTTCTCCTGCTGTACCTATATGAAGAGTACTTCTTCTGGGCCTCACATGTGCTAACCTTGAAAATCAACAGGATGTCAAATGTCCCACTCACATACCTTTAACTTGGTTGGTTTCAGTTCTATGTGAACTGAAAAAAAAGGGAAACATCTCCAGTCTTTTCACTTTAATTGCTGAGTATCTCTCTCCAGCTTTCCCTACCCAACTTATTTGCTACTTTATAGCAAAGATTTAAAAAATAAATTGAAAAACAAAAGGCAACATAGTAAAATATCCCATGCCTTCTCTACAAAGAAAAGAGAAATATTTGTCACTTCTTCTTCAGGTCTGGTTTGGTCATTATAGTTACATAGTTGGTTCCTGTTTGGTTTTGTTTTTTGTTTTTTTCACTTCCATTTACATTGTGGTAATCTCTGTATATACTGCTTTCTTGGTTCTGTTTGCTTTACTCCGAATCAGTGCAGATCAGTTCATTCTCTGAATTCTTCATATTTACTATGTCTTATGGCACAGTAATATTTCACATTTGTAAAGGGGGATAAGGAAGGGAGTCTAGGGTGAATCAACCAATCAATCCAAAGCATTAAACTAATCTGAAACAATTTAATCAATTCAGAAGGCATGTATGAGATGTGCTGGTATTGGCTGAGGAGATTTAGGCATGCCCTGTTAGTTATTTTTAAATCCACAAGCCAGTTTGGATCCTGGCATTATTTTGCTGCCTAGCCATGAGGGGTGGAAACAGTCCCAGCCAAATCCTTTCCAGGCAATCACTTGGGGGGAGTCAAGAGTGCCTCATTCCCCCCCCCAACCAGAAAAGGACCTTATGAACATCATCATCCTAGGAGTGTCCCCAGAATAGCAGCAGCAAGGCACCCTGAGAAAACATAGCTTCATTATTCTTTAAGGAACCCAGCAGAATGGGACCTATGGGAATGATTCTAGCTAAAGCACTTTCAGGAGAGTTACCCTCTTCTTTTTTTTTTGCCTCTTTTTTTTTTTGGAGGGCGATTTGGGTTAAGTGACTTGCCCAAGGCCACATGGTTAGTCTTTGTGTTAAGTGTCTGAGGCCGGATTTGAACTCAGGTCCTCCTGACTCCAGGGCCAGTGCTTTATTCATTTCACCACCTAGCCACCCCTGAGTTACCCTCTTCTTTACACGTGCTCCAACCTTGAGGCCACTTTACCTTGGATTCTATAAGTCTTATGGGAGAGCAAGCCTCTGATTTGGGGGCGGGGGGGAAAGCATTTTCTACTAATTGTTCTTGTTACTCTGCACTATTCTGACTGTGGCTGATCAAACCAGCACACGCTTGGAATGCTCTACCTCAGGTCGGGCACAAATAGTTGTGATGTTAATGGGATTTAAGATCTTTCCTGCCTCAGGTAGAGCCCATTGAGGGAAGCTTGCTTAGCAGAGGCTTAGCTTGTAGGAAGGCTTTCACACCTTTTGCTAATTTCTAGTTAGGCACTGAGTCATGAGGTTTGTGATGCCTCCTGGCTCTGAGAAGTGTGTGTATACTCTGAGTTGGTATTTTGCATTGGGGGCTTGCTTATGAGAAGGTTCTTGTAATTCCCAGGTCAAGATTCTGAGTGGCGGTCTGTTCAGAGCTCCCCACTGCTCAGATGTAAAGGCTCTCTTGATCCAGGGATGTATGTAAAGTGTATAGTTGATTCAGGCAATCAGAGCCCTGTCTGCTTATATTTTCTTTGTATTTTCTCTGAAGTTCAGGGTGCTGACTTTCCATGAACTAGTGAATGTAATTTAAAAAAAGAATTGCTGACCCTTAAACAGCTATCTTTCCTAGTAAAAGCAATCTAAGAACCTGAGCTAGCAGCCATCCTGGGTATGCCAGTATGGTTGCCACTACAATAGTCCATGTGGGGGATCAATTCTCTAAATTTGTCAAGGATTCTCTAAATTTGTCAACCAACAACTTGGGATGGATTTTGCACATCTCCTGTTTCTTTGGAACTACTGCATTTCTGCTTTGCTCATAGAGCACAGTGCCTTCTTTATTACTAAAATAAAAAAGGAAAGGAAAAAAGTGTCAAGTGTTTTAAAATAAACAGGATAGGGAAAGAAAGACAAACGGGGTAGTTGGAACTGCCATGTTAAATTTGAATTCTATACATAGTCAGGGAGAAGAGAGAAGGAAATTGTATGTACCAGAAGTTCATAGTTTCATATACAATCTACTTTTTATTATTCTTTGTATATTAGAATTTTTTTATCTTTCATTCATAATAAAATTAAGGAAAAAATAACTTTGGAAACTGTAATGGAGGTCATTAGTAATGGAAATCACTGTGTCATGTCCTTATTAATATCAATAGGCTGTTGGAAAGAATTCTATGGACATATGTAAATGCCAGTTTATACCTGTTCCAGTTAAAAGACTGATGGGGAAGAAAAACTAAAAAGGAGAAAGTAGCCTACCTCTCCATAGGGAAACAAAAACTGACTAAAGGAATTCATGAAAGGGATTTTTTTTAACAGTGTGTGGTGAAAGGAATCAGGAATTCTGAATGTTAAAAAAAGAAATTGAGACCTTTTTAATGAGGAAGGAGCAACCTAAAGAGGGTGAAGAAGTTATTGGTGGACACCAAAAGGAAAGTTCCCATCTCCTGGAGAAGAACAATAAACACAGAGGAATTTTGATTGGCTCAAGGACTGAGGAGAAATTTCCTGGAAAGAATTTTGACTTTGAGTTAATATTTATGGGAAGAGGATAAAGGAAATAATTGGTCTCTGCATTACTGCTGTTTCCTGGCAATGAGTTTTTAAAAAGGGGAGGGGGGGGTTAGATTGACTGTGTAGGTCTGATGAAGATGTTAAGGAATTCAATTTTTTAGCATTTGTTTCTTTTAAAAGTTATCCTAATTTATCATTAAAAATAACAACCCACTTAATATTAATGCTAACTTTTAAAAATGTAATGAAAAGGAGGTACAGATAGCTAATAGTTATAAATCGATGGGGACCTTAATAAGCAGAGACACCCATCTGAATAAAAGAAAATCATGCCCCAAATCTCCACTATCATCACCACTTAGGACTGGCATACTGACATTGGAGTTACCATTTTTTGAGCGTCAAATATTTAATCTGATCATCAATTCTTATCATAGATTTAACACTTATATAATCAACCCCAACCCCACTGCATTTGATAATTGAGGAAATGTAGGCCAGAGAAGTGACTTGCTCAAAGTCACACAGTCATAAACAGCAGCATTTAGGATTTGAATCCAGGCCCTCTGACTCCAAATCCAGTGGTCTTTCTACTTTACCAGGTGATGTGACTTTGTGGGCTGAGCATTCAAACCCAAAGCTATGAAACTAAGCAAACACCCCATTACCTGATTCACTTAGGCTTCCTTTGGACAAATAGGAAATAGACTGAAGATTGGAGGGGGCACAGGAAAAGGGCCAAGGATCAACATATAACACACCAGAGATGTTCCCAATGACCCCTTTCCTCAAAAACAAGAAAACTATAGATATGGAGATATTTAGATATGGCTCTAGAGAGCCAGTCATTATATTTTCAGTGTGAGCATTTCCATCTTGGAAATCAGCAAACACTACTACTAATTAAGGACTTTATTGTTGTGTTGACTGTTTAGACTTAAGAAGGTGATGGAGAAAATATTAATAACACATTTTCAATTTAAAATGTGCTGTGCATACATTTTCCCTACAGAGCTGACTGTTAAACACTTACCAGAATACCCCTGCCTCAAATAAACAAATGAAATTAAAAGAAAATAAAACAAAAACAAACAAAAAAGGCAGATACAGATTTTGCAAGCTTATCAGATGATTTGATAGAAACAAAAGCTGGGGCAGGAACAGTCACATCAAAACTAAGAAGTGACTTCCCACAGAAGCAGCAAATCCTCCCTCCTAGAGGCTCAGGAGATCGTAGATTTGGCTGCATCTGAAGGCAACCCATTTCAGTCGGAAGGCTCTACTTGCTAGGAATTTTCCCTTTCCATGAAACCTAAATCCACCTCCATAACTTGCACCTGTTGCAAATTTGACTCTCTGGGGCCAAGCAGATCACATCTAAAATGAGGCACCTTGGTTGTTATGTTGATACCCTACATGGGCAGCAGTCCTGTGATTCATTGGTTATTTAAAATGAAACAGATACCAAGCTTCTCCTTAATAAAAATGAAAACATATATGGTAGAATCATGATTTAGGGGGAAAAATACTCATTAGACTCGTCTCCATTCCCACTCCTCAACCACATTGCCTTTAGCAGAATTCAGTGGCATTATTTCTTTTTCTGAACTGTGCTCTGACCCCATTTCTTTATACATCCTCTATCTTTCACTCAAATGGAAAATTAAAAAACATAGAAGGTATGATGTGGGAGGGGGAAGACAAAGGAGAGATGCATCCCAGAAGACACTGGTTCATCCAAAAGACTACAAAGCAACAGCTCAATTTTGAGGTCTTGGTTTAAATTATGTTGGTAATAGTGTCTGAGGAAACACAGTCACCAACCATTTGGATTGGTGAAATGATGATAACATAAGAAAAAACCCACAAATGAATCAATATTGGTTTGGGGTCAGTGTGTAGCTTGGTGGCTGACCACATACCTAAGCTGTGGGAGACAAAGGGAAGAGCGCTAGCTCTGGAGACAAAGGATGGAGGGTCAAATGTCCTCTCTGAGGCTTGTTACCTATGTGACCATGGGCAAGTTTCTTAACCTCCCTGGGACTGTTTCCTCATCTGTAAAAGTGAGAAAGTTGGACTGCGGTATAAGATCTGGGACCTCTCCTACATCTAAAATCCCTTGAAATCATAGCTTCCAGGGTAGTTGTCCAAGAAGAGTTCTTCTTAGAGGATGTCCCAAGGGGCTGAAGGTGTACAGATGTTCAGGAGGATTAGACCCTCTGATGTGAGAGCTGCTCATCCACCTTTGGTGTCCACCTGATTCACCCAACTCCACCTGTGGTTCTAAGAATCTGGAGCCTGTGCAGTGGCCACTTCTTGGTAGTTGAACTAAACCAGACTGAGGGTAACATCAAAAGGCCTCAAACCCATTGGCAAGTTGGGGGGTGTCTATACCTCAAGGGTGTCAAGACTCCCTCCTTCCCCAATGGGTGAATGAGAACAATTTGTTCCATGGGGCACAAAGGCAGCTGAAGTAAGCACTGTGGAGTGTGTAGAACTTTATCAAACATCAAAGTTGTCACAGTCACCCACTGCATCCTGGGCCATCTCCAATCATCCTGACTTTTGCCACTGGACTTTGATGACTTTGGAGGAGAGAATGAAACTGACAACTTTGTACAACTCTACCTCACTTAAGTCCAATTCATGTTCAAATCAAGCCATCACACCATGATGCTATTGTTTCTCTTCGAAAAATGAAGGATAGACAACAACCACCACACAGTTCTGGAGGTCACCTGGCCCACTCCCCTCATTCTATTGATGAGAACACTGAAGACCAGAGGTGTTAAGGAATTTGTCTAAAATCACTCAGGTAGCAAAGCTAGGATCCAGCATCAGGTTTTCTCATTCCAGATCCAGAGCTAATTTTACTCTACAGCATGACCTCTTCACAAGTGTTCATTTTGAAAATTACCATTCAAATTCAGCCTCCAGCAAGTTGGTAACTATCAAGGACTAGTTATTTGAATGGATCCAACAATGGTCTTTTTTTACCATCCTCAAGCCCACATGTGTGTGTATGGAGGCAGCCTTTGTGTGATTAGCTGCCTAGACTGAGAAGGCCTTTGTCTTGAGTTTTGTCCTCAAGGAGCCATACTCTGAAGGCTGTGAGTCATGATGTGGCAACAAGCACGTAAGACTGAGGATGTGTTCCATAAACACAACATAGAAACCCTCAGCTTTTAAAAGAAACAGCTCAACATGTAATTTCCGGAAGGGCCTGACTTAAGGTGACTAATTTAATTACACCTTGAACTTCTGAAATGGCTAAGTATCTTTCTGCCTAGGCACTGAAGACTTTGTTCTGACCTTACCCTCCAGTCTGTGCAAGGTTCAGCTTCCCAGGTGTTCTCTCCCTCAGGGAAAGGGAAACCTGGGAGCAGTAGATGACTTGATCTTCACATATTCAACTCATCTGAGGGGGAAAAGTGAGGAAAGGGAAGAGGGAGAAGGAAAAGGAGGGAGGGAAAGGAAAGGGAAGAGGGAGGGGGAGGGGAAGTTATAACTGGGGTGCTTTAGTAGGAGGTGGTGTCTGAGCTCTACTCTGAGGAAAGTTAGAAGTTCTATGAGGTATAGCTGAGGTTGGAATATATTCCAAAGATAGAGGACCACTTCCATTCAAGTCTTCTTTACTCTGTAAAGAAGGATCTCTGTTCACAATGTCACTCTGGCTCTCGAGAGGAAGGATAATTAGCTAACTACCAGATAGTGTGCTTGGTTCCCCTCTCAGCTATACTTCAGGTAGGCTCCAAAGCTAGGTAATGTGGTGGCTGCAATGCTGGCCTTGGAGTTGGGAAATTGTTTAGTCTTTTTCAGTCATGTGTGATTCTTCATAATCCCTTTTGGGGTTTTCTTGGTGAAGATACTGGAGTGGTTTGCCAGTTCCTTCTCCTGCTTATTTGACAGATAAGGAAACTGAGGCAAAGAGGGTTAAGTGACTTGCCCAAGGCCACACAGCTAGTAAGTGTCTGAGACTAGATTTGAACTCAGGTCTTCCTGACTCCAGGACCAGAATTCTATTCACTGCACCACCTACCTGCCACCTAACTAGAGTTGGGAAGGCCTAAAAAATCCTGCCCTAGATATTTCTTAGCTATATGATCCTAGGCAAGTTACTTAACCTCATCTGCAAAATGGGGGTAATAATAGCACCTACCTCACAGGGTTGTTTTAAGGAACAAATGAGATATCTAAAGCACTTTGCAAACCATAAATCTATAAACACTATATATCTTGTTATTAGAATAATAATAATTATTATTACTATTGTTAAGCCTTAGTCTTCTCCAGTGGCATCTTCTCCTGTGCCAGATGTCTCAAGGGACTCTGTCTACTTCCACTCCCAAGAGAGACTTGTGTATAGAGGGCTGGAGTCTGCCCTCTTACCCCATGCCCATCTAAAATGTTTTTAAATGCTTACCCCTGGAATGTGCTATGGCTCTTGATCCAGGAATCAGAATTTTAAAACCAGCTAACCCTGCTCTGCCCCATGAAGAAGGAGGGTGTGATGAGTGAGAGTTTACAGTTGGAATAAATGAACTCCAAAGAGTTTATGCCCTTACTCACAAGACCACAAAGAGTAAGATGGTCAATGAGGAAGAAAAGATTCAGGTCTGTCTGTTTAATGCCTGTCAGGAGAGAAAATAAGCTTTAGAAATAAGAACTTAGAGTCATAGTTAGCAGAATTATTCATAAATGTATATTTCCCCCATCTTAAAAACTGCTGTTGGCCCCATAGGGCCCATTACCCATCTGTACCCTGGCATTCAATTTGCACTAGGTAGAGTTCTGGGGAGTCTGGCCTTTCTTTTCATGTACTCTTCGGTTCAGTAACTTCCTGCCCTGGTGTCCTGGAGACAAATGTACTTATATCTTAGGTTATGACTCAAGTCTAGGATCCCCCCCCCCCAAAAAAAAAAGGCAAGGGGAGAGTAAAAACATGCCATGATGACAATATGAATGAGGTATGAGACAGGTCATTTAATTAAAACTGCTAAGCATAAAAAATTCTGAATTAGGAAAACAACTTAAAATAGGATGCAGTCATTTATTATGACTGCTACAATCTGCTAGGAGGTTGATGTTTAAACCTCATCAGAACCAATTTGTAGGAATGCTAATTATACATTTTACATCTCACCTTGTCTCTGCTCTGTCAAAACAACTTACATGTTTGTTGGTAAAATGGTAAGGCTTAGACCAATCCTCTCATTAGTGTCTGTTCTCTCTGAGGGCACCAGAATAGGTTCTGGGACTCCTTCCCTGGCAGTGACCAAAGCTCTGACCTGATGGAACGCAACATCTCTGTATCTCTCAAAAAAAGAAGATATAAGGGGGGCATTTAGGTGGCTCAGTGAACAGAGTGCTGATCTGCTGTCAGGAGGACTTGAGTTAAAATTTGGCCTCAGATACTTACTAGCCATGTGACCCTGGGCAAGTCTCTTCACCCTGACTGCCTCACTCAAACAAAAACAACAACAACAACAACAACAACACAAAATGTAGGTTTATGTTTGTAATCTGGGTATTATTTTATTTTACCCCTTGCCTCCCTTATATTTAGGCATCCTAGGAGGACCCCTTAGTCTAGAGCCAAAAATAGAATTGCTCCTTAAGAATCTGAGGTTAGAGCCTTAACCCCTGAGAATCTAGTTCCCCTATTGAGGAGACAGGTGATATAAGAGGAATGAACCTGGGACAGAACTAGGAGCAAGAGGAAGGGACAGGGATTGGCAAAGATTGCCAGGCTTAAACCTAGTGGCATTTCATAGGTCAGAAGTGCTACAGACACCTGGATCAAGGCTTAAGATCTGATCCAATTTGGATCTTGCATCTAGACGAGGATGTGGACACCTTGCAAAGTCATAGAGAAGGAATAACAATAATAACATTTAACATTGTAAGACAAAACACATTGGACTTGAATACAGAATATAGGGGGTTTCTTAGTGCTTGACAGGCACCAATGAGTTGTATTACTTTGGGCAAGTCACTTGAACTCTTTGAGCCTCAGTTTTCTTACCTGTGACTTGGGCATAATAATTCCTATCCTGCGTAACTCATGGGATTCTCATGATGATCAAGTAAGATAATATAGTTGTGAAAAGGCTTTGTAAATTGCAATACAGTTACCAGCACAAGCTGTTAGCATTATATACAGTGCTTTATGGTTACAAGGCATTTCCCCCAACATCATGAAAGACTTGGAAAATATGCTTTAAGGTGAAAAAAGACTAGAGATATTAAGGTGAAGAAGAGAAGATTGGGGGCTGCCTTAATAAGAGCATTCAAATATTAAGTGGGGAGACAGGAAGTGGGCCTGATTTGCAACAGGAAAGATTTTGGTTAGACAATGAAAAAAAAGTCTTGTACTTGGCAGTTTTAAGAACCTAAACTAGGTTACCAAGGAAGGTCATGGAATTGTCTTGTGTGGACATACTCAAGAAAAAGGCACACCATTGTCTCTGAGTTTTTGGAAGGGAGAGAGAGAGAAAATAGATGCCATTTGTTTAGAGCTTTATAGTTTCAAGAACATTTTTACATACATCTCATCTAATCTTCCCAATGACCCTGTGTGGTATACAAGATGGGTATGACTGACACCATCTTACAGGTGAGAAAAGCAAGGCTTGTAAAGGCTAAGATCATCTAAATTCACACAGCTAGTAAGCAGTGGAGCCAATACTGGAGCTTAAGGCTTCTGGCTCTAATTCAGTCAACAAGCATTTATTAAACTCCTTTAGTGCACTATGGTAAGTGTTAGGGATACAAAGAAAGCCAGACAATAACATCAACCCCTGCCCTCGAGGAGCTCGGAGTCTAATGAAGAAGAATGTTCTTTCCACCATAACACATAGTTCCTTAGAGTTCTGTAATCTGCCAGTCCTTCCCTACCCTCTTGTATGTATTTCATCATATCCATGGTTGTTTCCCCCATTAGACTCAGAGCTCCTTGAGGGCAAAGGGCTATTTGTGCCTTTCTTTGTGTCCTCGGGGCTTAGCACAGTGCTCAGCACAGAGTAGGTCCTTCAATAAAATGCCTTTTGGCTTGCTATGTGTTTGACAACACTGTTCATTAGATATGGTAATGAGGATCCCAGACATAATATAGCCATCACTTCAGTAGCCTTTGCATTTTTGTGGGGTTCTGAAATCAGAAGGCCCTCCAGGATTTAGGGCTGCACTAGTCAGGTGTAGAACACAGGCAAAACCTGAAGCAAAGACCACAACATACAAAGTGACTCTATGTGTAATGGGGGAGGGGATTATGTGTGGAGTCTTCTAGAAAGATGACATGAAAGAGAAGTGCCTTGGAGAGATTTGGAGCATATGTGAATATTCTGTAACTGGTTAAAGTTTGATAGCCATGTGACGAAGAGGAAATGGATCTTCTGGGTAACCAGCAGTAGACTGAATTCAAAAGGTACCAGTCAGCCAGGGCCAGTCCCATTTTGATCTGCCTGCCTGCCCTTCAATGAGGGATGATGTTGTTGTTGTGGTTGTTGTTGTTGGTGGTGGTGGTGGTCCATTTTTCAAAAAGGACCAGTGATGTCACAACTGATGTCTTGACTCATGCATGAATTGGATTTAAGTGAGGCAGAGTTGCACAGTCATAAGCCTCACTCTCTCTTCCAGAGTCATTGGAGTCCAGTGGCAGGAGAAAAGTCAAGACAACTGGTAGTGGCTTGGAATGCAGTGGATGACCTTGGCATCTTCAGTGTCTGACCAAGCTCTAGGTACTGCAGGCTCCTGTTTCATTCATCTTCATGGCCCTTGGAACATATTATTCTTGTCCTCCCATTCACCTAGAGAAAGTCTCCATATGCTTGAGGTAGACATCCCCCTAACTCACCAATAGGTTTGAAACCTGTGATTTACTCTCAACCTGGTATTTCAACCAATGAGAGATAATGATGTAATGGTAGAGGTCTTGGGCTTTTGAGTATGGACCTCTTTCTGGTCTTTGCTGGGAACACAAAGGACAAGTGAAGGAGTTCCCCTGCCCTCAGGGAGCTTCCATTCTCACTCATACAAAAATACTTGGTCACTTTCCACTTTACTTCCATCCCCAGGTCCTTTATTTGGCCTGGTGCTGGGGGGAAAATTACAGAGGTTGATAGCCAAATCCCTGGAAACCATTTCAGTCTAGGCAGCTACCTGGTACCAGAAAGCCTGCACATTTCAGAGAACTTTGGGATTTTTTATCCAGGTAAACAAAGGGAACTGGAAATCTATTACAAATGCACCAGTCTTGGCCTAACTAAATAAAGCCAAGCCAGGGGATATACTCATGGATATTCATCATTCATTCTAGCTGTCTCTATGTTCATGTCTTCTTCCTGCTAAGGGTCTGCTCATTGGCCAGCAGCACTAATCAAAAGTGTTTCTGATGGCAACGGGGGAGCATAAAGGGAGGTTTCTTTGTAATAAAGCATATATCCTCAGGAACAAGAGACTGGACTACAACCCATATGAGTTTGAGCCAACTAGCCCCTTTTTATAGATGAAGAATTTGTATGTATATGCCGAATGAATACCAAATAAACGGAAGCTGGTTAGGCCCTTGCAGTTGAGGGAAACAGCTGTGTTGTATGGAAACCAGAAAGTGAGAGAAAATGCAATTTAATCCAACAAACATTAATTAAACATTTATTGAGTTCAAGGTTCTATGCTAGTTTTCCAAGTTGGTTCTTTTTTTCTCCCTGTCCCCCAAATATGACTGATTTTTTCCTATTAATTGACTAGGTAGGAGTTAGAAAGGAGGAGAGATGGGGCAAGGCATGGAGGAAGTGTGTTTGTAGTGAATCTCTCCCCTTCCCTTTCATCTCTGCGTAGGAGATGTGGTTTGAATAGGGCTTTGAAGGCTAAGCAAAGGTTGGACCAGGAGAACATTGCAAGTAAACTCAGCATAGAAGAGGATAGGAGATAGAACTTCCGGATTAGAGGAGATGGCCTCTATAGACTGTGCTGAAATATGGGGACCTTGAATGACAGGTAGAGTTTGAGCCAGGAGGACATAGAGATCCTTGTGGCTTCTTGAGCTGGAAAGTGACTTGATGAAACTTGTGTTTGAGGAAGATTAATCAGGCATCTGTATGTCTGTCTTGCCATAGGACACTTCACCTGACAGAGGAAAATATGATCCTTGGAGAAGGTAATAGGGAAAGAGAGTGGGATACAGAAGGGCAGAGAATCGGTATCTCTATAACACCCATGCCCATTCTGTCTGCTCCTTTAAAATGTAGTTCAGTATCCTGGGCTATAGCCCAGATATATTTGCAACTTCAGGTGGTAGAATTTCCTTTCTACTATCCTCAAAATGCCAACCCAGCCTCAGTTATCTAAAGAATGTATGATTTTGTGAAACTTTGAGGACTGGGGCAAAGGTTCAACTGAGAATAAGGAGTCAGAATACACATTGCAAGGAGGGAAAACCCCATGAGTCAAGGCATTATGGAGTATGGGCTAGCCTAGCCTAATGTGGTTTTTAAAGAATTTATGCTTTTCCATTTGCTTATGACTTTCTAGGAGCATAGAATTTTAAAGATATATGAAATTTAGTGATCATGGAGTCCAACATACCCAATTTATGGATGATGAAACTGAGGCTCAGAACCAATTCGTTAGTGGCCAAAGTCTAATTAGAACCCAGGTGTTCTGAGTCTGCCTTGAGCTCTTTTGCCATATTATACTGCCCCTCTGTGGTTTAATTCTTCAAAAGGAAATAGCAAAGGGACCAACTGCTTTGAACCTGAACTGGTTGCTGAAGCAGAAAAGATGAGAGCCTGGATGGAGATTCACCGCTACTTAGGCAGCCAGGGGGCCCTTGTTCCCAGAAGTTCACCATACTCATGCCAGACTTAGTGAGGAGACCTGACTGGTGTAGCCTACTGCAGCCTAGAACCCCCCAACTCAAGCGATCCCCCAGTCTCAGCATCAGAGCTAGAGATGTACACAGCCTGGCTGTGTACTCCTGTCTCTGTACAGACCTAAAATCTGTCTTTCCCCTTTCCCCTTGATATATTTGCTGTTTACCCTCTGGTTTATGCGGGTGACATTTGCTGATCAGGATGATGTTTGGCCAAGAGCCTCAGATGATGGTGATGGCAGTCGGTGATGGTCTTCTTCAGGCTCTGACATCTGGAAGTGAAAGAAGAATGTGTAATGAGGCTGCTGCACAGATGTGGGGAGAAAGGGGAAATTCAGAATTCAAAATGTTGCTTTAAAAAAGGAAAAAACCCAGCTTTCAAAAGGTCCTTCTTCAATTTCACATTCACTGGGGCAGCATTTTTGAGTTTCATTAGGAGGATCCTATTGCTCTGCCTAGTGGCCAGCAAAGATAACAGCAATGTTAAAGGTTCATTGACTTAGGCAGAAAGGTAATGGAGAGAAATCATCCTAGTATGAAGACTCAGAGATATAAGGTACATTTACTCAAGATTAACCAGCAAGGAAGGTATAGAGCTGGGTCTCTGTTGCAAAGTCCCTAACTCCCATCCAACGAGAGGGAGGGGGAGGAGAGAGAGAGAGAGAGAGAGAGAGAGAGAGAGAGAGAGAGAGAGAGAGAGAGAGATGGAGAGAGAGAGACGGAGAGGGACAGAGAGAGGGACAGAGAGAGGGACAGAGAGGGACAGAGAGGGACAGAGAGAGGGACAGAGAGAGGGACAGAGAGGGACAGAGAGGGAGAGAAGGAGAGAGAGAAAAAAAGGGGGAGAGACAGAGACAGAGACAGAGACAGAGAGAGAGAGAGAGAGAGAGAGAGAGAGAGAGAAACATACACACACACACTCACATTTGTAGCTTCAGGCTGTCTCAGACCCAATTCAACACTATTTAGCTCCCTCCAAAGGTATGATTTGTTGTCTTGACTCAGGTGCTAATACAATCTGTATTAATATAAAATTGATACCTAAGATAATTAAGACATAACAGTGACCGCAAATCCCCTTGATCTCTTGGCTTTCTGTCCTCCCAGTCCCCAAATTTGGGTCCCACTTTGATTCACTGTTTTACGTCTGAAGGCCCCTGTGTTATTCCCAGAAAGTTACAGAACTGTGCTAATTTGGCTGACCAGGAATTCATGGTACCTAATTTCTACTGGGCACTGACTGCTTCTAGATAATCCCTTCTTGATTCCCTGACATACTTTCTACAATGGCTACTTCACATCTTCTCTCTATTCAAGCTTCTAATCCTTCTGAACTTCCTGACTCTCCGAATATTATATCACCTTATGCTAAGAATGCACTATTGGTAAAATTGTAAATTTGTCCAACCATTCTGGAAAATAATTTGGGATTATGATAGAAAAGTTACAAAAAAATACATACCCTCTGACCCAGTAATACCACACTATTGGACACATACTCCAAGGAATCTAGCATCCTAGGTTCAAGGAACTAATTCTAAAGTCTCTCCCACCTTCCAACATTTAGCAGCAAATGCTCTCTAAATGAGGTTATATGAGAAATATTTTAACTGTGCCTCTAAAAACTGAAAGCAAAATTCATAATACAGTTCTTATATGTTCCAGTGGGTTGTTTGTTTTTGAAGATATGATATTGCCAGTTAATTCTTGAATGGATACCAAGAACAAGGAACATGAATCTTGCCAAGATCCCCTTGTGGCTTTACATGAGAGGTGTGTTCATCAAGAACACTTGTTCTTGAAAACAAATGCCAGTGTGTGAGTATCTTTACTATCAATGCAATTTCAGGCTAGCTTGCTTTTATTTACATGAAGTAAAAAAAATCTCTTCTTCTAATATAACTTAACAGCAAGGTCTCACTTCACAATCTGGCCTTGAAAGTTTGGAAACTTTGTCCAGGGTACTTTTGACCGAGCTTAGGGACAGGCTTTTCTGAACTTATCAGTGCTTGGCACATAGGGGATTCTAAATAAATGCTTGTTGATTGATAGATTTATTGAGACAAGTCAGTCTTGATATACATCTAATACCCTCAGCAGTCTCAGATGTCAGTGACTGTTACCTGTATAGAGGAGCCTATACTGGACAGCTTTTCATAATTAGCCTAGGGATGCCACACTGAATGACCTTGGGAGGTAGCTGCCATCTCATATCCCAAAACCGGCCCATTCAAGTACTAGGAGGCCAACCTTGAAGAAGCTACAATATCTTAGAGTAGTGCTGGGTAGGCAACTAAGTCTGTCCAGTTGTTTCTTATTTAAAAAATGCAAATGGGTAAGAAAAAAGTCTACATGAAAGCTAGAAGGCTATAGATGGCTATCCTTATGAAAAAAAACTTTCAATATGCAAGCGAAAAAAGATTTTAGTAAACTATACTTAATTACAAAAGTTTTTTTTTCTTCTTAGTAAAGGGACTTCCTAAAATGGGGGTTGTGCTTGTGGTTTCAGAAGAGTATAACATATAGTAAGCTCTGGCTCCAGGCCTGTTACATATCCCCACATCACGTACCCTGAGGGGGTTGGAGTGAACTCTTTTTTCTCTCTTTGTCTTGAGTCCCCACTGACTATTTTCTCCTTTTAGGGGCCCAAATTAGGTAACTTTTACAAAGGAGTATTTACTTCAAAGATATAGCTAGAACAAATGTATAAATATTTTTCTTATTACCTTGGGGGAGCACAGTTCCCCTATACCACCTCAGTCTCTGGAGAAGCATTAAGCTTGAAACTTAGCTCACTTCCTACTTAGTCCTGGTTCTACCAAGTTCATGTCTGATGGAGACATCACTACTGGTTTCTGCTGAGATGGAGTCCTGAAGGTAGCTCCAAATGATCACTCTACACTGGGCTGGTTGTAATATCCAACCTTGATTGCTGGACTCCTGAATTCTTCTGGTTCAACCTCCTCTTCTTTGATACTCCTAAGAAAGGTTGTAGACTCCACTCCTTGCACAGGAAAAAAATGAACAAAAAGTCAAAGATTCAGGCTTCTATCTTGGGGGCCATGTGTCCTCAGAAGGGTAAGGCACCATAGTCCTTCTCCTTCTCTTCACCACATATGAAGGATTCACCTCACTCCCCCTGGTACAACTGGAACAAATAAAGACCTCCAGAGCTGATTCTGGCCCCTGTGAATATGCCAACAATTCTGGTTAGGCATCCAATGGAAAAGGTTTCTTTCCACTATGTCATAGGTCAATGAGATCCAGCTACAGAATGTCCACGTCTGCTAGGATCATTGCAATTCTTCCAGAAGCAGCACCCTATAGCATTTTCCATATCTTTGATGGTGTTTAGCGATCCAATGGGGTCAACACATCACCATTGCATAGAGTAAGAGATTAATGGAGCTGGTCCCATGCAGTGGTTTGGTCCATCCCTTATCTTAGACCCTTTGGTCTATCCCTTATCTTCACTCTTACAGGAAACCATTTATATTTTAGTATGACTCACAGCAGTCAAGTAAGGCATTGGCTAATAAAAAAGGCTACTCAGGACAGTCACATGTATACAAAAATATTTACAGTAGCGTTTTTTGGTCATAAAAAATGGAACCAAAGTGAGAGGCCATCAGTTGGGGGATGGCTAACCAAATTGTGGTATGGAGGTTGAATGTTTCACTGTAAGAAATGATCAAGAAGCAAAAGTCAGAGAAACTTGGGAAAACTTGTATAAGCTCTATATAAATTGTAGTGTACCAATGACCACAAGAAGGTCAAGGAAAATGCTGAAAAACCTCAGAACTGATCAACATGGTGACTAGACTTGACTTCAGGAAATAAAACTCTCAAGGAAGAGGGGTTAGTCTATAGGTGCAGAATGAACCATTGTAAGACTCAACCAACTTACCTCCTGTTTTAACTATTTACTATTTAACTGTTTATCCTTCCTTTGTTAAGAGGAAATGTTCTTCTGGGTGGGGAAGTGGGCCTTTTAGGAGTGACAGCAATTTTTTAGAAGCATCCACAAAATATTTTATTACTTTTAAGAAAGAAATCACACAACTCCCTACTTTGCTGAGGTTGGAGACATCAGAAGTGAGAGTACCTCTGCTGTCTGTGTCTTAAAACATCCACGTTAGAATCAGAAGATTAAAGAGTGTAAGAAGCCTTGGTGGTCACCTGTTCCAAGACCCCCATTCAATGCAGCAATCTTCTCTACGCCATACCGAACAGATTGGCATCTGACCTCTGATAAACATGTCTAGTGATGGCTTCTTCACTGCCTCCAAAAGCCTCCTGTTCCATTTGTCACCAGCCCTATTTGTTGTTCCAACTATTGACCTCCCTACCTTACTTTGTTGTTGTTGTTGTTCGGTCATGTCCAACTCTTTGTGACCCCATCTGAGATTTACTCAGGAAAGATACTGGAGTGGTTTGCTATTTCCTTCTCCAGCTCATTTTACAGATGAGGAAACTGAGGCAAACAGGGTTAAATGACTTGCTCGGGGACACATAGCTAGTAAGCATCTGAGACTGGATTTGAACTCAGGAAAATGAGTCTTCCTGATTCCAGGCATTCTATAAACTGTACCACCTAGTTGCCCCAGATTCCTTTACACCCCAGCTAACATCCTACAGGAAGCCTTCTCTACCCTGTCTTAATTATCTTGCTTTACCTCTGTTAATTATTTCCTATTTTTCCTGTAGA
The DNA here is from genome assembly GCA_011680675.1 of Gymnobelideus leadbeateri. NCBI lineage: Eukaryota > Metazoa > Chordata > Mammalia > Diprotodontia > Petauridae > Gymnobelideus > Gymnobelideus leadbeateri. Next base: position 78,466 of record WOXC01004382.1, read on the forward strand.
TAGCTTGCTCTGTATATAAGTGTTTGCATGTTGTGCCCCCCCCCCCATTTAGATCGTAAGCTTCTTGAGGGCAAGGAGGGTCTTTCCTCTCTTTTCATATCCCCAGCACTCAGCACAGTGACTGGCACATAGTAAGCACTTAATATTGTTTCCTGATTGACTGAATATTGATTAGGTGGTTCTTCCTGGAGCTGAATTGGTCTCTGCCTCTCAGTAACAATTTAAGAGTTGCCCCTAGAACTGGATTTGAATCTGGGTCTTCCTGGCTTTTCAGCCCACTGTCTAACTGCCACACCAAGTTCCCTTTTTCAGTATAATAATCAGTGATATCCTAGGAGTAAACCCCCCAAACCATTTAATGCAACAGATATTTATTAAGTGCTTGCTGCATACCAGAGCCTGTGTTAGCCAAATATCCACATCACGGCCTCTTCTTCTGACGTGTGAGCTCCTCTCTGAAAACTCCATTGGAGAAAGCACCTACGTCAGTCAAAGTCACTTCAAACCTATCCCAGCCCACAACGCTCCAGACATCTTCTCCAGCTTGCCCTACTTGGCTATGTTCTCTAAACATCCCCTTTTTAGCTTCCTTTTCTGGGCTGTCAAAGCACTTTATTAGTTAATATAAATTCCATGAGGGCAGGAAATGGTCTTTTTGCTTGTATCTGTATTTCCAGCTCTTAGCACACTGCCTGGAGTGTTGGATAATCTTCTCTTCTCTTCCCTCCCTCTCCTCTCCCCTCCCCTCCCTCCCCTCCCCTCTCCTCTCCCCTCCCCTCCCTCCCCTCCCCTCTCCTCTCCTCTCCTCTCCTCTCCCCTCCTCTCCTCCCCTCTCCTCTCCTCTCCCCTCCTCTCCTCCCCTCTCTCTCCTCTCCTCTCCTCCTCTCTCCTCCCTCCCCTCTCCTCTCCCCTCCTCTCCCCTCCTCTCCACTCCTCTCCTCTCCTCCTCCTCTTCCCTCCTCTCCTCCCCTCCCCTTCCCTCCTCTCTCCTCCCCTCTCCTTCCCTCCCCTCCCCTCCCCTCCTCTCTCTTCTCCTCTCCTCTCCTCTCCTTTCCTCTCCTCTCCTCTCCTCTCCTCTCCTCTCCTCTTCCCTCCTCTCTTTTCATCCCTCTTCTCTCTCCCTCTCTTCCTTTCTCTCTCTCTCTCAGCCTCTCTCACCTGTCTATGTATCTATCATTATCAATCTATTCTCCAACATATATCATTTACGTTTCTGTTTGTCTGTCTACCCCTCTGAGGTGTAGTGACAGAGAAGAATGCCTATTTGCATGAGCTAACAGTTACCAGCACACCGCCAGGTGCCTGGTGAACAAGGAGATTCAGGCCTCTCTGCTTTGAAGGAATGTTTCAGGAGCCAAATGTGATGGCTTCTACAAGAAGGAAATCCATGGGTTTCAATAGGAATCTCCACTCACCTAACCCGCCATGGTTTGGCTCATTTTTTTTGTCTGGATCTGTGATTTTTCTGGTGTAGGGAAATCCTGGTGAGGAAATGCTCTTTGCCAGGTAAGCAAATTATATGCAATTTATAGTCTGGCCTCCAACTCTATAAGGTAACTGTCTTGGCTCACTAGGGACAAAAGAATAGGATCGCTCTTTGTGACCTAACCTCTCCTCACTCGTCTGCTTAAGTCACAGAATCATAGTTTTAGGGGGAAAAGGAATAAGAGATTGACAAAGCACCTGCTAGGTGCCAGACACTACAGATGCAAATACTCACCTCATTTGAGCCTCACAACAACTCTGCTGTTATTGCCTCTGTTTTATAGATGAGGAAACTGAGGCAAACAGAGGTGAAGTGACTTGCCCAGGGTCACACGGACAGTAAGTGTATGAGGCTGTATTCAAATCCAGACCTGGTGCTCCATCCACTGTACCACCAGCCCTCTCTAAGCATTGGAATCAGAAAGGACTTTGGCAATCATTTAGGCCAACCACCTCATTCAACAGGCAAAGACAAAAAGGCATGATTTGTCTAAGGTCACACAGGTGATAAGTGGCAAAGTCAGGATTTGAACTCAGGTCTTCTGACCTGAAAATCAGTCAATCTTTCCAGTGCACCATGGGGGAGGCCAAGTGTAGCCTCCAACAGAGCTTGTGAATTACAGGGTAAGCTTCTTGAGGGCAGGAGCTGCCGCTTTTTTTATCTTTTTATCCCCAGCACTTAGCACAGTCCCTGCCACTTTGTACTTTATAGACTTATTGAATTAAATCCAGTTCAAAGTTCAAGGGTAAGAACATATGTTGCAAGAGTCAAACCAACAAAGTGATGTTTGATTCCTTTAAGAGAACAGTGAGGTCTAATCACCCTTTCATCAGCAGATGGCGATGAAAGACAGGGAGAGAACAGTAAAACAGTCACTCTAAGGTCTCAGTCCTTCAAGGATTTGTCCTTAATGAGAATGTGGGTAGTCCCTCTACTAATGCAGATCACCTCTCCTCTGTACCTTAACGGGGTTGGGGGCATTTCATGGAGGAAAACATGTACTATGTTGTAGCCACTGGGTAAGAAGCCTCTGGTGACCTTCTGACTAGTCCTTGGATGACCTATAGACATAGGTCCCTCCCAGGGCTTGTGCTCAAATCTATTTCAACATGGTCAAATCAGCTAGAGCAGGGGTTGCTAACCTGAGGTTCAAGGATAGATTTCAGGGTGTCCAGGAATCAGATAGTAAAAAAAAATTCATCTTTCCTTCTACTAACCTCACACTGAAATTTAGCATTTTCTCTGATTATGAATATAGGCAACAAACCATTATTCTAAGAAGGAGTCCCTGGGCTTCACTAGATTATCAAAGTTGGCCAGGCAATCCATAAAGCACCTACCATGTGCTGGGCTCTGTGCTAAGTTCTGGGGATATATAGAAATACAAAGGACAGTCCCTGTTCTCAAGGAGTTTATAATCTAGCGAGGTCCATCACACACACACTAAGCATCTTTATGCTGAAGCTCATGCTCTGCTGCTATGGCCGTAGAGATCAGCAGCAGCATCACTTTTCACAGCCAGATGAGGTATCAGAGGAGGATTTAGTGGAGTATCCATCCCGTTTGCTTTTTGGACTCAACCTGTAACTTCATCCCCACTGATGTGCACCTTCCCCTTTGTCCTACAAAGCTGTCAGGGGTAGCGAGAGGCCACGTCATATCATTTAGAGCCTTGCTCCTGACTCTCACTGAGATCATGGCCCTCCAGGATCGTCACCCCTGTAGCATTAGAAGAAGATTGTTGTCATGGCTACAAAATAGGGTTTTTCTTGGCAGTGAACACCCACTTGGCATTATAAAAAAAACTGCATAGTTTATCAAATGAACTCAAGCCCTGTTTTCTTGTCCTGTTTAATTCTTAGTCCATGGGGTCATAAATCTAGAGTGGGGAGGGACTTCAGGGACTAGGGAGTTCATCTCATTTTACAGAGGAGATCTGGTGCCTTTCTCTTGCAAAGGCTGTAGTCCCTGCCTCCTCAGAGGTCACAGCGCCCAGAGACCCAGAAAGGACAGTCCTCAGCAGCCAAGTTCTTGTTATTGTCAAATAATTCATTATCAGAAACTTTTTATGTGAAAATAGATTAAGGACGATGTGTGGCTGTGCACTTTGATGCTATGCCTAAGGGTGGGCCTGCATCTAATTTGAGACTAAAACTTCTTATATATGTTGCCTTCCCCTATAAGAATATAAGTTCCATGAGAACAGAAGTGGCTTTTTAATTGGTATTCCCAGAATTTGCCACAATGCTTTGCACATAGCAGGTGGTTTATAAATGTTTATTCATTCAATTTTTCATTAATTATTAGAACATTTTTCACATAGTGGTTGATAGCTGGCTCTTTCTTCTTTTGGAAAGTACTTGTTCATGTCCTCTGACCATTTTTCTGTCAAAGAATGACTCTTGTTCTTATGTATTTGAATCTTTCCCTTTATATCTTGAATATCAGACCCCTCTCAGAGAAACTTGATACAGAGATTCCCCCTTCAATTAACTGTTTCCCTTTTAATTTTACCTGCACTTACTTTGTTTTGCAAACACTTTTTAAGTAATAAAAATAGTTTATTTTTTATTTGGCTTCAGTTCTTCCAAGTACTCTTGAAATTTTTGTGGCAAAACCATTTTTTCCCACTGTGATACTGTTTTCATTCTCTTTTTCTGGCTTGCCTCTTGGGCATCACTTCCTCTGTAATAGTCGTCATAGTGTTTGGTGTGTTCTTTGGATGATTTGTATCTCAAGCTTCAGTCCTGGTTTAGGACTTTGGGCCAGGTCCAAGCTCTGCCCCCTTTTGCCCTCTCACATGGGGTGGCCAGGCTCCCTTCGGTCCTGATCTTGATTTTAAGACTTTTTCCTTCTGGTTTCCACCTCTCTTGGTGTAATGGCTAAGATCAATGATGGGCTTTAGGTTGCCCTGGATCATCTCTATCCAGAGTGCTCTGGTCTTCAGGGCCCTTTAGAATCAATTAAGTCAGAGGGCTGCACATCTATCCTTTTCGTTGCTGGCTTGTGGCCTCATTTCTAACATTAGATAAGACAGAAGACAGAGGGTATCTACCTCTGCTAGGACTTCCTCATCAGAGCATTTCAGGCTTCCTGACACCCTTGCCCCAACATAGAGCTGTGGGTTTCAGGTGCCCCTGGAGCATCTCTGGTCAGAAAACTGGCAGACATCCAACTTGTTTAGCGATGCCTATGCTGGTTTCCCTGGCAGAGGAGTCTTTTAGGCTGCCATCTTTTTGCACATTTCTGGGCTGGATGAGGAAGTTAACTTTTGTTTCTCTTTGTATTTCTTGATCATTATTAAATCTAATGCCCTTTTAGATTTTTGTTAGAATAGATTGGGAGAACTGGGTTCCTGGGCAAGTTTGGATGCTACCACCTTCATGGAAAGTCCAGGTGAGAGCAGAGTTATAGAATTCAAGACAGGCAAGAATTTTCAGGATAAGGGGGTGGCAAACAATATAAAAAACTTCAGAGAGACCAGAAGGGATTAGGACCAAGGAAAAGTGATCAGAATGGGAAGGAAGAAACCATTGGTAACCTTAGAGAAAGCCATTTCTGAAGCTGATTAGTTGGAAGCCAGATTGCAAGGCATGGAGATGTGAGTGAGAAGTGTAGAAGGGGAAGCAGCCTGTGTAGACAATTGTTCAAGAGTTTGGTCAGGAAAGAATGAGATATAGGTCAATTGCTTAAAGAGATGGCAGTGTTAGGTTAAGAGGGCTTTGTTATTGGCATTTTTAAAGGAAAACATTCATTTTTGTAGCTAGTAGGGAAGGAGCCAATAATGAGGGAGAGACTGAAGATGTCAGAGAATGTAAATTATTCAAGGGGAAGATTTCTGGAGGAGATGGGAAAGGCTAGGTTCAAGGGCAAAAGTTGAGGGTTTGACTGGGGCAAAGACAAGGGCCATCTCAGAGACTAGAATGAAAACATAAGTTATTCAATAGGTATTTATTAAGTATTTACTATGTGCTAGGCATTGTGCTGGTCTGAAGGTGCAAAGAAAGGTAAAACACAACAAACAAAAAAGCAGTCCCTGCCCTCAAGGAGCTTATAGTCTAATGGGAAAGGCTTGAGAAGGAGAGGATTCATAAAAATGAAGATAAGTTCTGAAGTAGAGAGAAGGGAGGTGGATGAACTCAAGATGGAAGACCTTGACTTTCTTGGTAAAGTGGAAAGGAAAGTCATCTGTTAGGAGAGAAATAATTAGGGATAGCACACAGCACTTAGGAATGGGAAAGGTTTCAAATAGCCAACCAGGAAAAATGCACAGTAAGCCAGTATTTGTTATATGCAAAAAAAATAATACAAATAATAAAAAGGTAGAGAACCTACCACATATCACAACTTAACCTATTACACATCAATGATGTTAGGAAATGAGTCAGATAGATAGAATGACTCAACCTTTTAAGCCAGTAGGTACAAACAGTCTACAGACAAAGACAGCCCCCAACCTGCCTAAGATTCACAGTGTTACTCAGACCTCAGAAGGCAAAAACACATGTTGATTACTCTTCTTCAATTAATCAATCACCTAACTAATCAACAACAAGCATTTATTCATCACCTACTGAACAGTGGAGAGTGCTGACCCTGGAGTTTAGAAGACTCGAGTTCAAATTCAGCATCAGACACTTACTAGCCATGTGGCCCTGGGCAGTCATCTAACTCTGTTTGCTTCAGTTTCCTCTTCCATAAAATGAGTTGGAGAAGGAAACAGCAAACTGTCCCAGTATCTCTTCCAAGAAAATTCCAAATAGGGTCGTGAAGAGTCCTACTTAACTAATAGACTAAACAACAACAAATACTGAGTTAGGTGCTGGGTATACAAAGAGAAAGCCAAAATATCCTCTGCCCTCCAGGAGCTTATGTTCTAATAAGAGAGGCAATAAATACTTGTTCTCTTTCCCTAGTGAGTCTGTATGCCACAGAAGTTATATATAACATTGAAATGATGAAAGAGAGACTTGAAAGCCATCCAAGTTTCATGTAGGAATTGGTCTTAAAGGGGAAAGGGGCAACCACAAAACAATTGAAACTGAACGTTGTAAAATCATAAAGAACACAGACTGGGCCCCAAAGAAGAGATGAGAAGGCGTCTCCCTCCCCTTTGCAGAGGCAGGTATCCATCCACAGGTGGGAGATGTTGCTTTTAAGGTTAGTTTTTTTTTAATGAGTTGATTGGTTTTGCTTAATTTTTTTTTCTTTTCTTCCTCTTTAATACACAAATATACATATTATAGACAGGAAAGAGGACAGCCCTCAGCCATTGTAACTCCAGGCAATGGTCACAAGGGATGCTTTGATCTCCCTCAGAGGATCCTCAGTACTTTTGGCTGCCTTTGACCCAATGACTATTCCTGGAATATCCATGCCCTTCTTGTATGTATCAAATGAGATAATGTATGAGAAGTGCTTTGAGATCCTGAAAATGCTATTGACTGTTTATTGTTACTGTTGTTATTATTATAACCATCATTACTACTGTTCCTCATTCTGCTACCAGACCAAGAGGAGCCCTTTGGAACATCGGGAGGAGGGAAGAGAAAGAAAAATGGGAACCAAAACTCTGATTGACGAAAAACGAATGAGTCCAAGGAAGGAAGCCCAATGGAGCAGCTCCTCAGAGCGGCCTCAAGCCCCTTCTTGAATCAGGCCATATTGATTAAATTAGGATAATCACAAGTATAATGCAGTGGGAGCAGAAAGAAGGCAAAGGTAAGGACAGTTCAGGGGAGGGTGGGAGGAAGGAGTCAGCATCAACACTTGGACAATCACATGAAAGAGACATTCTTTCCTTTTTCCTTTCAACCCTACCCCAATATGGGCCTTGGGTTGCACAGCTAGGTAGAACACTGGGCCCAGAAGCAAGAAGACCTGCATTCAAATCCAGCCTCAAACACCTAGTAGCTATGTGACCTTGGGTAAATCACTTAACTTCTGTGTGCCCCAGTTTCCTCAGCTATAAAATGGGTATAATAATAGCATCTAACTCCCAGGGTTATTGTGGAGATTAAATGAGGTAATATTTGCAAAACTTCTTGTTCTGCCCTCTTGGCCCAAGAAGTCTGTCCTATCCCCTTTCTATATAACAGACCTTTCAAATGCCTGAAGATAACTATCACACCCCTCCCTCCTCAGAGCTTCTCTCCTTCATGACACTTGACACCGTGGTACATGCTAGGGGGCTTAATAAATGCTTATTCCCCCCCTCCAATTTGTAGATATTTAATTCCCTTAAGACTCATCTCTCTGAGTTCAAATCTGGCCTCAGACACTTACTAGCTTGTGACCCTGGGCAAGTCATTTAACCCTGTCTGCCTCATTTTCCTCATCTGTAAAATGAGCCGGTGAAAGAAATGGTAAACCACTCCAGTATCTCTGCCAAGAAAACCTCAAATCAAGTCATGAAGAGTCAGCCATGACTGAAGATGACCGAACAACAACAAAATTTCCTGAAAGTGTGTGAATGGGTGGTCTGAGGCTATGCCCATCATGTGGCATTTGGGCAAGTGCAGGAACCCAAAGAACCTGAAAGCCTAGGAGTTCAAAAGGCAAATTCATCAGGCTGAGGACAGTATCTTGGAGGGTGGTAAAAAGATCTGGTATATGGGACAGAGGCCAGGTGGTATTTGTGAGCCTTGGTTCTTACCTTTACTAGAGGAAGCCACTTGGAAAGGAGCAAAGTCTGGTGTAGAAGAGCTAGGAGGAGCCAAACCTTCTTCATCCCCCAAGAGAATGACTGTCTCCCTTTAATTTTTCTTCATGTTTAGGAAGGGCACAAATGAACTGGGGAAGATCCAGAAGAGAACAATCAGGATTTTGAAGACCCTGGAGATCAGGCTGGGTTAAAGTGAATGGGAGACCTGAGTAAGATCCAGCTTCAGACACCTACTCATTGTAAGAGTCACTTAAACTGTTTGCCTTCATTTCCTCAGCTGTAAAATGGGTTTGATAGCAGCACCTATTCTGCAACTTTATTGTGAAGATCAAATGATAAAATATTTGTAAAGTTCTTAGCACAACACCTGCATTCAGTAGGTACTTAATAAATGTTTATTCCCTTCCCTATGTCAATGCTTGGCCTGAGCATTTTTGTTTGATGGAGGAATGATGTTGGGCATTGGAAGGGACTGCAATATGTCCGGCACTAGAAGTAGGGGGTTGGCTCATTGATGGAGTTTACTAGATGTAAATTTATATCTTATCTAAACTTTGTCTCCCTCCATGAAGTGGGTGCTTAATAAATGTTGGCTGATTATTGGAGGGAGCAGGGAGTGAGAGGGCTGGCTCATTATGGCGAAGATGAGTGAGGAGAGGCCATGTTCCACTCCAGAGAATGTTGACAAGAAGGAGACCATCCATCTGGAGAAGATCCCTGGTGGTGAAAAACCTTGGCTTGAGACATAGTGGGAGAGAGGAGGTAATGTCAAATGGAAAGGGCAGCCTCTGAAGTCAGAGGAACTAGTTCACATCCCATCCCTGACACGTGTACTCCCTATATGACCCTGAACAAACCACAGCTTCCTTAAGCTTCATCTTCCTCAACTTTAAAATGAGGGATTTAGGCTGTATCCTAAGCTCCTTGAGAGTAGGGGCTGTCTTTTGTCTCCTTTTGTATCTCTAGCACTTAGCCCCATGCTTGGCATATAGTAGGTGCTTAATAAATGTTTGCTGATTGATCGATTGATCCAGATGGTCTCTAAAGGCCTTTCAGCTCTAGAGCTGTGGTCTACAATAATCATAAGCAGTCTTCGGAAAGAGGTTGACTGATGTCACACTTGTTAGAGATGTTAGAGACATCACCACCCAGGTTTGGGTCCAGCCAGATGTTGCCTGAGATCTCTCTAACTTATATTCTACCAAGTTAGATTTGAGTTAAGTGTGTTTCAATACTGGGTAGTTGACTGACACTATTACAGAGTGTCATCTCCAAATGACAAGAGAACTGTGGAAACATGTGGAAAGATGACATTACCATCCACCAGAAATTGCTTGGTTTTTAAAAATGATACATTTCCCTGTCTCCACATTGGTTTTGGCTACTGCCTATTCCATTTCCCATTTATCTGGACCTTGCTTGCTTGATACTGAGGTTGAAGTCCCTGATCTTTTAACAAAAGTTCCGTTTAATTGGCTTGGAAACTTTTTGAACATGGAAAAAAGATGATTAGATTTCAGTAGGGGTTGTGGTACAGGAAGAGGAAGTTAGACTAAAAGGATAGGAGTACTAACAAACCATAGGTTTAAAAGCTCTCCAACACACTCCAAACCAGTGTCTTCTGTCTTCTCTCTGCTAAAAGGTTCTGGCTTGGTCCAATTCTCTTGTAGGTGCAATGCAGATGTTACTCTGAAAGTCCTTATTTCTTTCCAAACTACCACTTCTTATTTTTTATTTGTCAACAGTTCTACTGATGGCTCATGTGGGGGGGGAAGAGTGTCAGTCTGTATGTGGCTCAATGTTAGTGCAAGCTGCCCAAGTGAGTGAGTGCACTTACATGACCAACTTTATCAGAAGCCTGGAGCCAAATAGCCAGGGTGATTCTGTTTCTGAAGTAGTGCAGGATAGCAGGTAGAGAGCTGGACAGATATCATGATATGTAAAAGGACAGACAGAAGTATACGCATGGATATCGACAGGCAACTTGGCCTGGTGTGAAGAAAGCTGACCACATGCATACATATGATGTAAACAACCTATGCTCATACATTACTCATTGAGAGGCATCTTGGGATAACAGATAGAGAACAGGCACATATTGACAGTGACGTAAGGCAAGTCAGTGCCCCAGGAAGTGCTCTAAGACCATGCCTTGCAAAGAAGTTGTTGATCTGCATTGAGGGTAGGGTTTTACTCAGTTGGTACTCCCTATGCCTATGAAATATAAGAACTAGACCAAAAAAAGTCCTCCCTCCATCTCAGTCTTACTCTGAAGCCATATACTGGAAGAAAAGATGATAAAAGACAAATATAAAATATTCATGTTATGAGATTTCAGGAGCTTGATGCAATCATGTCAGAATATTAATGAATCTCCTAAATGAGGTCCCCAATCATTCAAAACAGTTCATTAAGCCTAAAAATCCACACAAGAAATATCAAATAGATGAATAAAGCATCTGATGAACATTTGGATAGAAAATAGAACATCCATCCATACATACATACATACATACATACACACATACGATGTATGTTTACACATATAACCCTCATTTATTCAGACTTACAATGAAACCCTTCATTTCCAAGATTTCCAAGGTCCTTTCTAGTGTTAGCATTCTAAAATTCTGTAGCATTTGTTTCAGAGTTACCCAAGGCTTAGAGGGATTAGGTTATTTTGGAGAGAATATTTCTGTTATCTTGGTTCCATTCATAATTAAAAAAACTTGGAAAATATCTGAACTGGGCAGTTTGGTTGATTACAATGAATTCTTTACTTGTAGACTAGTCATATTAGACAAAAGAAAGCTTTACTAGAAAGGAAGAAATGCAATTTGCTGTATTCTCTACAACCAGTGAATAGTGGGGAGCCATTGACTTTTACAGTATTTTCCAGTGTCCTGGTCCCAAGAAGATTTTTCTTTCTAGGATAGATTTAGAGATGGAAGCAATCTCAGAGGCCATATTGTCCAATCACCCCATTTTCAGATGAGGAAAGTGAGATCCACAGAAGTAGATCAATTTGTTTAAGCTTTCAGGGCATGGAAAACAGTGCCTGGTTCTAAGAACTGGTCCTTTGCTCCCCTGGCTAGCATATCCTCTTAGGGCAGTTACTTGATACATGGTGTCTACTTGACACATCGTTTCATGGGTATACTCTGGCGCTATCAAGGGAACAAAGCTTTCTCTGGGCATCTGGGATTTCGTGGGCTGCTGTTAAATCAGGATGAGGACCTGTTAAGAGTGATATATCTTCTGTCCTTGAGATTCTTCTCTCCCATTTCCAGTTACATGAAGTCCCTAGCATAAACTCCATGCTCAGTAAGGATGAAACAAATCCTGCTGTCCCAAAATTAAAACAAGAAAACCAGGGTTTGGCTCCAGGGCTCTGAAATTTAAATGAGTTCTGAAAGATCTTTTAGTTCTTTAGGAGAAGAGAAACAACTAACTATAGTGCCTTTTTAGCAAGAATAATTAGTTAAAACCTAGAACCCAAAGCAGTTGCCTTGTGGTGGCTTATAATCTCTGTACTCTAAGTACTAAGCACTCCACCTTCCTGCCCACCCTCAGCCCCATCAAGGCTTGTCTGGGTAAGTTTTGAACAAATTGACTCAGGAACAAAATTTCCTTTGTAGGTCTTTACTTCTGATATTTGTGTTGGGTGTCCTTTGTCAAAAAGATAATTCCCAAAGTCCAGGACCTGACAAAACAACCTATTTTTTTTTCTCCAATTTTTCTTACTCTGAAGCACTTGAGTGAGCTTATTCAAATTGTCCAAAGCTCTAGTTACCATTCCAGTAAGAACTACATATTTGGCAGTTCCCAAAACGTGTTAAACATGGGGGTGGAGTCAAGGCAAGAAGCATTTATTAAGTACCTACTGAATGCTAAGCTCTGGGGGTACAAAGACCATAAATAGTTCCTGCTACGAAGGCGCTCACAATGGGGGAAACAACATAGAAACAACCATGTTCAAATAGTATAGAAACAGGATAAATCAGAGAAAATAAAAGGATTGTCTTCGATTGTGAGTGAGGAGCAAAAGGACAAGGAAAGAGAAAAGGTCAGAGCCCAAAGTGCAATTCTACAACTCTGTGACATAAATTAAGAGGAGAGGATTCATTTTACCACTATCCCTAAATGGACCGTCCAAATTACCATCTGGATTCCACAGGAGCAGTTTGTCAGACCCAAACTGTTCTGGGATGATCAGTGGTCCTGTTATTTGGGAAGAAAAGGACACTATGGATCCAGAACCAAGGTGTTCTAGTGTTTGGTGAGTTTCTCTTTGCTTCATGTCCATCATGAATGAATAAATGAATGAATGAATGAGTCATGTTACAAAAGGTATCCTTAAATGCTGAACTACTCCTGTATCACTTTAGTCCATTAAAAGTACAACCTGATTAATTTTTTAAAATTTGCTTACATGTACTTTTCAAAGGTACATCTACAGCATAAAGGACAGTTCTCTTACTGCATAGTATCTATTACTATCTTACTACTACATAGTATTTACTTTTTTTCACCCTTTAAAATATCGGGGGGAGGGGCAGCTAGGTGGTTCAGTGAATAGAGCACTGGCCCTGGAGTCAGCAGGACCTGAGTTCAAATCCAGCCTTAGACACTTAACACATAGCTGTGTGACCTTGGGCAAATCACTTAACCCCAACTGCCCTGCCTTCTGCCCTCCAAAAAGACAAAAATAAATAAATAAATAAAATATCTGGGGGATATATATACACACACACACACACACATGCATATGTGTGTGTGTCTACACACACAGAGAAGTTTGTATTTTTGCTTTTTTGGAGGGCAATTGGGGTTAAATGACTTGCCCAAAGTCACACAGCTAGTAAGTATGTTAAGTGTCTGAAGCTGGATCTGAACTCAGGTCCTCCTGACTTCAGGGCCAGTGCTCTATTCAGTGTGCCACCCAGCCCCCCCTCAGAGAAGTTTTAATACAATTTTAAGCTATCAGAGCTTAAAATTATGAAAGGTATTGAAACTGTTTTAAGCTATTAAAGTTTATGACCACGCTAGGACTTTTGGGACATCTTGTATAATGTATATAATGTAATGTATCTAATTAATACTTTCTTCAAGAAGTAAGCTTATATAAAGGGGCAACTAGGTGGCTCAGTGGATAGGGCATCAACCCTGGAGTCAGGAGGACCTGAGTTCAAATCAGACCTTGGACATTTATTAGCTGTGTGACCATGGGCAAATCATTTAACCCTGATTGCCAAATAAATAAATAAATAGGAGTATAAAAATACTGGGGAAAAAATGAATACTGAACATCATTCCCCTACCCCTCAAATGAAATTGACTGTATTTTAAGATGTAGAAAACAGCTAGTTAGTGATATGAGTTATCATTTCCAGATCAGTTGTCTATGTGCCTTTAGACCATTTGGTTAGTTTTAGACCAAAGGTCGGTTAACACCAAATTAGGGGAAAAGACTGAAAAGGAGAAGATATTCAGTAAATTTCAGTAGTCCCAGACTGGCCAATTTAAACAAAGTGTTCACACTGAAAACTGGGATATGGATGAAAACAAGAACATCTGTTCACCATTTCTTAGAAAAGTTTAACCAATAAAAGTACACGAGGCTGGACCATTATTTTGGAAGCATCAAAATTGTGGACCTTTTAAAGGGCAATGACATACCATTTGCCTAAGTAGACCATGTCATAATGCCAATGTTGACTTGCCTCCAGGAAGGCACCATCCAGAAAGTGTATGACTGGAAAAGGAGATGTAAGTGTGATATTTAATATTACTGTACAGATCTGGGAGAAAAAAAAACAGTCCCTTCCTCCTTCCCCCACATAATTCCTAGTAAGACCTTTTAACTCCCATTCTAGACAAAATCCTTTACATGGTATCTCCCACTTACTCCTTGCAACAAACCTATGAGATAAGGTACTCAATTTTTTTTTATCATTCCCATTGTACAGATAAGGAAACTGAGGCCCAGGACCATAAAGCAATTTGCCCACGGTCATACAGAGAATAAGGACCAGCTGTGGGATCTAATCATGTCTTTTCCTGACTCTGAAGTCCATGATGCTATGACCCTCAAAGGAGTCAAGTATCCTAAGAACACTATTCTTAGAGCCCAGCAGACATCAGTTACAGGGGGTTAAACTTTTTTTTTGTTTTAACCTCTACATCAAAACTTAAAAGAAATTGAATTTCTTCTTGAATTTCTTTCACCCATTAAACAAGCAAGATCATCCAGTCTCTGAGGGTGACTAAAACCACAGGCCTTTTATCATGGAGAGAAGTGGACACAAGTCTTCCCCTGTGAGTTCCTTTTCCCACTTCTTAAAGCAAGAAGGGAAATGGCTGCCCAACTCTCACTTCTCCACTGACAAAATCTGCCCTGCTCATTGAGGGTGATCCACTTTAGATACGGATGATGAATAATGGAGTGAGGAGAGAGGATATAAACATGCAATTTGGCACAGTGCCTCTAGTTTCCTAACTGATTCAAAGAATTCTATTCTACAAATATTTATTAAAATGATAATAATAGCCAGTATTTATAGAGCACTTTAAGGTTTGCAAGTGCTTTACAAATGTTATCTCATTTTATCCTCACTAAAATCCTGGAAGGCAGATGCTGTTACATCTTACAGATGAGAAAACTGAGGTGAAATTACTTGTCCAGGGTCACACAGCTAATAAATCTCTGAGGTCAGATTTGAACTCAGGATTTCCTGATTCCAAGTCCTAGTTAAGGCAAGGTGATAGGTGCTAAGGCTGCAAAGACCCAAACCAAAATCCCCTTGATCTCAAGGGGCTTACATTCTACTGCGATGCAAAAGAAAGGCATGTAAGGACCATACCATAGCGTCAGGAAAGCAGGTCACCTCCCAGCTCCACTCTGGCCCCTTCAGTATTCCTAAGTTACTCTTTGAGGCTTGCTATCAAAACTTCAAGGAGTCTTAATGCAGGAAACACTATAATTGGAATCAGGAAGACCTGAGTTCAGATCCAACCTCAGAAGCTTTTGGGCTGGGTGACAAGTGGGTAAGCCACTTAATTTCTCTTAAGCCTTAGTCCTCTCTTCAGTAAAATGGGTGTAATACTTGTCCCTCCATCACTGAGTTGTGGTGAGAATCAAATGAGATAATATATGTAAATCACTGGGCAGGAGCAGGTTGGAAAGAATCAGTCTTTAAATTAACCTATGAAGGGAGCCCTCAGTCCTCCTCATCAACTATGAAACCAGATCAAAGTCTCTACAACCACCTGAGGGCCATTCTGGTGTGGCTGTGTGCCTGACTTAAAAAAAAGAATTGAAATTGTGTCAGTTCTGAGGAAGAAGACCAGCAGCAGGTGATAACTCTCGCAGGAAACATAGCTTCAGGGGGCAGAGAAACACAATATGCTGTAGCTGGTTTCTGGAAAATGAAACTATGAGATGTGCCCTGGTGGCAATGCAGCATTGTATCAGTTTTTCAGGGAATGTTCACTTTCTCACTGGCATGAGAGTACATGGAAGGTTTTTACCCTTTTGTGTATGGGGTACAGAGAATGATTTTACTGCTAATTGTTGCCTTGCTATTTATTTTGCTACTCCAACCTAACTAAAAGTTTTACTATTTTCTGTATGATTTTTGCCAGGTCTATTGGTAAAACATGTCTTGGATGAGGGCTCAAGGTTTACTGATAGAACTGTGATTGTGCCATGTTGAACCTGGGGGAGTAAGGGATTCAAGAATTGCATGGGGCCTGTGTTAGATATTTGATCTGACAAAGGATTTTATTTTCTGATTAACTTATTTAATACACTTCAAAATACACTACAAAGTGTATAATATTACACCTTTTGCATTCATTTCAATGATAATATATAAATTTATAGTTAAATTACATAATTTATTATTATATGTACATATATGTAAAACATATAAAAATTAAATTGAACTCACTTGAAACAATTTTTGAACTATAGGCAAAGTAAGTTGGCTTGAGTACCTTTATGAAGACATCTCTAAACCTGAGAGTTTTCTCTTCCTACTCAAATTTTTCTAGAACACTTTGCCTTGATCTTCTTTGCCTCAAATCACATCTCACTTGAATTTTACATGGCTGCATTAACACCAGAGCCCCTCCCCTCCACCCCCAGAATATAACTTCTTTGAAATCAGACACTTATCATTAAAAAAAAAAAAGATCCTGGTATTCCCCAGTACCCAGCAGAGTGCCTTATTAAGTGACTAATAAATGTTTGCTAAATTGAATAGGGTAACACCTGAAAATATTTGCCATTATTGTATTAGAGTCAATCAGTTCTGATGTGTTGCCTCAATTGAGTGGATACTTGTATTAGTAGATCCAACTCAGCATCCACAAGCTTTATGGTCAGAGATGTCATGGCCAATTGTTGCCATTGATGCAATATCTATACCACACCACCTTCATGGTGCACACAGTAGGTATACATTACTGAAATTGTAAATAATACTGGTTTTCATAGATCCCTTTAATATTTCTCCAGACCATGAGCTTCCAATTATAAGGATGTCCTTATCATAATGCATAGTGACTTGGTTCATTCCATTGCCATTTGTCCAAACATTGGAATTCCTTGTATGTCTTGATGACCTCCTCTACGAAAGACCTACTCTAATGCTCCATTGAGGCACTGAGGTGACCGTATATTTTTAGAGGGTGTGTCAATAGAGGACTAACTCTAGCAGGTGGAGCCTTTCATAGCCTGGCTCCAGATTTATTGCACATTACACCTGCTCACAACCCCACATTCCAGACAAACTGACTGACTTGCTCTTCCCTGTACACATTTCTTCTGACATCTCTGTGATTTTACTCAAACTGTTCCCTCCCACCCCTTTTCTAAGAGGACCCCTTACAACTCTCAAATTAGAATCCTCTGAACTGGAACTCTGCACTACAGAAATGCTGAAATTCCTCCAGCTACTTAAAGCCCCCAGAAACATGGCTAACTTGTTTAATTAGCCAATGATACCAATCCCTTCTTGATCCAATCAAAGAAATGAACCTCATAAAGGGATCATAGAGAGCATACGCCATCTTGTTTACATGCTGAAATTTCATCCTGTATGATTTTACACTAACATCATGTGATTGCAATAAATAAGGTGTGTGTATGTGGTGGGGAGGGGCATTTGTACAAAAATATTTATAGCAAAGAACTGGAAAGGGAGTGCCCATCAACTGGGGAATGACACCTGATATATAAATGTCATGGAAAATAATTGTACTATAAAAAGTAAAGAAAAGAACCATTTCAGAGAAACCTGGGAAGACTTGTAGGAACTGATACAGAGGGAAGTGAGCAGAAACAGGAGAATAATTTATGCAATAACAACTACATTGTAAACATTTTAAATGTTGAAAGACTTAAGAACTCAGATCAATGCAATGATCAGTCATAATCCCAGAGAACAGATGGGTTTTAGATTATGTTCCACTTCCTAACAGAAAAATGATGGATGAAATGTGCAGAAAGAGAGAGACATTTTGGGGATGTAGCCAATAGAGGATTTGATTTTCTTTAACAATAAACATTTATTGCAAATGTTTTACTTTTCTTTTTCCAGTGGGAAAGGGAGAGAAAATAAATGTTTATTAACTGAAAGAGTGAAATTTAATTTTTTTTAAAAATTGAGATGAAGGGGGGTGACCCTTCTTACATCCACACCTCTTGACACAGAGGACCAAGTCTCAAACCTGATATGAGATAATATCTATAAAGTACTTGATAAATGCCAGTTATTATTAATTATTGTCCTCCAAGTTGTTAGGCTTCTTAAACACACACACACACACACACACACACACACACCACCACCACCACCACCACCACCACCACCACCACCACCACCAGCATATTACTCTATCTATAACTTGTATTTACTCATCTAAACATGTCATTTCCTCCAGTGGAATGTAAGGTTCTAGAGAGAAGGGACTATTTTGTTTTTGTATCCCCAGCACCTAGTATCATTCCTGACACATAGTAAGTTCTTACTGAATGAATGAATGAATGAATGAATGAATGAATGAAGGTACTGTTAGACTGGAAAAATCTTCAGTTTAAACTCAGTGGATGCCCCTAAATCTGATAAACAGCCTTACTAAGCATAGATAAGCTCTTTGACAGGTTGGCTGCAGTTGTTGGGGCCCTTTAAGACTCTACCTGAACTTTGAGAACCCACGGAAAACTCAGGCAAAGGACAGAGCAACTCAAGCAGGGTTGGAGGCACCTGAGCGTGTATTCTGCCCTGTGATTTTGGGGTATTGAGTATGTACTGCTAGCAGGGGAGCAGTCCCCTACCATGAGAAGCCTGCTACTGCTGAGGCATGTGAGAGAACAGAGTCAGGGGAGGGGAAAGGAGATAAAAGGAGGGAGGCAAGGTGAAAGCAGGAGGAAGGAAAGAAGAGGGGATTGTGAATAAGAAAGAGATTAAATGGCAAGATATATCACATCTTGGTGTCAGGACTCGTTTGTCAATTCAGAAGGAGCAGGTTCCCCAGAGGGAGTTGTAGAGGCAACCCGGGTCATAGGGGCGACCAGAGTGACTAGAGGTGTAGAGGCAGCTGGAGAGGGTGTTGTAGAGGCAACCTGAGTCGTAGGGGTGACCAGAGTGACCAGAGCTGTAGAAGCAGCTGGAGAGGGGTTTGTGGAGGCAACCTGTGTCGTAGGGGTGACAGGAATCGTGGAAGGCAATTGGAGTGCCATAGAGGTGGCCGGAGAGGTGAGTTTGACGTCAGCCCAGTAAGGTGGGCCCTTACATGCAGTCACGAATTTTCCAGTCACAGAAATTGCAGAGCATTTAAGTCATACTAGGGTGGTGATTTGAGTCACTACACTCCTTAAATAACACATCATATACTGAAGTATTTGGTTTGGCTTCTTAATATAATGTCGCAGAATAGGTGAGATGAGGACTGTCCCAGGAAATCTGAGGCCTGTGGCCACTGTTATTCTCAGATATAGATCCAGCCATGAGGATCTAAAGTCAGATTCTATCTATAAGTTCCTCACACTCATTGTGGCTGACCAAGTAGTCCTTGAGAACTTCTCCCCAGACCTCAGATACACAAGATAGAAGTGTACTGGTGGATGTTTAACAGCCAAAAAAAAAAAAAGGATGAATACACATGTTTAAGTTCACTGTTTGTTATAACACTTTCCTAAATCTAGACAATCGAGAAAACAATCCAATAAGCTCTTGTTTGTTGTAAATGCTCACACTGAACTTTTGATAATCACTCTAGGCAAGATAATCACCCTAGGCAAGCCGGTTAGAGCTGGCTCCAGCATGCCTCTGCACACAGACCAACTAAAGATCCCTATCACACAGACCAAACCCTGCTGCTATGACCAAGCACCAGTTAGACACACAAAATGTATGCATGGGAAAGAGCAGGACCCTGCCTGGATCTCCTCCAATTCTCCAAAAACAAAGATGTCTCTTAAGAAAAAGGAACCCCGCCCTTGCCCCTAGCAGATATACTTTGAGAACCTAGTAAGTTCAGAGTGCTAGGTGTTAATGATAAAAAGAACAATAAAAAATAGTCCCTTCTTCAAAGAGCTTATATTCTAGTGGGCAGTGAAAGGGATGTACATATATATATATATATATATATATATATATATATATATATATATATGAATATTGATAAATATATAAATTATTTATATATAATATATGTAATGTTATATATTATTATATCCTATATCTGGGTTTTTTTAGACTGGACTTTCAATTTCATTACAGTATAGAACTGCCCATGAAGAAACTCATTCTACCAATATAGATAAGCACCTTCTTTGTAATTTATAGAATCACCTGGAGTACTTCAAGTTATGAGATTTGCTCAGGGTTACAGAACCAGGACTTGAACCCAGATATGGGGTAGTATACTGTCCTGGAAACAGCAAGTAAGTTCCTTTGGCTGGAATATGGGGTGTATGGGGTGTGTAATGTGGAGTGACGTGGGACTGATCTTCCCTATCAAAGATCCATAGTTCTTCAGGTAGAATGGAGAGTGCACCAGTCATTCTGTATAACTGAAGGTCCTTGTTCTAATTCTTTGGGCAGGCAGCCTAGGATGGGTCCAGGGACCCCTTCTGCCATAGCAGCTTCATACCATGAGTGGTGCCATGTGGGCACCCAGGTAGAAAAAGGCTATTGGATGATACTTACACAAGGGAGATTTGCACCAGGATCCCCACAGAGAGATAGCCTCCCATCCTAGCTCCAAATAATGGGATCAGAGGTCAGAGTTGGAAAGGATCTTACAGGCCCTCTAGTCTAAGCATCTCATTTGACAGCTGAGTGAAACTGAGGCCCAGAGAAATGGAAGTAACTTGTCCAAGGTCACACTGCCAGTATGTGTCACAACCCAGTCTTTTGGTGCCAAATCCATTGATTCCCCCCCCCCCCCACCACCACCGCACACACACATTGTATGAGGCTGTCTGTCACCATGAGAGCAGAGGCTTCTTCTGGCTTAAGCCAGTAGCATGGGGAATCCTATTTTGGTAGGAAGCTCCCTTCCTGCAGAGTGTTGTATGTACACACACACACACACACACACACACACACACACACACACCCTACCTGAGCAAGAGTGGGGAGGAGTGAATTTCTACTTTAAAAGAGGTAGTGAAAAAACTGTCAGTATTGTTTCAGGGAAGGAGAAGGTAAGCAGCTCCCCCTTATACTCTGTTCCTTCATTGTCGATAACGGTTTTTCCTTCTATTGTGCGATCCAGAGGAGTTCATTTGGCCACAAGAAAGACTGTACCTTTCAGGGTTTGAGAAGTAGGTGTTTTCTATCCATTTTTTTGCTTTTGAAAAGGACCTAAGTAATTGGAGGAAGGACTATCCTTATTGCTTTGATAATTAATTAATACTGTATTTTCAATTCGATTCTTTGGAAATATGTTTCTATATCCAAGGCAAAGAGCCCAAATTCTCCTTAATTGTAGACAGACAGAGGCCAGTGTTTAATCTAATTCTTTTGAAGCCCTATTAGTACTGTTGGACTTAGCTTAGAGATATTTCCTCTTTTTGTTTGCTATCTATGTGCGTAGGTGGTCTTTGTAAGATTGTGAGCTCCTGTTCTGCTGCATAACCATCTGTCGAAGATGGTGGGAGAAGGGATCTCTCCCCTCTGCAGAGCCTTCCCTTTGGATGCTTCATCCTGGCATGGTGGTAATTCTGGGTTCTTGGAGGCTATGCCAGTGGGACACGAATTCTGGCTGGAGAGGTTTCAGGTAGAGGCCCAATGCTAGGATATATGTCCATTGTCACCTAGCATAGCTAAGTTTTGACCACTAGGCTGACTGCAAGACAATGTATTTTTTGGCTAGAGTAGTAATGCTACAAAACCTCACTGGTAAGGCATAGATGACCGTGTTCTATGAGTCCAGGAAATTCCTAAATGGCTTATTGAAGTAAGTTGATTAGACCTTAGCTCTAAATTTCTTTAAGTTTTTATTGACATCTTTTGGTTTTATGTCACCTTTAATTCCTAGTATATGCCTCCTCTCTCCCCTTTCCAAAGAATTATCCTTTATAATAAAAAACAAAAATGAGTTCAGCAAAACTATCAAATCCTCCATCAGTCAGACAATATATGCTGTGGCCCACCTCCTCAGGTCCTTCATCACTCCTCCACACTCCCATCGCCACAATTTTTGTAAAGAATAAAGGGAGGGGGGTGGGCAGCTAGGTGGCACAGTGAATAGAGCACTGGCCCTGGAGTCAGGAGGACTTGAGTTCAAATGTAGCCTCAGACCCTTAACACTTACTAGCTGTGTGACCTTGGGCAAGTCACTTAACCCCAATTGCCCTGCTTTACCCCCTCCAAAAAAAAAAAAATTCCAAAAAGAAAGGGAAAGGCATTCTCTTATCTCTTCTAGGCCAAGCTTGTTCACTCCAAGGGCACAGCATTGGCCAACTCCAAATTTCTACCATTTAGTGATTCTCTACACTGTTGATGTTTCTGTTTGCCACACAGATGGATTCCACTTGGAGCCCAGACTACCAGGTCTCTGCCACAACTGTTGACTATGACATCGATTTCATTGGCCACCTGTGTGAGAACCAAGCCAACTTTGAATTAGCCACCCTGACCCACACAGTTTTCTACTCCCTGGTGTTTGTGCTAAGCCTCGTCGGGAACAGCCTCGTCTTGTGGGTCCTCGTGAAGTATGAGAGCCTGCAATCCCTCACCAACACCTTCATCCTGAACCTCTGTCTCTCCGACCTGCTCTTCTCCTGTCTGCTCCCCTTCTGGATCGTGGTCCACTACTATGGCTGGATTTTTGGAGAGTTCTTCTGCAAGCTCTCGAACATGATTTTCCACATCAGCCTCAACAGCAGCGTCATTTTCCTGACAGTGATGACGGTCCACCGGTACCTGTCCGTGGTGCACCCCCTGGCGAACCTGGGCAATACATCCTTCCGCAGCAGAGCCCAGATCATCTCGGCCATCTGGGTGGCCAGCATCATGGCATCTATTCCCGATACCATTTTCCACACGGTGATCTCCTACACGATGCTCCCCGACACGGTGCTCCCTGACACTTTGCTCCCCATTTTGGCTTGTGACTATTCTGAGCTAAAGTGGTTTCTACTGTCCGTTTATGAGCAAAACCTGGTCTTCCTCTTCTCCCTGGTGGTTATCTTGTTCTGCTACATTCAGATCCTCAGGACCCTGTTTCGGTCCCACTCCAGGAGGCGGCACCGGACCGTCAGACTCATCTTCACCATCGTGAGCGTTTATTTTCTCAGCTGGGGCCCCTACAATGTGCTCCTGGTCCTGCAGACGCTGCAGAGACTCAGGGTCTTCCAGAGCTGTGAGGTCATCAAGCAGATAGAATACTTGGTCCAAATCTGCAAGGAGATTGCCTTCTCCCACTGCTGTTTCAACCCCGTGCTCTACGTGTTTGTAGGAGTCAAGTTCCGGGGGCACCTGAAGGTGCTCTGCCGCCGGATCTGGCCGTGGCAGTGGAACCTGAGCCCTCCACCCCGCGCCTCAGGGGCCTTCCCTTACGATGATGCCTCCTTCTACTGAAAAGCCTCTTCCAGAGAGAAGTATTCCCCTAGCTTCCTCTTGCCCAGAAAGGGAGAAGAAAATTGACAGGACAAGACTGCTGGAGTTTTCATCTCTGGGGAGTTGGGGGGATGGAGAAATAACAAAGTTAGATGGAGTTTATATTTTGCTAATAATGTACCTTGTGTTGAGCCTAAGCAGAAAAATGCCCCCTGGAGGCCGTATTTGGGTGATTTCTTTGGGGGGGTATGGGATGCAAAGAAAAAGGGCTACAGCTTTCTTTTTCCACTGTTGGGACCTAACTTGGAAGATCTATGTGCCAGTTGGTGTTTAGGACAGGACAAGTTTGTATGTCTATAAGACTGCGAAGATCGGCTAGTCAGTTTCATGGCCTCTTGGTCCCACTTCATGGGCATCTCATTTCCATCTCCTGGGGGCAGAGCCAAGCTCTAGGGCAAAGCAAACTCAGCTCCTACCAATCAGGTCAAGAGGATGGTATTTAGAAAATTAGCCTTGTCCAGGCTGGTGGCTGCATTGGGTAACTGAAAACAGAATGTCTGTCCACCCCCCTCACCCCCAATGGAAGGGCATGAAAGAGGATTTGGAAGCTAAGAGTAGGAATGAAGAAGATTGGGGGGGGGGTGATGTCAAAAGGGTACCTGGGAGGACAGAATAGTGGAGGTGAGAAGAGGAAGCAGAGCCAGAGAATGCAGAAATAAATCTGAAACTTGGTCAACAGTTTGAATGGGGAAAGCTTGCTTTGGGAAACAAGAAGCATAACTTGCCTTTACTTGACGCTTTAGGGTTTGCACAATGTCACATTGTGACATATGTATTATGTATTTTATATGTAGATATAAATATATCCATAGATTGCATATAAAGTCTGTATATAAGCATATTCCAAGTGGAGCAAATTGATCACTGAGCTGAAACTGCTGCATTACCATCAAGGAAAATGTCTCCTGCATGCTGCATATAGGTGATTTCTTTTTGCTGGGGGAGGGAGAGGGATTGGAAAATAATGGGGACATCAGAAAATAAAAGGCTTAATGATTTGCTTCTGGTTGTTTTTCTGCCATATTTTATAGTAGGGTGGGTTTCCAAAATATATCATGTCCCTATCAAGAGTCTGGGGCAGTTAGGTGGCATATTGAACAGAGTGCCGATCCTGGAATCAGGAAGACTCTTCCTGAATTCAAATCCAGCCTCAGACATTTACTAGCTGGGTGACCCTTGGGCAAGTCATTTAACTCTGCCTCAGTTTCCTCATCTGTAAAATGAGCTGGGGAAGGAAATGGCAAACCACTCTGGTATCTTTGCCAAGAAAACTCCAAATGGGGTCATGAAGAGTCAGAACAACAAAATCAGGAGTCTGAGTTGGATCTGTGGGGTAATGGGCAAAGAATTGGTAAGGATTGGGGCTCCTGACATAGAAGTCCCATAAGCTAGCTGGACTCTATCTATGTCCTAGACAAACCTGAAATAATTACATTCTGCACCTTCAAGCTTCATTCTTCCTTGCCTGTTTCTCCTCTTAAACTCTTCCTCCCCTCTATCCATCACTCAAAAATTAAAGGAAAAAATAAGGAATGGAGAGATGACACATTTTAAAAATGGAGACATAGCACCTTAAACTAAAGAGATTAAATTTATTTTATTTGACTCCAAAGGGCAGAATTATGCCAATAGGTATAAATTACCAGGAGCCAGAAGTATAGGTTAGTGTAAAGAAAAACTTCCTCACATTTAGAGCCTCCAAGGTAATGGGATACCTTGGGAGACAGAAGAGTCCCTGTCAACGGAAGCCTTCTAGGACACATTTTATGACTGACCTCTCAGGGACGTTGTAGATTACATTCTTGATAAGGTATCTGGCAGACTAAATGGTCTGAGAGCCCTTTCTCTGAGATCCTGTGACTCTGACTCTCCTAGTGGAAATTTCAGGTGCCACAATAGGTCAGGAATGAAGATGATTTTCTTTAGCTGGAGAAAGGAAGTGAATTTTTCTTTACTTCTTGGCATTCTTAGCAGGTTCCTGCTCCAACAACAACTGAAAAAACAGCACTGTGTTAGATGCAGGGGGAGAGACAATATGTAGATAAGATAGGACCCTTCCCCTAAAGGGATTTACAGTATAGTCAATTCTATCAGGGGACAAGCCTAGGTTAGAGAACAAAGGTATTTTAAAGCTTCCCAGACTTGAGAGCCCTTCTGGTCCAACCTATAACCAAAAAAAGATGCTTCATCCTCACTATAAGTTTTCTTTTCCCCAGCCTAAACATACTAGGTTCATTCAATTAATTCCCAAAAGACATAATTTCAAGATTCTTCTTGGTCTTTTCTGGCTCCCCTTCTCTGCACTCTCCAGCTGATCAATGTCCTTCTAAAAAATATGATCCCAGGGTCAGGTAGGTGGCACAATGAATAGATCACCAGCCCCGGAGTCAGGAGGACCTGAGTTCAAATGTGAACTCAGACACTTGACACTTACTAGCTATGAGACCCTGGGCAAGTCACTTAACCCTGATTGCCTGACTAAATAAATAAATAAGATTAAAAAAAAATGTGGTCCCCAGAGCTAAATCCAATACTCCAGATGTTTGCTTATACATAATTGCTTGCATCTTGTCTCCCTCATTAGACAATGAGCTCCTTGAGGACAGAGGCTGTCCTTTGCCTTTCTTTATATTCCCAGTGTTTAGCACAGTGCCTGGCACATAGGAAGTGTTTAATAAGCTTTATTGGGTGACTGGCTGAGCCATGACCTGGCCAAAGTGAAGTACAGCAGGAAGATTATCCTTCCCTTAATTCTGGATTCCACACCTTTCATAATATAGACTGATTTCACAACTTTTTTTTGGCTGTCACATCATCTTATGACCAGGATATTCCAATTCCCTTCTTTGCTTTACACTCTCCCTGCCCAAAAGCAAAAGGTATGGGGCATCATTGACAGAGAAAACCCTTTTTTTGTCATTTTGAGAAATGATCAATTTCCAAACTTTGATTAGTTTCCCAAACTGGAGGATGGGCAGGTACTATCACCTCCACTGGGGGTATATTCTCTAAGGAGTATGCAAATAGAAAATGACTAAAACTATTGAATATTTCCAAGCCTGACTTCCATATTGACTTTATGTCAATGAAAACAAATTTTAAATCAGTCAATAAAAAGCAACACATATAGCAATTTTTCTCTGACAGTGAAGGCAGCCTAGGAACCAATATGGTAGGTGAGAAAGAGGTCAAATCTGATTGAGTGCTTGGCCAATCTTAGCACAGGGACAAAAATGATAATTTACAAAGTGGAAGAAGTGGTCATGATTGACAAAATATTTTATTATCCTACATGACATGGGGGTGGTTTTCCTAAATCAGGGGTTCTTAAACTTTTGAGTGTCATGGATCCTTACGCAGAGAGTAAATAGTATGGTGGAGAGATTGCTCAGCTTGAAGGCAAAATTCAACCTCAGACAGGTACTTAGTACTGTGTGGCACTGGACAAGTGACTTAATCTTTAATTTTCCTCAGCCCCTGCAACTGTAAAATGGGAACAATAGGAGTACCCACCTCCTAGGGTTGCTGTGAGGGTCAAATCAGATAATATTTATAAAACACTTAACAAGGGGCGGCTAGGTGGTGCAGTGGAGTCAGGAGGACCTGAGTTCAAATCCGGCCTCAGACACTTAACACTTGCTAGCCGTGTGACCTTGGACAAGTCACTTAACCCCAATTGCCCTGCTTTCCCCCCTCCAAAAAGTAAAAAAATAAAATAAATTTAAAACACTTAACACAGTGCCTGGAAAAGAGTGGGTACTTAATAAATGCGTATTTCCTTCCCTCTTTTGGCAAACTGGTGAAGCCTATGTACCCCTTCTCAGAATAATGTTTTAATACAATTATTTTTGTTTTACAATTGTTTTAATACAATGAATAATGTTTTGAAAACAATTGAAGGAAATGCTAAATTTTCAGTAAGATATTTATTGAAAATAAAGATGTAAATTTCTTTCCTATCCAAGTTCACAGAACATCCCCCCCTGAAATCTACCTGTGGAACCCAAATTGAGGAACCTCATCCTTCCTTTTCCAAATTTGTACCGTATATTTTCATCAGGCTGAAACAAATGGCCATATTTTATGTAAATATAATTTTGAATAGTGTAAATCTGATACATGTGTCCATTTGGGGGGAATTCATATATAGGTCTTCATCGGGACCTAGCTATAATACTTTGGCAGTGGTGTAGGAGATGTAGTATAGAAGGGGAAAGACTGGTGGCAGGAAGACCAAATGAGGTCTATTGCAATAGAGCAGATGAAAAGAGAGAAAGGCTTGGACCTGAGGTTTCTGGCCATTTAAGGTGAGATGAGAACATAGGTAAGATACATTGAGGGGGAAGGTCCCATTAGCAAGTCTTGGTGACTGATTGGAGATAGATAGTTAAGGGAGAGTGAAAAGTCATAGATGACTGCTAGCATTACCTGTCCTTGGAGAAAATTATCTGATCAGGAAATCTTATATAACTGAGAAAACACACTTTAAAATTTTGAGGCATTTTGCCAATCAACTCTAAGATCTAAGTGTGGAAGAAGCAATTTACTTTTTCCCCTTTTCTTTTTATCATATCTGGTTTAAGAATCTGCTTCTTTCATTTTTTCCTACTAGTAAAGGATCAATTGGGTTTAAAAAACATGTCTCTCATTGATTTACAGATAACTATTGCTATTTAGAGGAAATGTTCAAACACTGAAACCAAATGGGAAAAAATAAAGTTCATATTTGCATTCCATTCTATGTCTTTCTTCCCTTTCTTTACTCACTTGATTTTAAAGGAAACCTCAAGAATTGTAAAAATATGGTTGCAATGCAGTATGAGTGAACTGGGAAGTTCCTATAACAGGAAGAAAAAATTTAATTAAAAATTAATTGGAACCGGGGCAGCTAGTGAATAGGCTAAGTGAATAGAGCACCAGCCCTGGAGTTAGGAGGGCCTGAGTTCAAATCCAACCTTAGACACTTAACACTTACTAGCTGTGTGACCTTAGGCAAGTCACTTAATCCCAGATGCCCTGTCGTCCTCCTCCAAAAAGAAAAAAATAAAATAAAATTAATTGGATCCTAGCCTACAAGGCTCTTTTTATCTTCCTTTTCTGTAGGGTGAAATAAAGGCTGCCCTCTACCCATACACTTTGGCTAACTTTAGTGCTTGTAATGGATCTGAGGACTTTATTTTTTACCTTTGGAGAAACCTAGACACAATGTATGCTTAACCTATGTTTGGAGATTTCCCTGCAGTAACTCTGGGTAGGGGCAATGATCCAGAAAAGTGAAAATAACTTTTTTGGGGGGAGGGGGAATCAGTACCCAGAAGTTGACTTAGTTTGTGTGAGTCCAAATTCTTAGAAGACCCTAAAAAAATCTATGGGAATCAGACTGGGATGATGGGATATGAATGAATTCAATTCTGAATGAGTAGCCAGGATGTGGAGAATGTTCATACTGAGTTAAAGAATAATTTGGTTATGGTTCAATGGAAATAATCCTAGATCAGGGGGCATAAGAATATGTTTGGATCATTGTTCTATTCCTTATGACCTGAGTAAGCTTAGGCAAGTTATTAAAACACTTTAGGTTCTTCATCTGTAAAATGAGGCAGCTGACCTAGACAATTTCCAAGATCCTCCCAGCTCTAAATCATAGGGAACAGTAGCCCTGAAGAAAGTGGGGAGCTACAGAATTTAGAGTTCGAAGGAAACCTGGAAGTCCTCTAGCTCAATCTCCTACATAGCATATACTGAATGGAGTGCTAGATTTGGAGTAAGAAGACTTAGGTTCAAATCCCAGTAATAATAATAAGTAGCATTTATATCATGCTTCAGGGTTTATAAAATGCTCTAGGTGATGCAATAGATAAAGTGCTGGGCCTGGAGTCAGGAAGACCTGAGTTCAAATCCAGCCTCAGACACTTCCTATCTGTGTGACCCTGGGCAAGTCACATCACCCTATTTGCCTCAGTTTCCTCATCTGTCAAATGAGCTGGAGAAGGAAATGGCAAATCACTCCAGTATCTCTGCTATCCATGACACCCAAATAGGGTCATGGAGAGTCAGAGAAGCCTGAAAAACAACAATACTGTTTCATTTGATCTATACAATGACCCTAGGAGGTAGGTGTTGCTCCTCTACAAACCGTCTCCTGACCCCCCCCCCCCATTTATTCTTGTTGCATTGACAATACTGTCAAAAAGATTTTGATGGAAACGAGGTTTAAGCTATTTGCCTTGGAAATGTTTAGCCAGTGCTCTTTTTTCTAAATGTGATCATTTCCTAAATAGTTTGTATTTAACAGTTCATACATAGACAGAATAGGGCTCAACAGAATTTACCCTCGTCACACAGCTCTATGTGGAAGGGATAGGATTTGAAACAAACTGCTCTGACTACCAGGAAGAAGGGAAAATGCAGAAGGACTCACCATCGTCTCACACAACCACTTCATTATACTTGTGAGGAAACAGTAACCCAGAGAAACGTGACATTGCCCAGGGTCACAGAGCTTCTCAGTGGCAGTGCTGTGACTGGAACTCAAATGGCCTTTCTCAGTTCAATTCAGTGCTCCGTCCACACTGCCCTCTCCCATAACTGGGTAAAGAAAGAAGTATGAAAGCCTCAGCTTCCTCTAAGACACTGCCTCCGTGCCACCTTCTGTAGGAGACCTTGCCCAGACACCTCAGTTTCAGTACCTTCTCCTCTAAGGGGCCATCCATTCTCTACATATCTTGCACAGAACTATTTATTCACATAGTAACTCTCTTATGAGAATGTAAGCTTCCTGAGGACAGGAATCATGTTTTGGCCTTTCTTTGTCTCTCAGTTGGTAGAAAGTGGTGCCTTTGCCCCCAATCCTCCATACTGCAGGGCAGGAGATGTCTCCCTGCTGCCAGAAAGTCTTTAGTAGATATCATATAATTGTGTTCAATAGGAAGTTTATACAATTAGTCCTTGAATGGGTTTCACATCCCACAAAACTCATCAGAAGAACTTATTCAGTCCAACAGGCACAGAGTGCAAAGTCAACTTTTAAGATGAGTTTGCAGGAACAATCTCCTATCATTCTTTGTCAGCAGAATTTCCTGTTATCTACCAGTCATCACATTGCAGCAATATCTTGGTAGCAAAGATAAAAACTTTTCTAAGAAGCTGTCTTCTCTTTTTTTCAAAGATTCTATATTTCCTTTAATTGTCATTTCCTGGCCAATGTAGAAGGCAATGTAATGGGTTTTTTCCTTCTGAGAAGTAATCAACCAGGGAAAATTCCTTGGACCAGAACATATCTAAGCTTCCTTAGGTTTTTTTTTTTTTTTCAATAAAAGTAACTCATTGCTCTCTGAATGTTTACAGAGTGCTTCCCTTCATTTGTACTATGAAGGTCATTATTTCCATTTCACAGGTGAGGAAACTGAATTAGAGTGATTGGTTTGCTGATAGTCACATGGCAAATATTGGAAGAGGAATCCTGTCTCAGTTTGGAGGCAAGCAGGGTGATGTGACTTGCCCAAGGTCATACAGATAGGAAGTGTCTGAGGCTAGATTTGAACTTAGGAACTTAGGGATTTCAATTTTGTTTTGATTTAGTAGTTAGAGAGAAAACTGATTTGGATATAAAGGCTATAGTCATATAAATAGACTTCAGGGGCAATATTCACTTTTTTATTATTTACACATTTTAATGATGCTCTATTTTCATGAAGAATTAAATCCACAGATAATCCCAAATCTTAGATTTACCATTAGTCTTCACCATCTACCAAAGTTCCTCTCTTTTCTTCTCTTCCTATTCTTTCAATTTTTTCAAGAAGATCTGCCATCCAACTACTATAATTTAGATTCCAAGTTCAATTCATTGCTCTGCCCTAACCCTACCTTCTTCTAGTGCTAGTATAGTCACAATGTGGGAAGGCTAAGGGCTCGTCATTGGTAATAGACTCAATAACTCAGAAAACTGAGTTGTTGAAATTTTAACAAATATTTAAAATATTACTTCAATAATGGATCCATGTGTTCATTAATGTAGATACTTCCCTCCATCAGTGAAGATGGAAATTCATCTACAGCATCTCCCATCTCAACCTGTACAGTACTTGTCCATAATATGTAGATCTGTAGATCCATAGAGGTCCTACCTAATGTGATAAAACCATCTTCAAAGTGTAACATTACATTGGTACCATTTGTGAAAGGAAAATTATCTACACTCTGTGTTTTATCTAAAATCTGTCGAAGACATACTTTTGATATATATACATACATATACACATATATGCATATGTGTATATATACATACATATACACATATATGCATATGTGTATATATACATATATATGATATATATACACATATATTACATACATACATACATACATACAAGAGGGAGGCTGACTACATCTCCTTGCAGGGATCTAGGAGTACTCCTTGGGGTTGGGAGTATCTTTCTCTAGTGCTACTAGCTCAGGCTTCATCGTGGTATGATTCATTTACTGTTAACCTCCAGAGATTAGCACCATTTGACCTATTAAAGTCAATTAGCTTTGACAAAGGGATATTTACTTTGAAACTACAACAAGACTATAAGTGCAAACATGTCCTTCAAATACCTGGGGGGCATGCTCTCTGCTACGCCCCTCAATGTCTGGGACAGATCAGACTCACTGTGGTCCTATACAGAAATAGGACTGATGTCACCAAGTTTACATCCAAAATGGAGCATCACTGCTAGAAGTGCCCAGGTCTCAGTAACATCTGGGTGAGGTCCTGAAAGCCAGTCATGATTCCTTGGGACATTGATGCTGTAAAACCTTGCCTGGGCTCCTCTCCCATGAGTTTCTGAACTTTTGAAACTTACAAATTCATGGACTCCCAATTCCTTCATTTGGGACAAAGGATGGAACAAAGAAGAGAAGACCTGCCTTTACAGGCCATGTGTTAGCCTCCAATGGAAAAGGCTCAAGGCTTCTTCCATTACAGCTTTGTCCCTTTTACTGGAATGCCACTACTACCACTGCATCCTGGCCCGTCTCTAGTCACCCTGATCTATATCTGGCCACTGGACCCAGATGGCTCCAGAGGAGAAAGTGAGGCTGGTGACCTTGTACAGCCCTGCGTCACTTAAATCCAATTCACTTTCAAGTCATGGCATTACCTCCCTTATGTCATGGTCCTCTTTGAGATGGAAGACAAACAGCAAGGCCCCCAGGTAAGAAGGTGAAAAGGCTTAACCCATAAAGACGACAGGATTCACAGAACAGAGCTAGGTACAGAATGTCTACATCTGTTCCAAATCCACATGGAGATTACATCAACTGAACAACTCTGTACATGTGCATAAAGACTGGTGTCATAGACCAGCACTCCATTCCACAAGTATATGCAAAAATAATCCAGGCTGGAGGCAACATGAAGCCTGAGGAATTCTCAAAAAGTAAGCATCTGGGTTTGGCAGTGGATAGAGAGGGGCCTGGAGTCAAGAGAACCTGAGTTCAAATTTAGCCTCCAACACTTACTAGCCAAGGGAGCCTGGGCAAGTCACTTACCTCCTGATCACTTTAGTTTCCTCATCTATAAAATGGGAATAATAACAGCACATGCCTATCAGGTTTGTTGTGTGAATCTGTGTCAAGTGCTGCAAAGCTTGAGGTGCTGTGTAAATGCCAGCTAGTATACTTGTTGTTCCAAGCCTGGTCTGGATGACAAGCTACCTTCCTCTTATTCTGGTTTGGCCAAAGGTCACACAACCACATCCCTGCCTCAAAAGTTCCTTATTTCTCTCTGAATTCTGCTTATTCTAGGGATCTCAGGGTAAAACTACATGATGATCTATGCCAGATTTAATCAACAGAGTTGGGGTCAAAATTTCTCTCCCCTCAAGAGACTTTTTTTTTGTTTGTTTGCTTGATTTGCAGGGGGGAAGGCAGGGCAATTCGGGTTAAGTAACTTGCCCAAGGTCACAAAGCTAGTAAGTGTCTGAGGTCAGATTTGAACTCAGGTCCTCCTGACTCCAGGGCCAGTGCTCTATTCACTAAGCCACCTAGCCACCCCACAAGGGACTTTCCTAGTGAGGTGGGAGACAAAAAAGAACCTTGAGCTTTTCAAAGGCAAAGTTCTCTTTCTTATTTCCAAGCTCATAAATTGGGGGTGGGGCAGACACCCTTTTCTATCAGTTCTTACATGTTTAATGGCAGGGGGGCATCCTAAACCCTTTATGTGGTCCCCGTCAAACAGCTGCGATACAGTCTTCATTCCCCACCGCCATACTAGATGCTTAGTTGTGTAGGTTTCCGAGGGTTTGTTGTATCTTTGGGAGAAAAATAAAATTCATTCGGACAAATAGGTAAATATGATAAATGTATCCCCTGAAGCCTCATGAATGGAAGTGAGAAGGTACTCTTCCATCCAGTGACACTGGCCTTCTGACTGTTCCATGAATGAGACACTCCATTTCTGGGTTCTGGGCATGCTTCCTTGCTGCCCGCTATGTCTGGAATGATCTTTCTCCTCAGCTCTGACTACTGACCTCCCTGGCTTCCTTTTAGTCCCAACTAAACTCCCATACCCTACATGAAGCCTTCCTATCCCTTCTTAATTCTGGGGCCTTCCCTCTACTCATTACTTCCTATATATCTTGTATATAGCTCACTTTGTACATGTACGTTTGCGTGTTGTCTCCCCCATTGGACTGTAGGCTCTTTGAGAGAAGGGACTGTCTTCTGACTCTTTTTGTATCCCCAATGCTTAGCACAGTAACTGGAACATAGTAGGTACTTCTAAAAAATGGATTGATCGATTTTCCCTGTACCTCTTATGCATTCTCATTCCCATCAAGCTAAGCCCTGCCACCCTCTACCAATAACCTCACCTCCCCTGCCCTCCTTTTCATTACTCGTTCTTCTGTTTGCTCCCCCTGCTCCATTTCTTCTCACATTCCTTCCATTTTCCATCTCACTGACACCCAATTTTCTCCTAAAGAGAAAGTGCTGGCTACTCTTTCTCCCACATCCTCTCCCCAAAAAGCAGAGCCAAAAGGTAGAGTCTGAATCCTTCTTTATCCTTGCTGCCATGCCTAGTTTTTCCCTTCCTCCTCTTTTGAGGTTCATTCTAACTTCATATAACAACCTGTTTTTGATATTTTTTGCAATCAGGTATATCTCCCATTTTCTTAAATGAGTCCCTGACTTGCAGTCTTACCGTCTGCAACCTTTATCTTTGGGCACTTTAATATTTACCTTAATGACCCTTCAAACACAATCAGCCCTCCAACTTTACAACTCTGTGAGCCATGTCTCCATTCTATCAAATCACCCACAAGGGAATTGACAACCAAGAGCTTGCCATCATCCAAAAACCTGAAATTTCCTTTTCTGATAACAGCCTCCTGTCCTTCCATCTCTCCATCTGCCTCACCCCTCCCAAATCTGCATCTTTACCACAATCTTTGGTTCAGGGTTCTTCACCTTTGCTGTGTCATGGATCCTTTTTGGAAACTCAGATTCATGTTTATAATTGGAGGAAATGCTACATTTCAGTTAGAGGTTGGTGAAAATGAAGATACAATTATTTTTTCCCCATACAAGTTCATGGGTCCCCTGAAATCTTGTCATGGACTCCTTTCATGGACCTCAGGTTAAGAACTTCTACTCTCGACTAATCCCATTAGGCCATGTGCTTTTTAAGGACCGGGACTGTCTTTGGACTTTCTGTGTATTCCCAATCTGACACAGGGCTTGGTAAATCCTTGTTGTTCATCCTTCCTTCTAGAAGAAGACCATAATATCAGGGAGGTGATACTGTGATGTGCAAGTGAATTAGATTTAAGTGAGGGGGGGCTGTGTAAAGTCACCAGCTTCCCGTTCTCATTCAGAGACATCTTTATTGACTAATTGACTGAATGAATCCTGTCCTATTCTCCCCGTTGCTCACACCTGTGTGGTTTCCTTTCCCTCTCTCAAAAGTCACAACAACCCCGATAGTTGACCACTTCACCAAGGTACTGTCCCCCACAACTGAATTCCTTGTCCTCTTGTTTGCCCCCAGACAATCCTCAACCCTGAGGTACTGGAGGAAATCACAGAACCACATCAACCTCATCCTCTAAAGTTCCATGGAATCTAATCTAGCCTGGGACTTCCCCACCCACATAATAATCTTTTTGTTCCTCTTCCTCTGAATCTCAGTCACACTCCCAATAGCAGGAAACCCTAACAACTCCCACCAGCTTGAGGTCTTGGTGAATGACTTTGCCTTCTAACGCAAGATTTAGGCCATAACACATTTCCCCTGTTTGACCTCTCAAAACTTTCTTCTCCTTTCTCTCCACTACCTACCATATGCTTACTCATATTATTATTGTTGTTTGTCCTTTTGTCCTTTGTTCTCGAAGATGACCATGACATCAGGTAGGCCATGCTGTGACATGCAAGTGACTCTACCAAAGAAGGGAATCTGACAATTTCTGACTGACAACAATAGTTTTAATTTTTTAGGAAGTTTCCTTATATTATATTTAAATTGATTTCATTGAAACTGCCACCCATTGTACCAAGTAATTCTTCCCTCTCAGGACAAACATTATAAGTCTAAGCCTTTTTTCTATGGGACAGACTTTTAAATACTTGAAAATTCTTCCCTGGAAGCCCAAACATACACACACACAATTAATATATAAAATATATTTATTCAAATATAATCCCGCTCACTCCCTTTAAATATATGACTTTCTCTATCATTCCAAAGGATCTATCTCAATAGGCTAGAACGATGAGTTTAATCTAACAGGATGAAATGTCATAGGAATAAACATAAAGTATTTTCCCTAGGTCTTGGCTCAAGCTGGCTTTGTTTACAAGGTCAGGTCCCAGGGTAGGATTCAGTTAATTGAGAGTAAAGGCCTCCAAGAGCAGGCATGCAAGGACATTACTAAGGTTGTTCAGAGGGAGGGGCTTTCTCTCTCCGGCAATAGAGCCTTCTGATAGAGAAGTTAATATTACTTTAGATAGGAACAGTATTCCTGTCACTACTCATGTAACTTTGGGCAAGTTGAAGGTGAATCTGATGACAATTACACTTCCTTCTAGCTACCCTACCATCCTAAGACACAGAAGCAAGAGGACTGCTTGCTCCTTCCTACAACTCTCATAACCTGATCTGATCCCTATCTTAAGACAAGTGTGCCCGCCGACACTTTTTTTGATAAGCTAGTTGCCCTTTATTTTAGATCTTTGCACTCTACCTTTAAACTAGCTTGCATACTTAAAAGAATTTGTGTTATTTTGAACGTTCACTTTTTACAAAAAATTGAGTTCCCAATTCTCCCCTTCGTGCAGCCCCTCCCCCACCCATCGAGAAGACAAGCAATGACACCAGTCATGCATGAGAACTCGTACTTTGCGATCTTTTGTATTTCATTTTCTGTGCTCCTGCAGTCCCCGTGTCCCTCCTCGCTCCCAATAGCATGTAAGCTATCTGAGGTTAGGGGCCATCTCTTTATTGGGTGCCTAATACAGACCGGGAAACATTGTTGCAAAGAATCCCAGGTCAGGAAACTCTGCTAAGGCAGGTTATCACCTTCTCTCCCTTTTAACAGCTTAAAGCTTCGCTACAATGTATTCTCAGCCTGGAGGGCCAGCCTTAGGTCAGAGGTAGGATTAGAACTCGAGTCTTCCAGAATTTGAGGCACGGGAACATGGCCACACTCGATCTCTTATAAACACGTGCTACTCGGGAATGAAGGACAAGCAGCAGCAGAGTTAGACTTGGAAGGCAGCTAGTCCCAACAGCCCATTTTACAGAGGAGGAAACTGAGGTCCTCGCGCCGCTGGAGAAAGGACGCCCTAAACGCTGCGGGAGTCGCGCAGGAGGAGCAGGAGGAGGAAGGGAGGGCGTGGGTCAGCTGGCTGCTACAGGAATGCTGGGAGCGGTAGTCCCCGCGCGAGGGACGCTGGGAGTTGTAGTCCCGAGCCCTCTGCCGGGCGCTCAGTGTCATGGCTGCCTGCGTTGGGGTCCTGTTCTTGTCCAGCCCGTGGACACAAAGTTTCTGAGCAGGGGTGACTGGGGACGCGAACTCCCGTAAGTGACGCCGGGCGGCCAGGCCCGGGCCTGGCTTCTTTAGCAGACGTCCCCGTGGCAGGCTTGCTGTAGGGGCTGCCCCCGCCGAGGCAGAGACTCCAGAGTTGGTTTCGCTGTCACTTGTTGCGGGCGGCCGCGTCTCCCGCCCCCGCCCCCGCCCGGCAGCCGCAGCTCGGCGCAGCCTCCCCTCCCTCTCCCCCACGCTCGGCTCGGCTCGGCTCGGCTCGCTCGGCGCTGCCTGTCTCCCTTCTTCCCCTCCTCGGGAGGGGGAGCGCCATGCAGCAGCCCCCTCCCCACCCGCACCCCCAGGCTGGAGGTGAGCGGGGCCAGGGCGCCCTGCTTGCGCTGCCCCTGCACGGTGCAGCTGTCCCAGGGCTAGGCATTTCACCCCTGTAACTTTCAGATCAGGAAATCGACAGCCTTCCCTGCCCCCGGGTAGAGCCCTATCTCGTCCTCTTTGGACGCCTGGACCGAGCTAGCGAGGATCGGGAGGAATTTTAAGGTGCACATTAGGGAACACCACCTAACTCCACCCAGTGCCCTTGACGTGGGGAGTCAGTTAATAGTTTAGAGAGAGAAGGGAGCTCGAGTCCAACCCCTTCGTTTTTGTTTAAATTTTTGTTTCTTCTGTAAAGAAGAGGAAACTGAGGCACAAAGAAATTTAATGGTTTGTGTAGGGTCAGATAGCTAGGGAGTGTTTTAGACAGGATTTGAACCAACGTATTCCTGAAGGCAAGACCGCTACTAAGCACTTTTCTTGTCTCTAAGGGCCAAATGTGGTCAGATCCCCTAGGTTTGCCTTTCTTTATATTTTGGGGCAGTATGATGAAGTTTATAGGCTCTTAGATTTAGAAATGAAAGGGACTTTAGAGGTCACTTATTCCATCCCTTTTATTTTACCCGGGAGGAAACTGAGGCCCAGAGGGCTGAATCAACTTTTCTGAGAGGAGTGAGTTGGAATTTGCTGTGTAATTAATTGCACAAAACATTCTGGTGGACTTTTTTTTGGCTTATAGCTTAAGGATAAATGTATTCTTTGTTGACAAATTTATTCTTTGTTCCGAGATGTAAACAGTGATGCAGAATGAGAGACCAGTGTTCCAACTTGAGTTTTATAGCACAGCTGAGTGTGGAAAATGGTTCCTTGAAGCAAGCTTAATCAGTGGCACTTAATCAGTAGCACTTAATCAGTAGCACATAATCATTAGATGGTATAATCAGTGACAACAATAACTGGGGCTAAGATAACTTTTACTCACTTTTACCTATGTCGGCTCTTTGCGTTGGACTGGTCTTCCTGGGACAGTCATGTGATAAGCCATCATATAGTCAACTTGTAGGGTATCTTCCATTTGCTTTGGGAGATTACTGCTGGATGGATTATTTCCATTTTCTCTGCCACACCCATGTTGCTTTCTGGAAGGCCCCAGTTACACAGGCCAAGCAGGGTTTTAAATTTGTAAACAGCACTTCCAGTGGTGTTAGAGCTGTTTACTTGCCTGGCAAAGTGTCCTTTTTAAAAATAAAGGATAACCAAAATAGGAAGTCAGTGTGGTTTAGTGGAAAGAACACCAGTCAGCGTAGACATCAGGAGAACTAGGGCCAGTTTTCATAATAACTCCTTGGATAAATTACTTAGCCTCCCTGGTCCTCAGTTTCTCCATCTGTAAAATAGTGATTATGAAGTGCCATTTTAATGTAGATTATAGATATTTCAGTTCAGTTGTGTCTGACTCTTCATGAGGGTTTCTTGGTAGAGACACTGGAGTATCTGCCATTTCCTTCTCTAGCTCATTTTGTAGATGAGGAACTGAGGCAAACAGGGTTAAGTAATTTGCCCAGGGTCTCACAGCTAGTAACTGGTTGAGGCCATATTTGAACTTGAGTCTTCCTGACTCCAGGACTGGGGCTCTATCCCCTTGCACTACCTAGGCTGCCCATGCATAATATTAACTATTTAATATTTATGGGGATAGGGACTATTGATAGTAATTTAGGAATGTTGGTAATAATATGGGTGTATTGCTAATAACTGTAGGGTGGCAACAATATCCACTGTAGGAATTAATGTTGATTTGCAGTCAATTAGGTTCCTAGATCTAGTGCCCAAAGGGACCTAAGGCCATTTAGGCCAACTGCCTCCGTTTACAGATGAGGAAACTGAGGCTTAAGGAGTTTTAAGTGGCATACCCAAATTTTTGTAGGCATATCCTGGAACCAGTGCTCTTTCCACTCTGATACCCTGCCTCGAGCAGATTGTTAGGTTGAATAGTTTAGTTAGTAAAACAGTCCTAGCCCAAATGAGTATAGTCTATTTATTTGGATGCCAATAATCTGCTTCAGATTTGTGACCAGAAAAACATGTGATTAGCAGGTCATCTACATTTCTCTGACTTGTGGCATAAATATCCACTGACATTCATCTCCTGTCTTCTGTGGTTGCCTGAACTGGCAAAAAAAAAAAAATAGACTTTAACACTTGTTGAAACTGCCCTAAGCAAAAACCACACCTGTCTTCCCTTTGCCTTGACTTCTAGAGACACTTCCTTCTTTGAGAGAAATGGGGTCAGTGGTTTATTGGGGGATGGGATTAACATTGGTTAATCTGGTCTTGTGAACTACTCATCTGCCCACTCCAAGCCCCTTGTTCATCATACTAAACTCCTGCACCATCTGCTTAATCCCCTCACCATTTTATTTATGTTACTCCCTGCCTGACTGTAGTATGTCAGGGGAGCTAACCTTGGGTTCCATATTTCTTCTGTCCTTCTGTTTTTGGAGCTGATACTACAAAGCGAGTCTTTGGCCTCCTTCTCTTGTGAGTGTCCTATGGGGACTCACTTCACAATGCTAAGCGTTCTTTCCAAGTTTAGTTCTCTTCCTCCAGCTAACAAGTTTGTTTTCTTCCTCAGTGTTAACATTTCTATAGCCCTTTATGCCTGAAGAGGTTGAAAACTGTTTGGGCCCATTATTTTTCCACTGTTTTACACATAGTGGGTATGAATTTGGGGGACCAAAATGCCTAATGCTTTTAGTTTGGTGACACTTCTTCATATTATTAAGATAAATATATATATATATATATATATCTTTTAAGATTTACAAAACACTTCAGTATTGATCATAGGAAGGAATATTAGTGACCAAGGAAAATTGGTAATATACTGACAACCATGACAGATTTAAAATTTGCCCTTCCTAGAATGTACTGCTGTCTTTGCCACCAGCATTATTGTCACAGACATCATTATCATGTATTTATTAAATACTTAACAGTGTACTAGATATGGATTAAGTGCTGGTGATGAAAAAGAAAGACAGAAACAATATCCTGTCTTTAAGGAGTTTACAGTCTAATGGGGCTAGACAGTATGCAAGGAACGATGTATATACAGAAAATATAAGAGGACAAATTGGAGGTAATCTCAGCAGAAAAACAGTAGCAGGGAGGAGACTTCCTGGGAAGAATTAGGGCTCTGGGTCCCAACCCACCTTGCTCCTGGCTCCTGTGACTGACCCGGGGGGCTTTGTTTGTGGTGGTGCCCTTCACTCATTCTTGAATTTTGTGCAGTGGGATATTTCATCCTTCTGGTCTCTTCCAGAGTAATGAAGGGAGATCAGATGCCCTCTGAGGTTTCTCCTGAGTTAGGCCAAATCCAAAAATAAGTGGGCATGGATTTTTATAATCAACTTTAGGAGGAGCATGGTTTTAGCAGGACTTCCCAAATGTCACATACCTTGGCTAGGTGAGAACAAGTGGTTCTCCTTGGAAGTGTTACTGTGAGATTGATGTTTAGGTAAGAACCTCAGCTGCCTACCAGCAGTATTTTGGAGTGTCAGAAGGTATTACTTACGATTAAGAAGTTAGTGATATAAGGAAAGGTTGAGAGAAGCAGGCTTTTTTTAACTGTGACCTTGACCTGGAAAAGCATAAATAAAAACAAATGGCCAGTGGCCAAGTTTACTGTTAAGGTTCCAGGCTGGAAAGGGTTATTTCCTTGTATGGTCTGTTTCCTAACCACCTAATTTCTGACTGTTATCAACAGACTAAGAGATTAGATAGTGTTTGAAACCTGTTCCCGACCTGATGGCAGGTCTCTAACTAAGGGCTTCTGTTCTCTATCAGTGTTCACTATCAGTGACCAGAAACCCTGCAATTCAGTCTGGAAAGAATTCACCAGGCTCAAGCAAACTTGGAAGCTGAGATTGTAAAAGTTATTGCACAGCGGGCAAGGGTTCTTATGGAACCTGCAGCCTTACAGAAGTCACAGGTATAGTTTTAAGGAGTCAAGACAGTAAATCAGGTGTCAATTATGCTAACTAGGTGAGTAAGGGTGGGATTAGGGAGGAGTTAAGGAGTGGTCAGTGCTTAAAGGAACATGCACTTTTAATATCAACTGCACAGGAGTATTGCCCATAATCCACTGGGAAATAGCCCAAGGGGTGGGGGTGTTACCTGGAGGTGTGGTTTTAGGCCTGACATGTCACTAAGTCAGCCAGTGGTCAGGGCCAACTAAGAAGTGCCCAGTCTGCCACCCATCAGTGTCATGTTTGATAAGATGGATGTTGGGAACCAAGGCTAACTGAGACTCAGTATGGGTATACTTGTCTAAGGAGTTAACATATAGATAGGCCACTGAAGGATTCATGGGCGCAGCTGGCCACTCTACTAGGGGAGATAACATTTGCCTAAGCTAAAATGTTTATAGATAGTATAGCGAAAGATTCATATGTAGCTTGTTATTGTTCCAAGCAGAGATAAACAGTTCATGAGTTGTTGCTGGGCAGAGTGCTAGCAGGGGGAAGGGGTAGAGTTAATGCTCTGAGGCTGGGGAGGGGGGAATGTGATTTTACAGACATAGATCCCAAGCACCCCTTTTACAAACTGATGTTATAAACTGATATTACAAACATAGACTAATGTTACAAACATTTATATCCCAAGCACCCCATCAATAACACTTGAAATGATGCTGGATCAAGGAATTAAATTATGTTTGTGTTTATTCTTTTTCTTTCAAGGATTAACTATGTTTAAAAATCCTTTTTGAGAGAGGGCATGTTCCACAGTAGAGATAACTATATAAACAACTGATTAGCTTGGGTCCAAGATATTCGAAGTATATCTTTTAGCACAGAATGGAATGAGCTCCCAAAAGGTCATTCAAAACTAGGTCAACAAGCATTTATTAAAGGCTACCTTCCAGGCATTATTCTGTGCAAGGGATACAAAGAGAGGTAAAGATAATTCCTGCCCTCAAGGAGCTTATACTCTAATGGGAAGACCACAGGTAAATAACTAGAGAGATACAAACTATAAACCAAAGATACAAGGTTAACCAGAAAAGGGAAGGCACTGGCAGATTTGATAGACTTCTGCTGCAGAAAGTAAAATTTGAGGCCACTCTTGAAGGAAACTAAGATGAGGAAGACAGAGCATTCTGGGTATGGTTGACAGCTAGTGTAGACACAGAGATGAGAGATGAGTTCCTCATGTTTGAAGAACAGAAAGTTGGCCAATGGAGTTGGGCCATAGAGTATCTGGAAGGGAGTAAGGTAGGAGAAGACTGGGAAGGGAGGAAGGGGCCAGGTACAGAAGAAGTTCATTGGGCTTCATCTTTGTTCCCAGAGGTAATAGGGGCCACAGGAGCTCACTGAGCAGTGGGGTGACATGATCTGATCAGGCTTTAGAAAAATCCCTTTGGCAGCTCAGTGGAGGATGGATGGATAGATGGGAAGAGTGACCTGAAGCTGGGAGACTAGTTACAGTCTAGTACAGTCTAGTTCGGTGGTGGTTGTGTGAGTGTTGAAAAGGGAGAAGAGGTGGAGTGAAATGGTGAGATTTGGCAGTGGATTGAATGTGGGGAGAGTGTGAGTGAGGATAGTGCTGAGCTTGCAGGCTTTGGTGACTGGGACATTACAGTCTGCAGGTCTAGGTAGTAACTTGAACTACTAGTA
Source organism: Gymnobelideus leadbeateri (assembly GCA_011680675.1). Classification (NCBI taxonomy): domain Eukaryota; kingdom Metazoa; phylum Chordata; class Mammalia; order Diprotodontia; family Petauridae; genus Gymnobelideus; species Gymnobelideus leadbeateri. The sequence goes on from WOXC01004382.1 coordinate 121,776, forward strand.
ATAGAGGGAAAGAACCAACTCTAGTAACGTGAAAGAGGGTCCAGTCTCTGACACTTGGAAGGCATTCAGTCTTTGATAACTTTGTGTTGGTGATATGGAAAGAGACAGAGAAAGGCAGTTGAGCTAGTGTTCACCAAGCCAAGGGTTTTGTGTTCTTAGCTCCAGTTAGATGGCCTTGAATGGCTGTAAATGACTTCCATATTTAAGCCAAACCTTTTGAAATCAGTGATTGTTGTTCAGTCATTTTCAGTCGTGTCTGACTCTTCATGACCTCATTTGGGGTTTTCTTGGCAGAAAAAATGGAGAGGTTTGCCATTTCCCTCCCTGGCTCATTTTACAGATGAAGAAACTGTGGCAAACAGGGTGTAGTGACCTGCTTAGGGTCACACAGCTAGTAAGGGTCTGAGGCTGGAATTCAGGAAGGTAAGTCTTCCTGAAGCCAGGTCCCGCACACTTATCCACTCTACCACCTTTGAAATTAGTACTGCCTGTCAATCAGTGAAGAGACTCATGTTTATGAGGGTCATGATAAGTGCGACAGGGCCAAGTAATGATACTTCTGTGATAGGATTTAGGAAATGTCCCTTGTTTGTTGCAGAGGTTGGCCCCTTAGGCATATTGGCTTGTGAGGTACTGAAGGCTCAGGGCCAGTGGCCTAGCCACATCCTTCTCCCCACTTCCCCCCTTACCCCTAAGCTGTGCTTTACAGTCGTTTACATATTTACTGTCTATTCTGTCCTCCACAACCAAACAGAGGTCAAAACTTTGTCTCCTAAATTTTGAAAGATTACTAACAACTCTTTTTATTAGTTTTCCATTTAAAATCTTGAAAGGTCAGCCAATGTACTGGTCACAGGCATTTGACTAGGCACATTTGGAGAAAGAACAATGAATTTGGTGTCAGAGGTCTGGATTCAGATTCTGGCTCTACTGTGTATCATCTCTGTGAATTAAGCAAGTTAATTCACTTCCCTGTTCTCATCTGTAAATGAGAAGATTGAAATGAGTGACCTGAGATTTTTTCCAATTTGACATCTACCGTTCTCTGCTCTTGTGACTTGTGCATTAGAGGTAAAGTTGATGGTAGTTGGTTCTAAGGCCCCTAGTAAAAAGTTGCTACATGGAGCAAAAACTTAGTTTTGTCAGCTTCTATAAAAGTTAAAGCTCCTGAGCATTATTTAGGGCTTGTTTATATGTTTCTTTGAATTTCAACATGCTGGAGTTGATGTTTAGGTTTCCATGACACTGTTAGGGTTTTTATTTGTTGATTGTTTTAAAGGACTTTAGGGAATCCACTGGTCCATCCTGCCAACTCATTTTATTTTAGTTTTTAATAAATTTGTATTACTGACTTTTCCTTTTAAATCACCTACATTTTCCAGTGTAGGAAGCTAGGTGGTGCAGTGGATAGAGTGCCCAGCATGGAGTCAGGAAGACTTGAAATTAAATCCAATCTCAGATGATTATTAGCTGTGTGACCCTGGGCAAGTCACTTAATCCTGTTTGCCTCAGTTTCCTCTTCTGTAAAAAGATCTGGAGAAGGAAATGGCAAACTGCTCCAATATATCTCTGCCAAGAAAACCCCAAATGGGGTCATGAAGAGTTGGACATGACTGAACTGAACAACAACAGTAGTTCACCACCCTTTAACTAATTTGATCGTTCTGAATTTTGCTGGTCCTTGGAATATAGACATTTAGACAGGGTCCATAGACAGGGTAGAGTCTGGATAAACGTTTATTGAATGAATGAGCCCTAGAAATGAATGGTTCCTGTTTTGGGTTCTGCCAATTAATGTTGAACACCTGGCATTAATATGTTATTTTTATGTTTATCATACATTATATTATGCTAGGCTTCCTATGAATTATATTATTTTCATTCACTTAACCTTATTTTGCCTGGTGGCAAATTTTATTTCTCATTTACTTTTTTTTTTTTAAAGCAATTGGGGTTAAGTAACTTGCTCAAGGTTACACGGCTAGTCATTATTTATGCGTGGGTGCTCATTTTCTGAGGCCGGATCTGATCTCGGGTCATCCCAACTCCGAGGCCGGCGCTCTTACTGCGCCACCTAGCCGCCCCTTTAGGGCAATTGGGGTTAAGTAACTTGCCCAAGGTTACACGGCTAGGTTTTTGTTTGTGTGGATTAAGTGTCGGAGGCCGGCTCCGAACATCTCATTTACTTTTTAGTTAATAAGGTATATTGTTCCTATAAAAACATAATCATAGTAGGTAGAAATATGAACCTTTTAGCCCTTTGTATACACATGTTTTCTCAAAACTGTGTGGTTTTGACAAATGAAGAAGTAGAATGCCAGATTGGTTGAGTAGGTTTCTGAAAGTCTCATAGTAAGGCCTTAGTAGAATCAGAATGATAATCAGAGGAGTTGGGCCCTACTTGGTTGTCTCGTTCTATAACTTCCCATTGAATGTTTTAAGGCTGACACACTCCATATTTGAGGCATAGTAATAGATTCTTATTTCTAGAAGCCAGCATTCATAGCACCGTCTTTCCCTTTGTGCAGGTTGACCTATTTAAAATAGGCCTCATTTAAGGTGACAGCATCATGCCTTAACACAATGTGGAATAAAAAATTAAGTCAATCAAATGACATTATTTATGTGTAATTTAAACCAAATGGAAAAGTGGTTAAGCAAAAGACTGCTTGGTAGCTGTCAGCCCTCCTAGTTTATGGCTTCAGGCCTTGGTTTCCTTGGCCTCAGCTCTTTCCTCTCCCTGTTGCTAGGCACCATAATTAGCTTGAAAAGGTCCTTACATCCAGTCTCACTTCGGGTGTTCACCTTTCCTGGTGTCGATGACATTTTTCTCTCTTTTAACATGTTATTCACAGGAGCACGAGGATCTGTCAAATAGAATTTCCTCGCAGGGTCCAGACTGTTTTTCTCTTAGATCTCGAAGGCCCAAGGAGGAGAAAACTTCCTTCTGTGTACTTCCAGGCCTGCCATGTAGTCACTTGTCTTTTTCTGAGAATTTTTCCAGCGCTCTATGTTGAACTAGTGCAAATTTCCCTGAGGAATTTTTGCAGATGACAGACTAAAGGTATAGTTTTCCTTGAGGGTGTGAGTTCTGTTTCCTGGTGTGGAGAGGCCTTCCTTTGTGAAGACCAGGGCCCCTGCCACCTTATGCCCTAAGTATATGTGTCTGGTCAGTCAGAAACATAGTAAGATGCCCACAAACACTGGACTCTTTGCTAAGGCTTGTTTTTTATCTACCAGACCAAAAAATCCAATTAGGATGGGAAGATAAGCAGCCAAATCGTTTTTGAGTGGCTCTGGCTAAGTGGGTTGTTGCCCAATTGTTTTTCAGATCTGTCCAACTCTTTTTGACCCCATTTGGGGTTTTCTTGGCAGAGATTCAGGAGTGGTTTGCTATTTCCTTCTCTGGCTCATTTGACAGATGAGGAAACTAAAGCAAATAGGGTGAAATGTCTTGCCCAGGGTCACAGAGTGAGAAGGTATCTGAATCCGGATTTGAACTCAGATCTTTCTGATTCTAGGCCCAGCACGCTATCCATTGCACCACTACCTGCCCTAATTAGGTCAAGCTAGGTCATAGATCCTTAAATGTGAGAGTTATCTAGTCTAGGGATTGTTAATCTGGGCTCCATGAACTTTTTAAAATATTTGGATAACCATATATATATCAGCACATTTGGTTTCCTTGGTAATCCTGTTTTTTTTTTTCCTTTTTGGAGGGCAATTGGGGTTAAGTAACTTGCCCACGGTCACACGGCTAGGTTTTTGTTTTGTGTGCATTAAGTGTCTGAGGCCGGATCAGAACTCAGGTCCTTCTGACTCCAGGGCTGGTGCTCTACTTACTGTGCCACCTAGCAGCCCCGGTAATCCAGTTTTTTTATCTTATTCATTTAAGAACATTCTGAGAAGGGGCCAGTGTCACCAGACACTGTCGCCAAAGGGGAGGAGGGATTGGGTCCATAACCCCAAAAATGGTGAAGAACATCTGCTCTTTGCCACCCCGCTCCGTATACAGGAGAGGAGACTGAGAGGCAGACAGGGTGATCCATGTACCCTGGAGCAGAGAGCCAATTACTGGCAGTCAGTCCTAGAAGCCGAGTGTCCTATGTCCTTGCCACTGTTTGGCACCGCTTTCATGTATTAAATTTACAAAGATGTATGCAAAGGAAAATGTTGTTTGGTTTTTCAGCTGTGCCTGACTCTTTGTGACCTTGTTTAGGGTTTTCTTGGCAGAGTGGTTTGCCATTTCTTTCTCCACCTCATTTTATAATTGAGAAACTGAGGCAAACAGGGTTAAATGACTTGCCCAGGGCCAAACAGCTGGGAAGTATCTAAGGCCATATTTGAACCGAGAGATGAGTCTTCCTGACTCCAGGCTCAGCATTCTTTTCTGCTTTGCCACCTAGCTAGGAAAATATAATCTCTGCCAGTCACTCACTCAGTTACAAACGTATATGAAGTGGCACGCATTGGGTTAAGCTCTGGGTATACAAAAAGAGGCAAAAAGGCAGCGCCCGCAAAGAACTCATTAGATTAATGGATTGTGAATGGGAGAAGCAGTCCTCTGAAGGGGGGGTGTGTGAAGCAGACGTGCAGATAATCCCTGTGGGAGCATGTGTAGACACAATACTCACAACACACTGAATTGTAGATTACTAAGGGCTGAATAGATCCAGACTGGGCGTTATTGGGGCCCCCTGGCCATGTCTTCCTTTTTCTTCTGCTGTCTGTTCTTAGAGCCATGTTGCATCACAATAACAATAACCAGGAGAAGAAAGAGAGAGTGATTCCCAACCATTTGGCCACAGAGAGGCTAGTTACAGTTCTGGGGCTTAATCACATGAGGAGTTAGTGTCAATGCTAGGATTAGAAAATCATAGTTCCTGAGTTCATTTGGACAGATGTTTGTGACTGAATTGAACTGTTTCCTGGTACTGGACAGGACTTGCTCCCTAGCAAATGGAGGGAAGTTGGGAAAGCAGTAACAAATAGCAGATCACATATGATTGTTGAGAGGCTGGGGGTGAGGGTTGGGGGGTTAGAAATCCTGAGAAAGATTGTTTGTGAAAAGATCTGAATTCTGTCCAGAGCCATGCAGAGACCTCCAATGCCAGTGGCTTTGATGTTCCTCATTTCTTATGATGAATTGATAGAAAGAACTGGTCTATCACCATCAGGTGACAAGGGACCTTTCCAAGGAATTCCAGCCCTTAAAGTTCCTCGATTCTGCCTTCAGCATGTGTGTTAGGCCCCCAATTCTGTCTTCAATACTCATTAGGACGCATATTAGCCTTCGATTCTGCCTTCAGGATGCCTGTTAGGCCCCCGATTCTGTCTTCAGTACGCATGTTAGAACGCATGTTAGGCCCCCGATTCTGCCTTCAGGACGTGTGTTAGGCCCCTGATTCTGTCTTTAGGATGTGTGTTAGGCCCCCGATTCTGCCTTCAGGACGCGTGTTAGGCCCCCGGTAGCTGTGACACCTCTTAGTCCCTGTGCTCCCTACCCCAGGTCCCCCTGCGCTGCTTTTGGCTGCTGTGGCAGCATGTTGTTAATCTTTACTGTTCTTACCATCCTGTGTTCTCATCTTTCCCAATCCGGGTCTTATCCTTTAGGGCTTGGAAGGTAACTTATCTTCCCGGCCCTGAGAGGGACCACAGACATTTCTGAATACCTAGAGGAATGAGTTTGGGCTGCTTGGTTGTATGAGCCCTGGAAAGTAACCCGCTAAATCCCTCCCGGTACATACATCTCTTGTGTTCAGGTTGGACATGTTCATCCAAGGGACTCCTTTGTTAGGATCCTCAGTCTCCAGAGTGATGAGAGCTCCAGGCCTAACAGTGCCATAGTGCTTCCCTTTCTTGTCCCAACACAATTACTCCTAGACCTGTGGTTTTTACCCTGCACTTCGGCTTTATTCCAGATCTGACCTCTAGACAAAGAGTTGACCTACCACCTGCACCTCCTCCTTCCTTCCTCTTAAAGGAACAAAACCATGGGTGAATGTGTCACCCATGACCCTGCTGGCCCAGGTCACTGAGCTGAAACAATAAATTAACATCTAGCCAATATAGATCAAATATGACTCGAATGGCATTTTCCACAGGAGAAGGTGTTATTGCGGTTGGGGAAGACCAGGGAAGAGCAGCACATGGCAATATTAGGAGATCCTTGCACAGATATAAAACCCAATTCCCTTCAAAAGGGATAGTCATCCTGTTTGGGAAGATTCGGCTTCTCAGTTGTTTAGCATAGTTAATTAAAGGTCCAAGGGACTGTGTCACTTAATTAGCATCACGGTCATGCTTGTGCAAACATCTGACTCCCAGGGTTCAGCTGGCCACTTTGTTCCTGGGCTGAAGGAGTCAGTCCTCTTGAATCAGTCTCTGGCTGGGGTGGTACAGGGCTACCAGTGGGCCATTTCCACCACTGAACCCATAGCTGGGAAGACCTCAGGCTCTCCAGAGCCCAGGGAGGTAGGTAAAGGATGAATGGCTTCATTACCTTAGTGCAGTCATTGTGTGGATGCTATTCCTGGCTTCTGACTAAGTTTAGGATTGTTTCTTTCCTTGGAACTCATGCTTTGTGTGATAGATGTTTGCCGGCTTTGTCTTTTCTTGTTGGGTGGAGTAGAATTATCTCAGTACTTCCTTCGAGGGGTGGTTGTAAGAGTCAGAGGAGATAGAGTACATACAGGACTCTGTAATAGAAATGCAGCTGTTTTATGTAAGGTTGACTTGGTCAGTGTGACCCCCCCCTCCACAATATCAGACTGTGAGTTCCTCGAGAACAGGGACTAACTTTGATCTTCTTTGTGTCCCTAGTGCCTGGCACACAATCGGTGCTCAATAAATGCTTATTGACTGACTTAATAGAAATAAAATAGTGTTGATGTGTTCATCAGGGGTCCCTGAAGGAAGCATTGGTTTACCTACTGAAATGGTGATGCTAGAAGCATCAAAAGGAAAGCTATAGAAATGTAAAATGAATATTAAAGATGATGACCAAGCAATGTGGATTTGTCTACCATGTGACTGGGTGTGCAGCTAGGTGGTGCAGTGGCTAGAGCACCAGTCCTGGAGTCAGGAGGACCTCAGTTCAAATCTGGCCTCAGACACTTACTAGCTGTGTAACCCTGGGCAAGTCACTTTGCCCTGTTTGCCTCATCTGTAAAAAGAGCTGGAGAAGGAAATGGCAAACCATGCCAGTATCTTTGCCAAGGAAACCGCAGATGGGGTCACAGAGAGTCAGATACAACTAACAACAACTGAATGTGACTAGAAGCTGTGCTAAGCACTGGGATTATATAGACAAAGAAAAAGAAACAGGCCTTGCCCTCAGGGAGTTTACAGTATATCTGACGAATACTGTTAGGAAAGCAGCTTGTGCAATGAGCTCTATTAGAATAGCTCATCCTGTGGTCACTTACAGGCTCCTGGCTACTGCTTAGTCTCACACCTTTAAACTCCATGGGTTGGGTGGAAAATAGAAAGTAGGCTCCTTGGCTTGCCAGTCAACACCAAGCTGGTCTTCTTAAAGAAGGAAAGAGCGATTTTATGCCTCCTGCAGGGGTCTCTTGGAGGCCATCATGAAGGAGATCAGCACCCAGCATCGGTGTTGAAATCGTGTGACAGGGTCAGTGTCCTTTGCTGACATTGATTTTTACATGGCGTCTTGAGATGAAGGGTTAACCTAAACCTTGATGCGTGGGTGTCTCCTCGTGGTATGGAGATGACCCTGGGTTTGTGAGTTGTTTTTATTTTATCAGTTCAATTTGCAGTATATTTTGCTAGGTGCTGGTGATGATGAGGGAAGGGTAATAGGTTCTACCAGGGACCCTGATCCTTATCAGTGACCAGAAACCCTGCAATTCAGTCTGGAAAGAATTCACCAGGCTCAAGCAAACTTGGAAGCTGAGATTGTAAAAATTTATTGTTATGCTGCACTGCACAGCAGGCAAGGGTTCTTATGGAACCTGCAGCCTTACAGAAGTCACAGGTATAGTTTTAAGGAGTCAAGGCAGTAAACCAGGTGTCAATTATGCTAACTAGGTGAGTAAGGGTGGGATTAGGGAGGACTTAAGGAGTGGTCAGTGCTTAAAGGAACATGCACTTTTAATATCAACTGAGCAGGCCTGTTGCCCATAATTCACTGGGAAATAGCCCAAGGTGGGGCTACCTGGAGGTGTGGTTTTAGGCCTGATATGTCACTAAGTCAGCCAGTGGTCAGGACCAACTGAGGAGTGCCCAGTCTGCCACCCATCAATGTCATGTTTGACAAGATGGGTGATGGGAACCAAAGCCAGTGGAGACACAGTATGGGTATAATTGGCTAAGGAGTTAACCTATAGATAGGGTATTGAAGGATTCATGGTGCAGCTGGCCACTCTACTGGGGAGATAACATTTGCCTAAGCTAATGTTTATAGATAGTTTAGTGAAGGATTCATATGTAGCTTGTTATTGTTCCAAGCAGAGATAAACAGTTTATGAGTTGTTGCTGGGCAGAGTGCTGGCAGGGGGAAGGGGCAGAGTTAATGCTCTGAGGCTGGGGAGGGGAAAATGTGATTTTACAGACTGGTTTTACAAATTGACTTTACAGACATAGATCCCAAAGCACCCCTTTTACAAACTGATGTTGCAAATTGACATTACAGACCGATGTCACAAACATAGACTGATGTTACAAACATAGATCCCAAGCACCCCATCAGTGGTACTTCGGGAGTCAGGCATGGAGTCAGGAAGGCCTGAGTTCAACTCTCGCTTCAGATACTAACTAGCAGTGTGACCCTGGGCAAGTCACTGTTAAGTGACTTTTTAAATTTTTTTAGTCCTTTTTAAGTTCTTCCAAGAACTCTTTTTGTGCCTGTGACCTTTTGGCATTTCTCATTTCTGCTGTCTGCCTTAGTATCCTCATCCATAAAATAAGGCTCATAATGGCACCTAACCTCCAAGTATTGTTGTGAAGATTAAATAGATAATAACTGTAGAGCACTCAGTATGGGTGGGAGGGTCCACCTGATGTGCTAGAGGCCTTTCCCTCTTGTGATCTCAAGTTCCCCGGGGAGCAGCTGGGCTCTCCTCCTTCTAGCCGTCACCTTCACCTCCTGGCCAGCCTGTGTTCCAGCATACATTTCTCTGTTTATGTAGAAATGGGAAAGGAAGGTTACACATCAGTCGTTGCGATGTTGTCTTGGTTGTCTTTTTTCAGCATTAATAAGGCCTGAGATTTTTTTTCCAGTTGTTAGTATATTTCCCCCTTTGAGGTATGTTGTAAATTAAACTTTCAGTGGCCTGACAATTCTATCACTCCCAGCAGAGATCTCCTTTTTGTGGACTTGGACTACACCAGCTGCTTTCCTTTCTTCACTCTCTGGTGAGTGGCTGGTTCTCTAGTGCCATTTTAACCTCCTCTATAAGTGTGTACATGTGTATAGATGTGCATGTGTACATCTATACATACATTCATGTATGTACACATACATGTACACATGTATGTCAGAAGACTGGCTTCAGTCACTAACTGTGTGACCCTGGGCAAGTCACCTAACCCTATTTGCCTCAGTTTCCTCATTTATAAAATGAGTTGGAGAAGGAAATGGCAAACCATTCCAGTATCTGTGCCAAGAAAACCCCAAATGGGGTAATGGAGAGTCAGATATGACCGAAACAATTGAACAACAACATAAGTATATACAGACCTGTGCTGTTAAGAGTCTGAAGAGACTGGCTTTATTGACCTTCATGGTAAAAACAACATTTTATTAAAAACAGAAACAGTAACAATTTTGCAGCCTTCCCATTAATTCTTTGCCAAGGTGGGGGAGCTGTGGGACTCTGGCTATAGAACATTGTGTATAGTTATAGAATTTTCAGTATGTTGGTTAATTTTGTCTGTTATTTCTTATGCAGTTATAGAGAACAGTAATGTAGTTGTATATGCGTGCACACACACACACACACACACACACACACACACACACAGAAAGGAGGTTGGGGGAGCACATCTTGCTTCTGCCCAAGCTTTGGGTCATTTTCTGAAGGATAGTGCTGTCATTTGTAATAAGTGTAAGGGGCCATGGCTGTTGATTGACTGAATAAGCACTGAGTCATGCTGTGTAAATGGAGATTGCTGAGAGTAGACCCTCACTGCTAAAAACAAAATAAAACAAAAAAGAAATTTTTAAAAGTAAGTAAGCAAAGGAGAAAGAACCCAACCATAGATAGTCTCCAAGGGGATAGAGAAAATCTGGGTTCATATTCAGAGGAAGATAAGGGAGCTAAAAAAACACTCCTTTTTCAATAAGAAATGCCAAATGGTTCCAGGCACAAAAAAAGAGTTATTGGAATAACATAAAAAGGACTTCAAAAATCAAATAAGAGAGATAAAAGAAAATCAAGAAAATTATGAAAAAAAAGGTCAGCCAATAGAAAAAAAGAATCAAAAACTTAAAGTAATTCCTTGAAAACTAGAATTGGGCAAGGGGAAGCTAATGACCTTCTAAGACACTAAGAAATCATAAAACAAAATTAAAAGAATGAAAAAATAGAAGAGAAAGTGAAACATCTTAGCAGAAAAACAACTGATCTGGAGAATAGATCGAGAAAAATAATGTGTGTGTGTGTTGCTTTCAGAGGAAACATTAAAAATGAGAAATATACACAAAGATAAAATAAAGGGCAGGAGTGGAATTTAGTATGTAAAAAAAAAAAGCTGGGATAGTAATCATGATCCCAGACAAAGTTAAAATAGATAATCAGAGGTGAAAAAAGTAGAGAAACTACATTATATATTAGCAATATTATTCAATATTGTTTTGGACCTAGACAGTACAAAATACCTGAGTATATACCTGTCAAAACAGACACAGGGACTATATGAACATAAACATAACATGCTTTTTATACACGTAAACTCAGATCTAAGTAATTGAATTAATATTTATTGTCCATGGGTAGGTAGAGTCAGTATAATTTTTAAAAAGACAATTTTGCCTAACTAATCTATTTATTCAATGTCATTCCAATTATATTGCTAAAAAAATTGTTTTACTGAGTTAGAATAACAGAGTTCATTTGGAAAAAACAAAAGGTCAGGAACTTCCAAGAAACCAGCCAAAAAAAAGATGTAAAGGATTCAATAGTATCGTACCTTAAACTATATTATGAGGTGAGAACATTGTTGAAGTGTAAAAAGGGTCATTTTGATTATTTTAAATTTTCTTGTGTCAGTAAAACCTATGTAGCTAAGAACAGAAGGAATCTGTGTATATGTATGGGTATATATACATATACATACAGATAACAAAAGCCAGTCTCAGCCCCAGGTCTCCTTGACCTTGATCTTGATCCCCTCCAGTGGAGTTTAGGGTGGCTGAATTCTTGTATACAAAACTGGCCTGAGAGGCCAGGGTGGGAATGGCTTCCCCTGCCCTCTGTTCAGCCTCCTGATCTATCTGTGTATTTAACACTTAGGCTGAGGAAGTAGAATGTTCAGGCCTAGAATTCACTGTGGGGTGAATCAGAATTAGAATAGGAGTTAAGTGTGTGTCATCATCTCAGTGATTCATAGCCTCCCCATTAGGAATGCTTAGGTAAATATTTTTAAGGAGGATGAGCCTTGATGTGGGTGGAGTCCTAGACTTTTTGTTTTTGAGGGTCATAAATCAGAATTTATTATTTAAATTCAAGAACAGGTTATGAAGGGGGTGGTGGTGGGGGGGCACATTCAGAACAGAGTCAAAGATGGATCCCTAGGGAGGGGGAGGAGAGAGGAGACAGGGGGCCCAGAGCCTCTCATCTGTGCCTGCTCTAGATGGGGTCAGTTGTGATTTCTGAGCCTTACTCCAGGTCACACCATCCAGGGGCACAGTTTTAGGAAACCATCAAGAGGTGGCCAAGGTTACACATCCGATCCAAGATGGTGGCTGGGGTTCCCCTTGGATCAGCCCCCCGCTTCCCTTTATGGAATGGAAGTGTTGAAAGTGTGGCAGGTTCCATCCACGCCTCTCAGCTGTCAGGAAACATCCTTGTAGTTCGCCTTGGTGCTGATGGTGCCACGGCCCCTCTGAGTTCTTGTGCTTTGCTCCTGGCTTCTTTGACTCTGTGTCCACCTTGTAGGCCTCCTGAGCCACTGCTTGCCCCTCCTTTACAGGGGTCTGATCCAGAGAAGGCCCAAGGGATGCATATCTCTGCTTTAAAGCCTTTAGGTCCTACTTATGTTGACTGCAATATTTTTCCTGTCTAGATGCTTCAGGCTAGTCAGTTTGTTCATATTTCCCAGAAGTTTCTAGTCGTCACTGGTGCCTGTTGGCTTGTGTTTCCTGGCACTGCCCTGTGATGTCCAGCTCAGTGGCTCTGTGGCCTCCTCCTCCAGTGTCTCCCCTGCTGCATTGTCCAGGCAGGGGAAGGAGGGAAGGGACCAGAGAGAGGAGAAAAAGGGAAGGGGCAATTCCTAGCCTTTCTGTTCTCATTCCTAAAGTAGCTGGTGCTAGGGGTGGAAGAGGGAATGGTCCCAAGCGTGATAGATTCCCAGGTCACACCCTTTGGGACAAGCTGGGCATGGAAGGGGAAGGGGAGCCTCATTCACTGGGCATCAGTGTTGTGCCGGGCACTGTGCTAAGCTCATTTGATCTTCACAGCCCTGCTAGGTAGGTGTTATGATTACCCCATTTTACAGTTTGGGAAACTGAGGCAGACAGCAACAGAAACTGACTTGGTCAGGATCATAAAGCCAGTCTGATGCATGATTTGAACTTAGGTCTTCTTCAGTCCCCAGCCTACCCCTCTTGTTAGTCATTGTGCTGCTTAGGGCCTTGATTAGACAGTTTTTTTGTTTGGGTTGGTTTTTGTTTTTTCAGAAATGTGGCTGGACCAGACCCTGCTGATTGTTGATCTGGGTAGAATGAGTGTCAGAGGAAGTTGTTTTTATGAGATAGTGGTGATCATGAGTCTCAGGATTTTTTCATATCAGCAAAAAACATTGCTTTGTAGTGGATACTTTAGAGCACAGATTCTTAACTTGGGGTCTATGACCTTTTTTTTAAAATATATTTTGATAACTGTAGTTCAGTATAATTGTTTTTCTTTGTAATCCTATCTTTAATGCATTTAAAAACATTAAGAAGGGCTCCTTGGGGTTCCCAACCTCTAGCCTCAATCTAAGGGGTCTATGATACCCAAAAGGTTAAGAGCTCCTGCATTAAAAGAAATTCTGAAACATAATAATGTCCAAGGTGTGTGGACAGAACACACCTGGAGCAAACAAAACAAAACAAAATCGCATTACCTGTCTGACTTGTAAGTCTGCAAGGGGAGCTGCTAGCCTTTAGTCTCTGCAGTTTCCCGTAGAGACTCTGTAAGGCAGCTTAAAATAGAGAGGTGTCCTTTACTTGAGGAATTCGAAGTGCCTCTGAAAGCAGGCTTGCCTGGAAGCCAGAACAATCAAGCTGTGGACTCTGGACGGCTAGGCCATAGAGAACTGACGGGAGGAATGTTCCAGCCCAGACTGTGGAGTTTGAGCAGTTCAGAAACTGAAGGAGTGTACCTTCTGGGCTCTGTGTTCATCTAGGCTGTGTGCTCTCTTGTCCAGAGGAAGTCTGCTGGTTAGTATAATTCAGGAGGAAAGTGGGGGAAGGATGTCGGGTAGGAGATGAGGGACAGAAATCTGTTGTCGGGTCATCCAGCTCTCTTTGGGGCTGTGCAGTCCTAAAAGATGACTTAGCTTTTAGTTCTTTCCAAGGGTAGAAACAATGCACAAAAACAGGCTTAGAAAACTTTTTTTCACCTGGGAAGAAGAGGAATAAATAGAAGCCAGGAAAGAAAACCACGTGCTATTATGTTAATCTTGCTCATTGGCTTTAAACCAGATCACCACATTGGAATGTTCTGTGGCAAAAAGCAAATCGGCATCTGTCTGTGATGACCAGTCCCGTGGGTGAAACTCAGGAAGCACCCAATTTATATGTATCAAAGAAGACTTTATCCCCCAATAAGTGCCTCTGATGATATTTCTTTAAACAATGATGGTGACAGGGCGTTTTTGTCCGTGTGCTAACCTGCTTCCTTCTCCTCATGTTCAGGTGCCCTGAAATAGAGTGAGCTCCACATTCCCAGCCAAAATGCACTTTTGATCCTTCTGCTGACTTGGTAACGAGTTTGGTGGTGTGGGCAGACCTCCTGTTCATGATGGCATCAAGTGCTGAAAGTCAGCTGCAGAGGATTATCAGAGATTTGCAAGGTAAAAGCTCTGTCCTGACGTTTAGCTGGGGCTGCATCTCTGGGGTTTGAACTTGATTGGGGTTGGGAGAGGCCGGTGCTTTTGTGACTGTTAGTAAAATTTCCATTTGGATCTTTACCATGTGAAGAGTTGTCGCTTGAAGCTATCTCATGTCAAAACATTTTCAGCTCAGATTTCAGACATTCTTTAAGAAGCTCTCAGGTTACCAATTGCTTCTATCATTACAGAATTAATTTGAAAACAAAATTGAAGATCGCGTTTTGACCACTAGGTCTTATTTCATTCTTTCTTTTTGAATTATCCAAATAAACTATATGAGTTAAATTTTTGCTTAAGATATAGGCTGTTATGCACTGGACTGGACAAGCTGATTCTTGAAGGAAACTCTGCCTCTCCTAAAGCAAGAGAGGCAGGATGCCTGAATGTCCTGGGAGGCAGTGATGTATGCAGAACACCTGCTATGTTTAGAGTTGGGACACCTGGCATCCAATTTCTCCCCTGACATTTATTAGCTATGTGACCTTTGGCAAATTACCAAGTCTTAGTTCTTAAGTCTTAGTTGCCTCATCTGTAAAATGGGAACAGTACTTGCATGACCTATGTCATCAGCCATAGGGTTGATGTGCAGAAAATTTCTTTGTCAAAATTAAGGCCCTCTGAAATGCATGTTCCATAATTAACAAACTTCCTGCCAACTTAGGTATCTGCCTTTATCACTCCCTCCATATTCTGACACTGCCTGATACCTGGTACCCCTCCCCACCTTTTTACTACTAGCAAGACTTTCTTTCATACTGTCCCGTCCCCGATTCACTTATCGTGGTGGGAGAGTTGGAGTGTTCCGTGGTGCCCACTGCCACTTACAGGCTCTCCTACCACCTTTATTCAGCAGCCTCTCCTTCTCTGAAGTTCATGCAAGTCACATTTATCACTTAATTCAGATCCTAGTGGACAATAGCTATCAAAACCCAGGACACTGTCTTGATAGTCTAGGGCTGTCTCACAATCTCTCTCCACCGTAGCTCCTGCTTTCATACTAGGGGACTTTAACATACATATCTGTGCTCTCTCCAGTCTCCCAGCTTCCCAGCGCCATATAGCACCTATGTCTCCATGTTGCTGCTATATACAAAGGATATTATGTCCTTGAGTGGAGAGAGCACCAGCCCTGGAGGACCTGAGTTCAAATCCGGCCTCAGACATTTGACATTTACAAGCAGTGTGACCCTGGGCAAGTCACTTAACCCTAATTGCCTCACAGAAAAAAAGAAAAAAAAAGATTATATCTTTGATCTTGCTCTGGACCCCAAGTGTTCCACTTCCCTATTTTTCATGAATTCTAAAATTCTTCCATCTGATCAGTCTTTTATCTCATCTTTCCCTGTCCATTACGATCACTAGCTGTTCCTGCCATGGTCTCGATTATCTCCATCTCTTTCTATCTTCAGTTTCTATTTGTTGAGAAAACAATCACACTAGATGTGTGCACTTTCCCCCTTCTCATTTTATTCTTAAGCCTCTTCAGTCTGGCTTCCAACCTCATCATTCAAATGAAACCATCGTCCTAAAATCTAACAGTGATCTCTTAGTGGCCAGATCTAATGACCTTTTCCCAATTCTCTGTCTGCTCCGAAGTCCGTGACACTATTTATTATCTTTTCTTGGATTATCTTTTGTTGTAGATTTTCCTGACACTGTATTCCCCTGGTTCTCTTCCTATGATGAGTCCTTCCCAATGCCCCTCACTGGTTCTTCATCTAAGTCATGCTCATTAACCATGGGTGCCCCACCATGGTTAATGAGGCTCAGTCCTGAATCCTCTTAATTTTTCCCTTTATACCTGGGCTCCATGAACTTATTTTTAAGAATAACTCTACGTCATTATAATTGGTTTCCTTTATAATCCTATATAATAATTTAGGCTTATACATTTAAAAAATACTGTTCTGAGAAGGGATCCATAAATGTCACCTGACTGCCAAAGACATCCAGGACACAAGAAAAGGTTTCACACTCTCCTGTTTGCTGCTTTCCTCAGCTCTCCTGGGCTTGGTTCTCATCTCTATGTATGTAATTCCGTATCTATATATCCAGCCCTTGTCTCTCTCCTGAGCTTCAGTTCCACATCACCAGCTACCTTTCTGATGTCTAGTGCTGGGCATCTCAAAGTCAGCATCTCCAGAATAGAGCTCATCCTCCTCCTCCTACCCCTTCCTCCTTCCCTTCTTCTGAACATTGCTTTGACCAATGAGGGCACCATCTTCCCAGTCTTCCAGGCTCATCATTTGGCTCTCTTCCCTGACCCCTCACTCTCATTCACCTCACATGTCCAATCCAGTGCCAACTGTAGTTCACAACATCCCTCATTTACACAGCCTTCCCTCTGCTCTGTAGCCCTCATGCTGACAAAGGCCTTTATCACCTGTCACCTTGACTATTGCAGTAGCTTATGGTTGGTTCCTTGCCTTGTTTCTTTCCACTATAATACATCCTACATTCAACTACCAAGGTGATTTTCCTGAAGTATAGGTGTGACTCAGTGAACTCTAGCAGTCCCATTGCCTCCAGGCTCAAACATAAAGTCCTCTGTTGGGCATCCTGAGTGCTTTCCTCCCTGGCCTGTCCTACTTTTCCAGACTCCTTACCCTTTATTATACAGTCACACAGGACTTTATCTCCTCCATCTCCTATCTCTCTGCCTTTGTACACACATGTCTTCCTTTTCATCTTTGCCTCAGTTTCCCCAACTTCTTTCAATACTGAACTCAAATTCCATCTTCTCCAGACTTTTCCCACTTCTCCCAACCCTAGTGCCTTTCCCTTTCAAATGACCTTCTTTCTACTTTTTTTATACCTTGTGTGTTCCTCATTATTCGCAGGTTGTCTCCCCCTGTTTGAATGTCTGCTTCTTGAGGGCTAGGTCTCTTTTTGCCCTTTGGGAGCCCCCAGGACTCAGCACTGCGCCTGGCACATAGTAGGTGCTAAACTAAGGCCGACTGACTGTAGGAATACGAGTTGTTGTCATCTGTCTGCCTGGAAACGATGACCTGGGTTGTCCTTCTGCTGAAGGTGCTGATTCTCTCCACATCTTTGCTTTTCAGCAGCACTTTCACCAATCAGGGGGGCTGCCCCTGCAGTCTTTTTCTAATGGGTGGTCATTATGCACTGTGAAGACGGACATAGTTCTAGGCCATTGCACGGTTCTAGGCTCTGCATAGAACTAGAAGTAAAGAAGAACAGATTACATTTCTGCCTTTGTCCCGGAGAGCAGCACCCTTGTTTTATTCCACGTGGCTAATTTCTGAGAAGGATTTCATTTTCTGGCCTGCTAGCTTCATGTCACTAGCTATCGATGAAATACTAGATGCCCAGTCACTGTTTTTTTTTTCTTTTCCACTTCCATTGCAACATGATCTTATGTGGCCAGTGTCTTTCTTGCCATTGGAGTCAGAGGTGACCATTCCCTGCTGGTCCAAAGGCTCAGCTGTTCATAGGTGGTATCCACGAATGAGAAAGCCCTACCTGGGAGACCACATCTGAGCAGCTAAAGCTGCGGTTTGGTTCCAAAGGTCAAAAACCAACGTGCAGAGGAAAATAGAACCTGCAAAGAACTTTTCTAGGATTTATTCATCTATTTCCTGTTATATCTGGAGCACATAAGTTATCATCTCCATTTGATTAAAAAAACTATAAAATGAAACAAAATTAAAATAATTTCAATTTTATCTCCTCTGCCTTACTATGAAGCAGAAAAAATGAAATAATATTTTCTAAAAGCAAAGATAGATTTGCGTCTGGCTCCATGCCCTGGTCAATATATAATGTCGATGAAAGCAGTTTTAAAGTATGATATAAGCATGCCACATTGTTGTGGTATAACCCTGAAGTACAAGGTGTTACTGTGGCCTACCCATTCTCATTTCTGATTCTGATCTAAGTGGAGGCATTGGGTTTGTCTTAAATCCTGCATTCAGAGAAAATAGGAAATGTCATCTGATGGGTCATTTGGTCATCTCACATTTTAGCACTCATGATGAATGTTTGTAGAAATGCCACAGTTAACATAATAGCCTGTGTGCCAGCTGTTGCAGAGGTAGAAAAGATAGCTTGCACATTAATAACAACTGTCCACATTTCTGTAATATGTTGAGGTTTGCAGTATGCTTGGCTTATAGCTGCCCTCTAAGGAGGTAGGGCACCATCTTGCCTAGATGAAGGGACATCTGAAAGAAGTGACTTGTCCTCAAACATAGCTTATAAGCCCCTGATGTGTTATTTAAACCCAGGTCTTTTGACTCCCTGAGAGCAGCTAAGTGGTGTGGTGGATAGAGCCCTGGGCTTGGAATCAGGAGACTCATCTTTCTGAGTTCAAATCTGGCCTCAGACACTTAATAACTGTGTGACCCTGGCCAAGTCACTTCACCCTGTTTGCCGCAGTTTTCTCATCTTTAAAGTGAGCTAGAGAAGGAAATGACAAATCACTCCAGTATCTTTGCCAGAAAAACAAACAAACCCCAAATGGGGTCATGAGGAATTAGACCTCTTGATTCCCAAGGCCTGGGCTCAGTCTGCTTCACCATGCTGTACTGATGGGGTAAAGAAAGGCTATGACTATACAAAATCTGACCAGAAGATGCTGTTTCCTTTCTGTGCTGCATCTTTTCAGTTTAGTTTTGAATGACTACTGGTTACTCTTCACATCTGTTCTTGGCCTTCCACCAGCCTCCTTCAGGTCCCCTGTTCTGGTTTCTTGTCTTAAAGATGCTGTGGTTGAACTAAGCAAGGAATTCAAGGATCTTGGGGAGCCAATCACTGATGACAGCAGCAACTTGCACAAGTTTTCCTACAAGCTTGAATATCTTCTGCAGGTCAGTAAAGTACACCCTCCATTGCCTTCTGTATTTTATTCCTCCCTGAGGATCATCTGGTTAGATTACCAAGTATTTAAGAAAGTTCACTGGGTTATTTTCAGTGCACATTATGGAGCCCCGGTGCCCTTTACATTCATACGTTCAGACTTAAGTAGGATGTCCTTTAGTATGTACCTTGGGAGACCCAGTGTGGATTTAGGATGTGTTTAAAGACAAAGACGTTTTAGTCATTGGAGTTTGAAAATGTGTTGAGGTCCTTCATAACCGAAGACACAACACTTTATTGAGAAATAAGGATCAAATGAGATCATGTCCATAAAAGTGCTTCATGAACTTTATTGTCAGCTATAGTTGTTATTGTGTATCTTTCCCATTTTCATCATATTACCAGTAAAGTTCCAAGCAAAATGTGTGGCTTTAAGGAGAGCAAACTGGAGAAATTACCAACTGACATGTTTAAGTAAAATTTTCTGTGCCTTTTCAATTGATATTAAGCTTTTTCATTGTGAAAATATTCCTGGTCATTTCCTTTTAACTAAACCTATTTCATGTTTTAGATTTGAAGGAACTTGAAGCTCAAAACATATTTGCATGGTGTGTGTGTGTGTGTGTGCGCGCGCGCATGTATATCAGGAATAGCAGAGTTTGAGAACAAATGAGTAACCTAAAGTTTTGAATACTTAGTGCCAAGTCTCAATTATTCACCTGCGTGAGCCAGGGTTTACTTTAAGTAAATGCGTTGAGTGTAGTGTACAAACTTTTAAAAAATATTCACAAGTTAACAAAAACTTTGATGTGAGCTGATGTAGTTATACACATGAATATTTCCTTGAATATGAGGGGATTTATTTTTATTTGTTGTTAGCCTTTGAGCGTTGTGGTGAAAATCTGAGTTTGGTTATTATCTTCTTTTTCCAACAAAGTTTGACCAAAAGGAGAAGGCCACTCTCCTAGGGAACAGGAAAGATTATTGGGATTACTTCTGTGACTGTCTGGCCAAGGTGAAAGGAGCCAATGATGGGATCCGCTTCGTCAAGTCAATTTCAGAGGTAAGCAAAAGATGTGTGATCTCCCCTTTCCCCCTGTCCATTGGCAGAGCAGGAGAGCCTTCAGGAAGGTCTAAAGCTAGTCTTGGCTTTTCAGTCAACTTAAACTAGAAGAATAAAAAAAGAATGAAACTTTTTTTCCTCTTCTGAAAAAGGGCAAAGGGCAAAGGGGTCTATTTCAGATTTATTTCATGTTTGTTAATACTTATTTTGAACTCAGAAAAAAAATGGTTAACTAAGTTGCTATGTGGAGAAGTGTCTTAAGTCTTAAACAGTCTAAGACACAAGTTGGAGAAAGAAGTCCAGTAAATGTTTCTTATATTAAAATACTTAAAAAAAGATATTGCTTAGATATCTTCCCTAAGATGTTTTCCCAGGCAGCATGAATTTGAAATAAGCAGAATATCATTTGACTTTCATATCACTTTTTAGGTATCATGGTTGGATTGGGAGCTATATAGGGGCAGGAACCACATCTTCTACCCCTTCTTCTACCCCTACATCTTCTACCCCTTACCAATATGCACTATTCACATCATGCATTGGGTTGTAGTATGAAATGTTAGAATTCTGTAAGAAGTAGCAACTGGTTGATTGACTCTCTGCGATGCTGGCCAGCAAGTTGCAAGGCAGGCACTGGCCTTAGTACATTTCACATTGCATTAACTAGAGCATCTCTAGACAGGACCAGTAAGCCAAGGACGTGCTTGGTACCCCAGCTTATCCAGAAGCAAAGATTCTTCCTTTGGGCACAAATGAATATATACTGCTAAGCTCATACTTAGAGGCACTGGGCCTAGAGTTTCATTTCTCCTTGTTAAAAAAAAATGACCTCTCTTCAGTCTCCTCGATTTCTAAAGGGAGCATGTAACACTTTAGTTGGTCACACACAAGAACTGATGAGGTCACTGCAAAGAACTACTGGAATCAGACCAGCTTGGACTGTTTATCTGTATTGATAAAGGCTGGCAAGTATACTATGCAGCATGTTTAAATAACCTGCAGCTTGGAGCTAGACATTCCCCCCCAGTTGCAGCCTCCAGAATATGGCCCCAGGGCTTGGACCTGTCCTCATTCTTAGAGGCCGCTTGGAGGCTCTTTGAGGTCACTGTAGGGGTTATTGTAGGTAGGTGGTTTAAAGATCTCACTTGCTAAGTTAGTTAATCCTGGCCAGGTGGAGAGTTACGTGATTGCTTCATGAATCTGGATGGAATGTTTGACTGTCCTTTGCCCATGTTATCCTCCCCTCCTCATCTGCTGCATCATGAGCGATTCAGACATTCTTGGCTTCCCATCTGAGGCACATGAAGTCTGGGAACAGTGACGCTTCTAATCCCCACTGCTTGTAGTGTGCACAGCTCACAGAAAGGTGCCAGTTTTCTAGCCCATAATTCCTGTGTTTATTCTCAAGTAACATTCTGGGTTTTGCAGAGTTTGCTTTGAAAAAGAACTGATCGACTGGTCACTTAATGGACTGGCAAGAGGAAAATGTATTTTTCATTTTTAAAAAATGTGCCCCTTTTTAGCATTTTATGTGAGTAGAGCTATATACCCAGATTCTAACACCTCTGTCAGGGAAACAAACCCTAATGACGTAGCTGGAAAGAATGGTTTGGAATAGTTGAAACTACTTGTCTGAGTGTGATTTACAAACATTTTTAATTAACCTTAGTGGTCTCTACCTGGTGCCATGAGGGTAGAAGGTGTATGACTGGGACATTCTCTGCCTATCTTGTGATTTCTCCGGTTACATGAAGCCTGTAAGGAGCAGGGCAGAGTGGGCTTCCCTAGGCTTAGACAGACCCTCCTGAAGCAGGTGTATCAGGCTGCTTCAGCAGCACCGTTGGCCTTCCTGGGAGGAGTGAATCCGCTGTTGCTGGTGGATTGTCTTTTCCCTTGTTTGTTCTCTTGTGTTTCTTTTAATAAGTACAAATTGTAGATATTAAAATCTTACTTGAGTATGGTAAGTAACAAAACAAACAAACCACTGTATAAACTAAGAGAAAAGGCTTAGTGGATTTTGAGTCACGACCTGGGAATAAATAATAGAACTAATAACAATACCAGTAATAACTACCATTTACACAGGGCTTTAAAAGTTTGCAAAGTGCTGTTCATCCATTACCTCATTGGCTCCTCATAATAACCCTATGAGGTATGGGTATTATTATCCCCATTTTATAGGTAAAGAAGCTAGGGCTCTTCGAGCGTCCCAAGGTGTCCTGTGAGCTCAGGCCTCTTGTGGATGCAGACAGCACTTTTCTCTCTATGCCAAACTCTTCCCAGTTGTTGGATGCTCCTGCTACCTACCTACTCTACCTGCTACCTGTGTGCTAATGCTTCCTGCCTTCCTTGGCTTCCTTCAAGTCCCACCTAAGGCCTCAGCTTCTATGAGAAGCCTCCCCCAACACCTCTTCATTCCAGTACCTCCCCTCTCTTAATTATTTCCCAATTTATCCTGCACATAGCTAGGTTGTATGCATTTGTTTGCTTATTATCTCCCCCATTAGATTGTAAGCTCATTCAGGGTAGGGACTATCTTTTGTCCCTTTTTTGTATTTCCAATGTTTAGCATTTAAAAAATTAAATTAATTTTAAAAATCATTTAAAAACGATTTATTGGCAGCATAACTGTGTACAGGTCACTTAATTTTTCTGGGCCTTGGCTTTCCCAGCTGCCAGATGAGGGGGTTTCATAGGAAATGAGAAAATCTTAGAGAGCTTGAAGATGCTTTGGGAGACTTTAGAGTTTATTTTGTGAACAAAGAAAATGGGGCTCAGAGAAGAGGCAACTTGGCCAAGGTTTGACAAGATAGTCCCTGAGGCCTCTTTCTGCTCCAAGATCTGTGATCCTATAGGCCTGTGGACCTTTAATTATCAAAGAATGTATACAGAAAACAATGTTTCTCTAGGATTGGCTTTTTTTTTACATTTTTATTTTTTAAAGTGCTAAATATACAATTTTTATGTTGGTTTATGTAATATCTCAGTAATTTTAGGCAGCAAGGTGGTGCAGTGAATAGAGCACTGGGCCTGGAGTCAGGAAGACTCCTTTCTGAGTTCAAATCCTGCCTCAGACACTCACTGGCTGTGTGACCCTGGGCAAGTCACTTCACCCTGTTTGCCTCAGCTTCCTCATCTGTAAAATGAGCTGGAGAAGGAAGTCACTCCAGTGTATCTTCCAGAAAACCCCAAATGGAATCACAAAGAGTCAGACATGACTGAACAACCACCACCAAATGGGGATAATAGCAGCATCCCCCTGGCAGGATTGTTATGAGGATCAGGTGGGAGCATATTTGTAAAGCACTTAGCACATGGCCTGGCACACAGCAAATGCTAATAAATGTTTATTAATGGATTAATTGATGTTACGCAGTTGCCTCATATCGAACCCACAATCCGCTAAGATGCCCAGGTGCTTTTCAAGCAGAATCTAGCTGTGCCTCCCCCGAGTCGCACCAATGGAGCTAATTAGCTGAGCCCAGTGATAAGACTGCGTTTATTCCTGTTAGATTTCCCCTTGGTTGACTTCCCCCAGTGTTCCAGCCTGTCGCCATCTTTTAGCTCCCATGGCCATTCTGGTCACTTAATGCGTGAGCGGTCCCTCCTTTCACCAAGACATAGACACACTGAGTCAGCATCCACCTGTGTCTTCAGGTCACTGATGAGGATGCTTAATGACATAGGGACTAAGATCGGATCTTGGTGGGTTTCACCCAGTGTCATGTCATGGCATGGCCTTTTGGTTGCCACGGTTGGGATCCCAGGGATGCCCTCCTGGAGACCTCCTTCCACACCCACACGACACCATTCTTGGCAGCTCCAGTCTCCAGCTAGTTCTGAAGGCATCCAACTGTTTGAATCTATTTGTTTGTGAAACCACCACAGGCTTCTCTGTGGAAAGGACTCTAGCCCATATCTCTCCATCTTTGCCACAAAAATAGCATGAGAGACTTTATCAACTTCTAGGCTAAAATTTAGGTTAACTGTATTTACAACACATCAGCTTCAGTAGCCATATCAAAAAAGGAGATGAGGCTAGTCTAATAAGAACTATTATTTTTTAAAATAACAGTGTCTTTTATTTAAGAAATTTAAGGAAAGTCCCATAAGGGAAGAATTATGGAACACTGAAGGCAGGTGAAATGGGGAATCTGTTGTGACCTTCACTGTCCTTGGCAGAGGCAGTAGTTCTGGCTTCTCTTTGTCATTGTCTATGATTGTCTCATCCTTTCCTCCCCTAAGCAGCCCGTGTTCGTTTTTTCAGAGTGTGTGTTTGTGTGGATTGGTGTCTGTGTCTACATGTAGGCAGGCGTGGGGCTACAGAACAGATGTGTGGCCTTCTGCATCTAGATGAATGTGTTAGGGATGGATTGGAGTCCTTCATGTTAAGATGCCCCAGTGAGTGGTCATTCTGACTCCCTGTGCAGAGAGGTCCTGATCCCCTCTCCCCCAAGCATTTTGCTTTCACCTGGTTTGTCAGTGGGAAGAGCATTGGGATACAGGGACGCCACCAAGGTGGCTGCTGGCATGCTCATTATGACCTTCTTTCTACCAAACCAGTGATGGCTTCATAAAGCAACAGACGCAAACTGCCCGTCTAACTCAACTTCTGTTTGCCTAGCTGTTTGGCCTTGTCTCCCCCAGTAGGTTGTGAGCTCCTTGAAGGCAGGGACTGACCTTTGCCTCGCTTTGTATCCCCTCTGCTCAGCACAGTGCTGGGCACATAATAGGATCCTAATGTTCACCCCTTGTTCTTGAGAGGACTGATGACGACGTCATGCTGTTAACCCGGGCACCATGTGTTCAGCTGTGGCTGCTCTGGCCATCACTGGGTTGGTTTTCTGAGTCTGTGGGGCAGATTATCCAGTCCGGGAGGAAGCTGCTGCCACCTCTGTAGCTTACCACATTTCATACTTTTAGAAAAGTTGTTGTGGAACTTGACCAAGTGCCAGTAAAACCATCAAAATGTGGGAAGAAACTGAGTTGTTGTGTGAGTTGTTAACCCAGCAGTGCTTGAGGCTCAGCCAGCTTCCTGAATCTTTCCCTGATTGACTTTCTGTACTGTACTGGTTAATAACTTCATAATATTTGCTCATGATGCCTGTTACTTCAAAAGAACTTTTTTTGCTGAGCATTTTAAGGTGTATTCCATAGGATTTGGGGAGTAACTTCGTAGCACGGTGGACAGAGTGCTAGGCCTGGAGTCAGGAAGACATCTTCCTGAATTCAAATCTGACTAGCTGTGTGGCTGTGGGCAAGTCCTTAAAATGAGCTGGAGAAGGAAGCAGCAAGCCCTCCATGCTCTTTGACAAGAAAACCCCAGATGGGGTCTGAAGAGTCAGTCACAGCTGAAATAAGGGAGTGACAACTCAGGCATTTTAAATATCTCTGACTTTGGGTAGAGTCGGAGATGCAGCTTCCTCCTCATGCCTGTGCCAGCAATCTGGCTGAATGTGGTGTCACGGGGAAGAGCAGGACGCTCTCATTCTCTCCTTTCATTGTCGGTGGTGCCTGTCCTCATGCCCAGCACATAGTCAGCACTTTATTCATGTTTGTCAGTTGTCCTGTTGGGTCTTTGAGTAAATGAATAAGGTTAGGGAAACAATGGACAGACTTGTCCTGAGTGTCCTCTGTGGCCCTTCCCCTTGTCTTTAGCCTAGACAGACCCCTGCTCCCGGCTTTCAGAGTGTGCCACACGGTGAAAGGGAATTAATCTTTGGAGCAGCCCAAGATGAAATACTGGTGCACCCTCCTCATCCCTGCCCCCATCAGACATTCTTTAAAATCACCCAGCCAGGTCTGTTTTGAGATTGTGTTTTGATAAGTGAGTTTACACATCAAAGTAGTGTAATACATATCAACTTTCTATCTAGAGTTTATCAAACAGAAATGGCAAGTATCAGCTTTTCACTTTTGTAACCCAAAGTATTTACAGATTCTCTAGCAACTCAGGTCAAGAAAACCCTCCCAGGGCCAGCAGGCAAGGACGCGCACGTTTTCCACTAGGCTGTTCTCTTACCTGGCACATGCCCATCCATTAGCCCCAAATAGTGTGAATTGTTTGAATCCTGTTCAGAGGGTGCCCCATACCTGGGACTAAACCCCCAGCTCCCAAAAATATCGACGTAACCAAGGAAGGAAAAACAGACTCCAAGGGGAGCCTTTTCATGGAAGTGATGGAGAAGAACTGGTCCCCTCAATATATTTTGCTATTCCTGCAAATGGCGAGGAAACCAGGAGGTCCCAGTAGAAACTGAATTAATTCATGCTTCATTTTTGCATTTCCTTTTGGTTAGCTTGTCATGGAATGGTGAAGGTGACCTTTAATGTCTTTTTGCCCAAAGGGTTGTGGAACTGAAGCCAAAAATGTATTTGTAAATTGGTGAAAATGTCTCCCCTGAAGTTCTTTTTGAAGGGCACCTGGAAGGCTGGGTCATTTGGAATCTCAAGGCTGTTCCTTTCTTTATATTTTTCTTCCTCCAGCTACGAACATCTCTTGGGAAGGGAAGGGCATTCATACGCTATTCTCTAGTGCATCAGAGGCTGGCAGACACCTTGCAGCAATGTCTCATGAATACCAAAGTGACCGGGTAAGTGGAGAAGTAAGATAATGTCACCATCAAGCAATGGTAGCATTTGTCCTAATATTATGTTGGAGAAAATTCAGTTATTTTTCTCTACAACTCACCTTTGGTGTTGGTGCTAACAAATAGCTTACTTCATAAATACAGTGGTTAGATTAAATATAATATGTGAATGTAGTGAAATATTATACCATCTCAAATGATGGAATGCTCAGTTTCAGAGGAAACTAAGATCTCAGTGAAATGATTCAGAGGGAATGACAAGAAATAGGAAAACAATTTCTATAATGGCAGCAGTGTCATAGAGAAAACCGACTTTGAAAGGCTTTAGAACTGCGATCAGTGAAGTGAGTGCAGAAGACTGGAGATGAAGCAGGCCACTTACTTCTTGGCAGAGAGACGATCAAGTCTTAAAAACGCAGAAGGAGTTGTGCACTGGGGGCATGACCAACATGCAGATTTGTGTTGCTGGACTCTGTACGTTTGTGATGAGAGTTTTTTGTTGTTGTTCAGAGATGGGGGCAGCAGGATTGGGAGGGACGGATGATAAGAGTGTGTGTGTGTGTGTGTGTGTGTGTGTGTGTGTGTGTGTGTGTGTATAAGTATACATTTTTGAAAAAAGTATAGTATAGACCAGTAGCTAGGTGGTGAAGTGCATGGAGTGCTGGGCCTGCAGTCAGGAAGACTCATCCTTCTGAATTTAAATCTGACCTCAGACACTACTAACCGTGTGACCCTGAGCAAGTCACTTACCCTGTCTGCCTCAGTTTCCTCATCTGTAAAATGAGCTGGAGAAGGAAATGGCAAACCACCCCAGTATCTTTGCTAAGAAAACCCCAGATGGGGTCCGGAAGAGTCAGACCCGACTGATTAGACTGAACAACAAGAATAAAAATAGTAAAGACCCGTGCAGAATAATGTCTTTAACCCTGTATATCACAAGGCAGGGGTAAGTAGTACCCATGAGTGACCCCTGGATACCATTGGCAGGCCCCTTTAGGTGCAGATGGGGAGAAGGAAGAAAGAAGGGAAGAAAATTTGCAAGAATACAAGAGAAGAGAGAGGAAAGATAGCAGAGAGCCACATCCCAGATCGTGGCCTTCATTGTCCAAGCAGTCCAGAAGCCACAGAATTAAATTAAATTAAAGGACAGAATTGATGGGGGGCATGCCATGCCGAGAGTTCTGCTGCAGGGTTCATCTGACTGCACGTGTGAAGTCTGGTGGTTGAGATGAGAACCTGTGGCCAAGAGGTCATCACCAATACATCGACTTAGTTTCACAGCTGGTGCTTCGGGGTCCTGGAGTCACAGCATACCTCTGAGACACTCATTTTGGTCTTTTTTGGTATTTATATCCCTAGTACTTAGCATAAAGCCTGGCACATCGTGGTTCAGTCCTTCAGTCAAGTCTGACTCTTCATGACTCTGTGGACCATACTGTCCTGGAGGTTTTCTTTGCAAAGATAATGGCATAGTTTGCCATTCCCTTCTCCAATTTTTCATGCAGGCAGGAGTCAAGTCACTTGCCCAGGGTCACACAGCTAGTAAATGTCTGAGGTCAGATTTGAACTCAGCTCTTCCTGACTCCAGGTCAGCACTTTGTCTACTGGGCCACAGTATATACTGTGCCCCTGTGTATATACTATGCCCCTGGCATATAGTAAGCACTTAATAAATGTTTATTGACTATTGGCCATTTACTGTTAGCTGACCTTTACCTAAAGCATTTCAAGATTGGGAGGAGCTGCCAGAGATTGAAGACCATTTATCAAAGGCTTTGAAAAACCCAGAATCATGCTTGCCAAGACAGTCTCCAGAATGGGGTTTTAGTTGAAATTGAGGTCAGTAGGTAGAATAAAACCTCATGGGTTTTAGTACTGGTTCATTACAAATCAAGTGAAACTGTTATTCTGTTGACAATTTAAAGTGCAAATAATATTTAATTTCAGCCGAATATTTGGGACCTTTGCCCTTAAACTGGTCTAATCAGCAACAAGCTGAATCATTTTGATTTGGAGAGGAGTTTCTTTATCTTTTTTTTTCTTTTTGTGAAAGAAAGGAAACTTTTCATGGAAACCTTTATTGATGTGTAATTGTAATTATTGCACATTTCTTGTCTAAAAAGTAGTTTGTTGGGGCGGCTAGGTGGCGCAGTGAATAAAGCGCTGGCCCTGGAATCAGAAGGACCTGAGTTCGGAGCCGGCCTCCGACACTTAATCCGCACAAACAAAAACCTAGCTGTGTAACCTTGGGCAAGTTACTTAACCCCAATTGCCCTAAAGGGGCGGCTAGGTGGCGCAGTGAGTAAGAGCGCCAGCCTCGGAGTTGGGATGACCCGAGATCAGATCCGGCCTCAGAAAATGAGCACCCACGCATAAATCAAATGACTAGCCGCGTAACCTTGAGCAAGTTACTTAACCCCAATTGCTTTAAAAAAAAAAGTAGTTTGTTTATGAGTGCACCTTTTTGTGATAAATACAGATAGGGATAAGGCCTGGATCTGTTATTTCATTGGCATATGAAACTCCCAGGTGAGGAAACTCTGCTTCCCAGTGCAAATAGCGCCTTCTCTGAAACTTATAATCTTAGAAAGTTGTCTAGAGCAATGAGAGGTTTGGTGAGCTGCCTAGGGTCACACAGCCAGGGTATGTCAAGGGAGGAACTTGAACCCAGACCCTCCTGGTGCCATTAGATCCCTTTCCATTATGCTACACACCTTTGTTTTCTTTTGTTCTCCTTATTAAGATATGGGTTTATTTGGCCACTTGGCTTTTTAATTGATGGAGGAGAACCATGGTAGTGTGCCAGTGTGACACACTGGATAAATGAGGTCATTGATTCTGTGTATTGATCTGTGATCTTTTATCTCCTCCTCAGTGACTGGTACTATGCAAGAAGCCCATTCCTGAAGCCCAAAATGAGCTCCGACATCATTGGCCAGCTGTACGAGCTCACAGAGGTCCAGTTTGATCTGGCATCCAGAGGCTACGATTTGGATGCTGGCTGGCCAACGTTTGCAAGGTACTTTGGAGAATCGTTTGCTTTTGTTATTTTGTAGAGTAACAGTAATCTCTCCAGGGCGATGTGCATGCCATGTGAAAGATATAAAACTTTCCAATCATCCCCTCTGCTGGTTTCACTATATTATAGAGGACATTGATCAAATAAAGCAGATGAAAAGCCTGGTCGTAGACAAACTTAATTAACTGCTTAGTATATACAGATGAAGATGTGTCTGTACAATGACTGACTTTTTAAGCCTTCCATTAATTTATATTATCTTGTTCTACTGAGGTTCATGGGACTGTGGCTTATTTGCATAAAAGAGCATTCCCACCGTGTTTATAGGGTCATTGTGAAGACCTGCTGGAAAACCTGGAGAAAAGGGATCACAAAAGTTCTTTTCTGTGAGGGACTATAAATGCCTTTAAAATAATGTGTCTGATGGATTAATAAAGAGGAGGGTGAGTGTAGAGCAGAAATGCATTGTTTAGCAGGGTTCCTGCGGGTAGGAATTATTGCCTAACCTGTGTGTGGGCAGTAGGCTGTGCCATGGTAACCTTTCTCAGTTCCTTGGGTGATGTTGGTGAGATAGCATTTGTGACATGACTCTTCCTCAACCAAATCCTGCTAGGATGTCATCTCCTCCTGCTCCTTCAACACTGATGTAGTGGGACAATTTCTGGCCCAGAACAGGTAGTAAATTCATTTCAGAAAGATATATGACCCCCTTGAAGTTTAATGGTCACATTGACAGAGATGATTTTGTTTATCTTTTTAAAAAAATTTTATTCGTTTTCAACTTAAATACAAAACAAGGTAAACATTCATGTATATAACAAAATATAGAGGATTAAGTATAAAACAGTTCCATTTCAAACTGTTTACTTTTGAAAAAAAAATATATATATAATACACATTGTTTTCAGTTACTCAGCTTTCCTGTACTTTCTTCTAAGTTTTCTGCTGTGTACTTTTAAATTTTTTTCTCCCTTTCTCCTCATTCCATCCTAGAGAAGGCTATAAGTAAACATGATTATATATACATATACACATACACATACACACATATACATATATGTCAGACTACTCTAAACATATTTCTAGTTGGCCATTCTTTCTCTGGCAGAGGATAGCATAGGTCTTTCATAGGTCCATGTCTTTGCATGTTTTTCTAAAGTCAACCAGCTCCTCATTTCTTATATCACAGTTGTATTTCTTCACAATCACACACAAGGAGGAAATGTTTTCTCACGTGGTAATCCAGTGGTTCAGAAATATTGACATGCCTTCAGAAATGAGCCGGTTTTCCTCTTATTAATAAATCATTGAGAAACATACCTAGTGGAAAGAATTCTGGGAAGATGGTAGAGTAGGTCCAGTGACCTCAGGCTCTAAAACTTTCCTCCACCAAAAGGGACAAAACCTGGCTTCAGAGTGAATGTAGAGTAGCAGAAATAAACCAAAGTCTAGGCATAGCAGTCGGTGGGTCAGCTTGAAAGGAGGTGTGGTCTGAGGGAAGTACAAACACGTCCAGGCCAACTCTCCAGAATCAACAGACAGGCAGCTGGGCTGGGATGCAGCCTCAACCTCAGGAACTCATGGGCAGAGCACCAGGGTCCAGGAGCTGAGTGGGAGAATATTTAAGGACCTTCCACTGTCAAGGGACACCAAGAACAGCTATGCTGACCAGAAACAGTCCCAGGCTGTGGTTATGGGGGAGAAAGAGCACATGCCTGGTGAGTGCAGAGCAGGAGGTCAGGGACCCTGCTGTCCATGGATACTTTGAGGAGAGCAGAGTCCCTGCTTTTGGTTCCAAGGCATAGAGGACAGTTGAAGTTTGCAGCCACCTGAAGGATTGCAGGGAGCAAGAGCATTTATGGGACAGTGTGTCTGGGGGCCCTAGCCATGCCTTAGGGTTAGAGAGGAGAGCCCAATGTTGGGCCTCGCACAGAGCTTAGAAAATAACCGAAGGTCCTGAGGCCTGGGGCATCGTTCCCCACCTCGGGACTAGAATTTGATAAAAATGATAAGCTGCTAAAAGTAAAATAAATATGAGTAAGCCAAGGATAAAGAACACAACCATAGATAGCTATGATGGGGATAGAGAAGATCTGGGTTCATGTTCAGAGGAAGAGAATAGAGCTAAAAAAGGCATTCCTTTTTCAGTGAGAAAGGTCAAATGGTCGCAGGCCCAAAAAGAGTCCTTGGAAGAACTTAAAAAGTAACCCAAGAAAAACTATGAAAAAAAATTGACCAACTAGAAAAATAAAAAACCTAAGAAAATAATTCCTTGAAAACTAGAATTGGGCAAGAGGAAGCTAATGACATTATGATGCTAAGAAATAATAAAAATAAAACCAAAAGAATGAAAATATGGAAGAGAAAGTGAAACATCTTGTCAAAAAACAACTGATCTGGAGAAAAAATCAAAGAGGGACAATAGTTGAACATCTTGATGCAGTATTATAAGACTATTAAGGAAAATTTCCCTGAAGTTCTAGAAGAGTAAGGTAAAGCAAAATTGGAAAAAAAAATACACCTATCACTACCTGAAAGAGATCCCAGGAGGAAAACTTATAGGAATACCATAGCCAAGTTTCCAAGCTCCCAGATGAAGGGGAAAATATTGTAAGCAACAAGAAAAAAAAAATTTTTAATATTGCACAGCTGTAATCAGTATTATACAAGACCTAACAGCTACTATACTGAAGGACCATAGGTCTTGGAGTAGTATATTATGTAGAGCAGAAGAGCTGGGGTTATGAGTAAGGGCAGCTTCCCCAGCAAGGTTACATATAATCCTGAATGAAAAAAAAATGGACATTTAACAAATTGAAAGACTTTCAGGTATTTGTGACAAAAACAACAGAGCTTAAAGGAAGATTCAACATGGAAGATCCAGGATAAATATAAGGTAAACATTAAAGACCAATTACAAAGGACTCAATATATGTGAAAATATTGGTAGCAGGCATATGATTGTCACCATTATTTGGGTAGTTTGAAAGGAGTGGGCTGAGTGGAGCATGATGGGATGGTTCTAAAAAATACAGCTGTGTTGGAAGAGATGAAAAGGAGTAATCGCCTCATACAAATGAGTCATGAAAGGAAGAATTGATACAGAGAAAACAAGTCGGTGGGGAGGGCCAGTAGTGCTAGAGCCTTACTCCCATCAGGAATGGGTTAAAGAGGGAACAACATATAAATCTAGAAAGGTATAAAAGTCTTCTAAATTTAAGAAATAAGAGGGTGAGGGGATAGGATAAAGGAGGAACTTTTAGAAAGATGTGTTAAATAAGAATTAGAAGGGAGAGGGGATAAAAGGAAAACTTAGGTAGATTAAGGTGGAGGGTGGGGGAGAGGATAAGGGAGGGACTCTTGGAGGGGTCGAGAGGTTAAGAGGGCAAGGTAGAAGGTAGAAGTAAATTAGAGGAGTGAGGAGGGATGGGGTAAATAAAGTAAGAAGGATAGTGAGGAAAAATAGAATAGAGGGAAATAAATACACAGCAAGTAATTATAACTTTGAGTGTGTGGGGGATGAATTTACCCATAAAATGGAAATGGATTGCAGAATGGATTAAAAATTCAAATTCAACAACATGTCACTTTCAGGAAACAATAAAAATGAGAAACACAGAATTAAGATAAAGGGCTGGAGTAGAATTTATCATGTAAACAAAGCAGGGGTAGTAATCATGATCTCAAAGTTAAAGCTAAAATAGATTTAATTAAAAGAGAAAAAGAAGGAAACTACATTATGTGTCACCACTGTCCCTCAATATTGTTCAGGTCTCATTTCTCAAATTATATAAAGAACTTTGTTAAATTTATAAGAATACAAGTCATACCCCAACTGATAAATGGTCAAGGGATGTGAACAGGCAGTTTTTTGATGAAGAAACCCAAACTATATATAATCATGTGAAAAAATGCTCTAAATCACTATTGATTAGAGAAATGCCAGTTAAAACAACTCTGAAGCGACACCTCATACCTATCAGATTGGCTAAAATGATAGATGCCCTTCAATTGGGGAATGGCTAACCAAGCTGATTGTGATGGAATATATTGTGATATAAGAAATGATGAGTTGGTTGATTTAGAAAAACATGGAAAGACTTAGACTTATAAAGGAAGATGTTATCCATCTCCAGAGAAAACTGACAATAGAAATATGCATAGTATGGTCTTACATATATGTATATGTGTGTATGATATGTGTGTTTATAGATATGTATGTGTATGTTTATATATTCATGTTTAATTGTATCGTTCTCTAGGGCAGTGGGGTGGGGGTGGGATGGAAGAAAAATTAAAAAGTGCATAGCAGAGAACAAAAAAAAATGCAGAAGGACCCCCTGGAAAGCTTGTTGGCTTTGAAAAGTGTGTAGCATCTGTCACCTAGGTTTTCTTGCAATGGAAATTGCTTGTTTTAATAACAGCAGAACCATGGCAGAATGAGAGCACACTTTGTGAAATGTCTGCGCCCCCTTTTCCCATGCTTTGTGGCTGTGCACAGCCCAGCTGTGGGCTAACCTGAAAGCTCTGAGGCAGGAAGTGTCTTTTTGCCTGATTACATTCAGCATCTGCCTGGGCACCATTCAGTTCAATTCATCAAACTTTTACCAAATGAGAGGCTGTGGTCAAGTCACTAAGGAATGTGCCAGGAACACAGAGACAAAAACCAAACAGCCCCTGCCCTCAGGGGGCCTCCATTCTGCTCTGTGAATTTGATGTTATCTGGGTGAATACAACCCAGGGGCATCCGTGCAGCAAAGGAATGGCCATGTGTATGTAGATGAAACTCCGTAAGATCCATGTGGCTTCATGTTTTGGTAATGGTGTCTTTCTCGTGGTTTGCAGGAGGACTCTGGCCTCCCTCGGCTCCTCGGCATACTTGTGGAAGCCCCCAAGTCGGAGTTCAAGTATGAGTAGTCTGGTGAGCAGCTATCTGCAGGTAATTGCCCAGGAGCCTGCCCTTGGCCTCTTCATTGAATTGGAGCCATCCAGATGGGATCCTCCACTTGGCACAGTGCCCAGCATACAGTAGACACTTAATAAATGCTTACTAACTTGACTTGATGATCTTTGGAATGAATCCTGTGATCTGAGGCCTGAGGGGCACTAAGGAGCTAAGGAGCTCTCCTTTCTTCTCCTTGTTCCCTTAGAGGGGCTTCTGAATCTTTCTTCAGAGGTTTTGGAAACACACTGGAAAGACCCATTTTATAATGAAAACAAAGTGAAGCCTGTTTGTCTCTGCTGCTTGCTTGAGTGCCTAGAAATCTGCCTCTGTTATCATGACAGAATAGACAACTTAAGTGCCATAGCATATGATGGTTTGGGAAATCACACAGACGTTGTGTGATTGCTATTAAGTGTGAAATGCAGTGGGTAGAGTGCCACCCTGGAGGCAGGAGGGCCTGAGTTCAAACCTGACCTCAGAGGCTTCCTAGCTGTGTGACCCTGGGCAAGTCACTTCACCCTGTTTGCCTCAGTTTCCTTACCTATAAGATGAGCTGGAGAAGGAAATGACTTTACCTTAGCATTACTTAAAATCTTTCCAGCAGTTCTTAGTAAGGTGTTAGAGCTGAACATAGTCTTGTCAAGTTCCTTCCTTTGTGTGAGAGGATCATGTTCAGTTTAGGGATCTGAAGGGAAGTTCCTTAAAGGACTCTTCTCCCTGTTCTGTGCTGGGGCCGCACAGTCCCATGCCTCGGGGCTCAAGAGGAAGCAGAAACTGAATCCTCAGGGTCTGGTTGAGTGGGGCCAGGTGAGCCAGACACAGATAACAGGCTACATCGTCTCTGATTCTGCGTCACCGCATATCTCTGAGAATGTTGTGTCGTGTCTGTGATCTGTGATCTGTGCTTTGGTTTCCACAGTTTCAAATGTAGATAGGGCTTTTTACCACCCGGGAGGGGAATAATTTTAGTAAAGTATAAATTTTACAAATGAGCTTAGTAATGCTAATAGTAGATAGAATTGATTACTTTAGTGTCTTAAAATTTGCAAAGCACATTGCATATTTAAATTCATTTGATCCTTATGATGACCCTTTGTGGTAGGTGCTATTATTATACTAATTTTGCAGCTGAGGAAACTAAGATTGAGGAAGGGTAAATGACTTGTCCAAGGTCACACAGCTAGTAAGTGTCTGAGGGCAGATTTGAACTCAGGTCTTCCTGATTCTTTTCTATCCACTGTACCATCTTGCTGCCCCCAGTGTTTATCTTTCACGGTATAAAACCCCCTGCTTTTCACTTCCACAATTAGCCCCCTGAAGTCACCTCCACAGCTGTCCTCCTTGAAGATTTACTAATGTTTGTGTGTTTATATTCCTGAGAGATTTCATTCCTCTGCTTTTGTTTCCCCAGACTCAAGACTTGGCTTCCAGCTTCGATGTGAGCAGCTCCATGAATGCAGAGGCCCTGGAAGGGTTTGATGAAATGCGTGTGGAGCTGGACCACTTAGAGATAAGGGAAAAGGAGTTGCAGGATCGCTTGCAGCAGTTAGAGAGGGAGAACCAAGAGCTGAGGAAGGCCTTGGGCCTCCAGACAAAGCAGATGCAGGCAGAGCAGGAGAAGGGAAGAGGCCTGACAGAGGAGAATGCCCGGCTGACCCAGAGGGTAGCCGAGCTCCAGAAGGAGTGTCTGATCTCCCAGTACACTCAGAGCACCATGCAGGAGCTACAGAGGTGTCTGAAGACGTTGGAGCTGGGCACAGCTGAAAATCAAAGGGAGTACCACTCCACCCTGCAACAGCTGGAGTCAAAATTACAGCCTCTGGTGCAGCAGCTGGAGACGGCCTGGGAGGCCATCACCATGAAAGACCAGTGCATCGCCCACCTCCAGGCCAAGCTGGCCATGGCTGAGGAGAGGAACCTGGAGACCCTGGTGAAAGAAGACACAGTGATGGATGTGAGGGGTCAGCAGGTGTCCAATCAGGTCACCTTCTCCCAGGACCTCCAGGACCTAGTGGAGAAGCAAATGGTTGAGCTGGAGAGGCTGGCTAAGGAGTTAAAACAGAAAGAGGAAGCCCAGGGAGAGCTTGAGTCCAAGTTCAGCATTTTGGTCAAAAGCTCTGGAGAAGAAAACAGGAAACTGCTCAGTGACCTGGAGGGCTTAGTCAAGGAGATGGAGCCTCTACGGGAAGAGCTGTCATCGAAAGGGAAGGAGGTGACTGAGCTCCAGCTCCAGTTGAAAGAATCCCTGGTGAGCTCCAGGTCTCTTGAAAAGGAATTGGAAGAGTTAAGAAAGGAAGAGAGGCTCCATCAGGATGAGCACAGGCAGGAGAAGGAGCTGCTGCAGCAGGAGGCCAAGTCCCTGACCAAGCAGCTCCAGCTCCTCGAAGCTCAGTTGTCCCAGGCCAACCAGCAGGTGAGCAGTCTGGAGGAGCAGCAAAAGCAGCTGCTCAGCGACCGGGACCATCTGCACCAGAAGGTGGGGGAGCTTGAGTATCTCCTGGGGCAGCAGAGTGGGGAGCTCGGTGCTGCCAGGGAGGGGGGCCAGGAGCCGAGCTCGGAGGACGCCCTCCTGCTTCAGGCCAGAGCAAAGTTGGAAGAACAGAAGGGGCCGCGGGAGGCCCCAGCCACCTCGGAAGTGGGACCGGGCGGCACTGCCCAGGAGGAGGAGCTCCAGGCGGGATCCAGGGAGCACGATGAGGAGCTTCAGAACGCCCTCCACCGCAACCAGATCCTTGAGGACAAGCTTAGGACCCTGCAGGCTGATTATGAAGACCTGAGGCAGCGGGAGGCCGCCATCAAGGGCTCCCTGGCATCCCTGGAGGCAGAGCAGGCCAGCATCCGCCACATCGGGGACCAGATGGAGAAGAGCCTCCTGGCCGTGAAGAAGGCCAAGGAGACGATGAAGGCCCAGGTGGCTGAGAAAGAGGCCGAGATCCAGAGCAAGGAGGGCGAGTGCCAGCAGCTGCGGGCAGAGCTGGAGCGGTGTCAGAGGCAAGCCGAGGCCCGGGAGGAGGAGATGAAGGGCCTGAGGAGCACATGCCGGCATCAGACCCAGCTGATCGAGGGCCTCGACTTAGACAAGGGGATGATGGAGAAGAAAGCCCAGCTGGAGCAAAGCCTGGACCGGGAGAGAGAGACTCAAGAGCTGGCTTCCCATCTGGTGCTGATGCAGAAGCAGCTGGAGATCCAGCAGGACGAGTCCGGGAGGTCGCAGGCTGAAGTGGTCGAGCTCCGTGTCAAGCTGCAGAGGGCCTTGGAGGGCCAAGAGAAGGCCCAGAGCCGGCTGGCGGTGGTGGAGACACTCCTGGAGGAGAGCAGAGGCCTGGTCCAGCAGCTGAAGGAGCAGAATGAGGGCCTTAACCGGACTCACGTGCAGGAGCTGCTGCAGTGCACCGAGAGGGAAGGTGTGCTGAGGGAGGAGAAGGACGAAGAGGGCCGGCGGAGGGCTGAGCAGGAGAGGCAGCTCCAAGAGGAGCTGGCCCGGGCCAAACAGGACGCCGAGCTGGCCCAGCTGGAGCATGCCGACGTGCAGGATCAGCTCCACCGGGCCAACACGGACATGGCCGAGCTCGGCATTCAGGTCTGTGCCCTGACGGCGGAGAAGGCTCAGGCTGAAGAGAAGCTTGCCCAGGCCGAAGAGAGGGCTTCCAGGGAGCGGGAGGGTCTCCAGCGGGATCTGGAAGGGCTCAGGCAGGAAAGGGACAGCCTGTGGGAGAAGCTGCAGGTGGCCCAGGAGAGTGCCCGCACGCTGCCCAGCCTGCAGAGCCAGCTGAGCCTGGCCCAGAAGCAAGCCCAGAGTTTGCGGGAGGCTGGGCAGGAAGAGCTCTCCGCAGTGAAATTCCAGATGAGCACGGAGATCATGAACTGCCAAGCCAAGCTCAAGGTAATTAGCAGGTCATCATCCCAGAGTTAAGTCCCTGCGACCTGTGGCCGGGAGCCGTTGCCTCTTCCTGGGTAAACTCAGAGGCTCACATGCCCCTCTTGCCTCTTTGACTTTTAAGAGGCATGACACCCCAAATGAAGCCCATCTGTCCTTCTTAAATGTCTAATCACAACCAAACATTTCATGTTACTAGGGAAATAAATCTCCACCCAAATCCTGTTTGCTACAAAGTCGAAACACAAGATTGGGTTAAATGACTTGCCCAGGGTCACACAGCTAGTAAATGTCTGAGGCCAGATTTGAACTCAAGTCTTCTTGACTCTAGGCCCAGTGCTCTAGCCACTGTGCCATTAGGATGTTATGTCCAGGTATCTAAAGATAGCACTTGGCCTCTATATTGACTGATTCACCTGACTGGCCCATAGGACTAGATGTTCTGTTCCACTGAGTTATGGTTTTAGTTTTGGGAAAATATCCTGACTAGTTTTAATAAGAACTTTGGAATTGGAGAGGTCTGCAGCTGCTGTATATATTACTGTCTACAAAATTAAAATCCTAGAGTTAAAAACTAGGTCACATGTGACAAGACAAGTATGAGGTTTGGTAACTTGAATATTTATATTGGTGTTTATGACATATCAGTGGGTCAAATCCTGGCCTTACTCCAGTCTGGCAGCTGCCCACCTGTCTCTCTAGTATATGCATCCTAACTTAGGGTGGTAAGCAGAGCTAATATTTCTGGTACATTTTTGACCTGTTAAAGAAAACAGAACCTTTTCCTATACGATCCTATAGGATTCCATTGCCTGGTGGCCTTGGGCAGCCCAGGAGATAGCTTTCTGAGGTGGTCATTCCCTGGAAGCTGGAAACTTGGGCAGAGGAAGGGATCTGCTGTACCAGAGGCTAGGACCTTTCAGCTCTGTCTACCAATTCAGTATTCCTTATCTCGCCCATACCAGGCAGTGAGTGAAGAATGTAAGAATCTAAAGGGTCAGCTGGAAGAAAAAGACGGGCAGCTAAGGACAGCTGAAGAGGAGACTGCAAAGCTGAAGGTAGGCCTGGGATTCTCTCTCAGGAACCTCATGATAGGGGACTCTGGGGTCAGTGGGGTCTGAGACTGGTAAAGTGACTGGCCTACACAGCCATGCACCAGATCAGACAAAAATGGCCTAAAGCTGTTGTCTGCTTTTCTCATGGCATCAGCCATTCTGTTTGTGATGAAGAAGTTCTATGGTTTGGTTTTTGCAGGTCTGACTATTGAGTCTCACAGCAAAATTTCCAGTTACCAGTTTGAAACTCATTGTTTTGTCTTTAAAGTCCTTTGTACGTTGACAAGTAGATGTGGCCAGATGCTGGCTTTCCATGGCCTGTGTTTTCCAGTCTACATTCATTCACTCTTATGTCAGCCCCTCCTGTCCACCTCTTTTTCATCTCTATCCTCATCATACCTCCCATTCTGGCTTCTTTAATCTACTTTTTAACGGTGACACAGCAGGCATCTCATTTGTGTTTTCTTTGAAAATTGTGCTTTCTGGTTTGGATAATTCTGTTGGTTGTTTCTTGATTTTGTTTGTTAGGCCACGAAAGCAGGTTTGGGGAAGGAATTGGAGCACTCAATGGAAGAGCTGGCCAAGTACCAAGCTACAGTCACAGCGAAGGAAGGGGAAGTCGCAGCCCTGAATGCCAGCTTGGAAAGGTTGTTTCTATGGCTCACACACTCCCTTAGCTCTGTAATGCTGCCAGAGAAGAGAGGGTGTAGGTGAAGGAGAGAGCAGAAAACAAAGGTCTTCTGGGCTTTACTAGGGGAAACTTTTCTGGTATAAGACCCAGGAAGTCAGAAAGCACT
This sequence comes from Gymnobelideus leadbeateri, assembly GCA_011680675.1. Lineage (NCBI taxonomy): Eukaryota > Metazoa > Chordata > Mammalia > Diprotodontia > Petauridae > Gymnobelideus > Gymnobelideus leadbeateri. The sequence continues at coordinate 162,217 of WOXC01004382.1, forward strand.
GGGGTTGACTTTCTCTTACTAGTATCTTTCCACAATGCACCAAGCCCAGCTTGCCTGCTGCAGTAGGCACTGAAAGCTTCCAGTCACATCAGGCTAAGGAGCGTTACAGCTCATTGTGCTTTGTTCTAAAGGAGTCTTCTTACATGGAAAAGATGCTTCAGGCTGCCCAGCGAGTGCCCTAGGTGCTCAGTAAGATGTTGGGGGGATGTTTACATTTTCACAGCAAAGCCGTGTATCTCTCCGTCCCCTTTGTTATTTCCTGTGTGAAATGTCACACCACAGTGTCAAGTGTGGTGTTGTCAAAGGTTAGCCGTCGGCCTGGAGGAAAGCCAGCTTCGGCTTCGGAAGCCTTCTGCAGACCAGACTCTTCATTCCTTTCGTTGAGTATGCTTGAGCCCTAAAATGTGTGCCCTTTAAATTTTACGTGGGGTGGCTGGGGAAGAGCTAAGGTCTTTCCTTGGTCCCAAGCACCTTTTGTGCTTTGGTGAAATTCACAGTTCCTGACTTGCACCCAGTAAGTTCAAAGACTCTACCAAGCTTTACTCTTCAAGGCCCTATAAATTGTCTAATTAAAATATTACAACTCAGTTTGACACAAAAAGGAAACTGTTTTCCTGAGAAAATGTGCATGTCCTAATTTCCCCCTAACCCTGTTCCAAAACCTTCTTTACCCAAGCCTATCACAATGGATACTAGAAGTCTACTTTTTGGAGTATATAGAAACCAAAGTTAAAAATATTTCTCTGCTTGGTTTTTAAATATTATAAACCTACAATGATATGTAGACTCCATTCAGGACTTGCCTCCTCTTTGGCTGATAAAAATTAAGTTATTCAGGGTGGCTAGGTGGCACAGTGAGTAGAGTGCCAGCCCTGGAGTCAGAAGGACCTGAGTTCGGATCTGGCCTCAGACACTTAACGCACACAAAAACCAAAACCTAGCAAGTTACTTAACCCCAATAGCCCTCCAAAAAAGCAAAAAATTAAAAAAAAATTAAGTTATTCAGCAAACATTTATAAAACTACAACTCATGCATAGCAGTCCATTAGATATTGGGGAAGATACAAATTATGGATACATGTAATTCCTGCTTTGATGTGTGAGGGAGAAATGGGACATGTACACAGATAACTAATGCAAAATAATACATGGTAAGTGCATAAGAGAGGGGCAAAGCATTAAATCATTGGAAGGGGGAAGTCATTGCTAACTAGAAGTTTGCTAATGAAGGTGTCAGAGACCAAGGGCCATTTGAGTTGGGCTTTCTCAGATGAATAAGTATTGAACTGATAATGTTAGGAGTGAAGGAGATATTCCAGGAATGGGGAACGACTTGAGCAAAGGCATGGATGGGTTAAGCCAGTGCAGTTTGGCTGAATATATAAATACGAGGAGGGAAGCAGCATGAAATAAAACTTAGGTTTGTTGGGAATGCCTTCTAGAGCAGTGTGCTCTTGTGGACCCATTTGGAGAACTCTTTACCTTAGAGAAAGGTAGAGTTAAGGTAGTTGTAGAGAGTTAGATTTTAGAGTAAGGAAAATGGCATAGTGTAGGCATGTCTGACATGTGCTATTGTGAAGGAGATTTTCACAGAGCTGGGGCTTGATCCTATAGTGCTGAATTTCCTCTGCATCTGATAGCTTTACACATGATGATTCCAGAAAGGAATCAGCCAAGATGTGAGGCCATGAAGGCATCAAACCGCTGGTCGAGACAGCACTAAGAGTATCACCACATTCATAAAAGAAGCAGATGCTTTGGTTGGAAGGGAAGGGCCACCACAGTGGTTGCAGGGAACCCTGGCTTCACCAGACATTGTATGATGTGCTAGAAGTGGCTAATGTGAGACTGTAGGAGTGAGAACTAATTTCAGAGAATCTTTGAATCTTTCTCAGATTGCAAAAGGACCTCGAAAATTCAGATGCAAAGGCCCAAGAATACTGGGACAAGCTCAAACAGGAGATGGTAGATCGGGAAAAAAATGAACAGCAAATGCTAGCCAACTTGGATGATCTGAACAAAACCAAGAAGTACCTCGAAGAACGGCTGATAGAACTTCTCAGGTGGGCGTTATGGCTTTCAAGGAGTTACCAGAACTTTAAACAGAATTCTTTTTTTAATTAAATAAAATAAATATAGATCTCAACCTTATTCTATCTATGGAACATATGCCCCAAATTTCAACTACCTTTTATATGCTAAGAGTCATATATATATATATAGTCATGCTGAGTCAAATAACTTAGCATGGTAGGTCAAATAAAATTAATCATATCTTTCATGCTTCCCTGTGCAGAGTAATATGGGAACTCACCCCCATGAATAGCACTTATGGGTAAGTTCAATCTTCCTAGGATTGTATTTTTTAAATATGTATCATGAGGGGCGGCTAGGTGGCGCAGTGGGTAGAGCGTCGGCCCTGGAGTCAGAAGGACCTGAGTTCGGATCCAGCCTCAGACCCTTAACACACACAAACAAAAACCTAGCCGTGTGACCTTGGGCAAGTTACTTAACCCCAATTGCCCTCCAAAAAGGAAAAAAAATGTATCATGATGGTAATTTGAAAAAAACTTCTTGATTGAAAAAAGTCAAAATATCATTTTTTAGATAGTTGTCCTAAGAATAAAAACCTTTTTTACTAACTTAAGGAAGATTTCTGTCTTGCCCTTTTCTCTTTTCCTGCAAGATCAGTCAATAAGTCAGTAAGCATTTATTCAGCCTCTACTAGGACTAGGTATTGTACAAGACACCCAGAGACAGAGACAAATAAGAAATGGTTCCAGCCCTCATGCAGATTGCATTCTATCAGGGAGGCAGCATGTACTTATATAGATATTTATGTACACTATAGATACAAGGCGGGTTTTTTGATTCCTTTTTAGGGAGAGTTAATTCTCATCTGAGAGTGGAAGGGAGTCAGAAAAGGCCTCTTGTAGAAAGTGGTACTTGAGCTGAATCTTCAGGGAAATAAGAAGTGAGGGGGAAGGCTGGGGGAGAGGTGTGTTCCAGGCATAGCCTGTGCATTAAAATAGAAGGTGGAGTGCCTTGTTTGTGGAACAACAGCAAGAACACCTGTTTGGCTGTGCTGTAGAGTGACATGCCATAAGGCCACAAAAGTAAGTTGGGGCCAGGCTATGCAGAGCTTTCAATGCCAAGGAGGAGAGCTTCTCTTTGATCCCAGTGATAATAACCACTAGCGTTAATATTGATCTGGGGAGTGACACGGTCAGACCTGCATTTAAGGGGGCCCACTTTGGTAGCTGTGGAGACACATCTAGAAAATGGAGACAGGGGCGGCTAGGTGGCGCGGCGAGTAGAGCTCTGGCCCTGGAGTGAGGAGGGCCTGAGTTCAAATTTGACCTCAGATACTTAACACAAAAAAAATAGCCATGTGACCTTGGGCAAGTTACTTTTAACCCCAGTTGCCCTCCAAAAAGCCAAAAATAAAAAAGAAAATGGAGACAGGGAGATAATTAAGAATATTGCAAAAGGCCAGATGAGAGGTGATGAGGGCCTCAAAAAGTAGCTTTGTGATTGGAAGAAAAAATGAGTGTGAAAGACACTGGAGTGGTGGAAGCAGTAAGATAGGGCAGCTGATTGGATAAGTGCGGTGGATGGGAAAGAGGGAGGGAGTCACATGTGACCCTGAAGTTATAATCCTGGATGACCCTTGGTAGTAATAGGGAAATTCAGAACAGTAAATGGCTGGAGGGGTAGGAGAAAATAATGAATTCTATTTTGATTAACTTGAGTTTGGGATGAATAAAGGACATAAATTTTGAAATGTTTAATGGGTTATTTGTGATTTGGGACTAGAACTTGGAGAAAGGACTAGGGTAGAATATATGGATTTTGGAATTATCTTTATAGAGGTAATAATTGAGAGCTGATGTAGGGAAAGAATAAGAGTCCCAGAACAGAGCTTTGGGTCACATCCACAGGTAGAGTAAAGATTTAGCAAAGGAGACTGAGGAGGAGCAGGTGGACAAGTAGGGAGAGAGCTGAGAGAGAACAGAGTCAAAAAACCAAAGAGGAGTAAACAATGTCAGATGATGTAGAGAGGTCAAGAAAGATAAGATGTCAGAAAGGCCTTTAGATGCAATAGTTATCCAGAAGAACAAAATCAGTGCTGCAGTAATTGACTGGCTTCACTATGGACAAAGCTAGAAATCTCCTCCAGACCACTTGATGGATTCTGCAGCCGAGGGGTTTTAAATACACATGGCCTACCAGACAACATTCCCTAGTGCAGTAGATCCAGCTGAAAATGCAATTGAGAAATATTTAATAAAATAACTAAAAATACAATAGAATATAGATAACTTTAATGTGTGATTTTCTAAGTCAATATGTGACCCTCAGGGATCCTTATGTAGCTCTAGTGGCCACATTTCTGAGTTTGACACCCTTGCTTCAGCTCATGGACCAACTCAAGTCCCAATCCCATTTATAGAATTACAGTATCCTTTTCATCCTTAGGGAAGTTGAGAGCACGCAGCTATACATAAGAAAAGGAAAACTGGCTAGTTCAGAATAGTGGCCCTTAAGTTAAAAAACAGGCCAAAGAAAGTCAAAAGGCCTGGAATAGGCTTCTGTATCAAAAAGTCCAGGGTTTTGCACTGGTCTTGGTGTCTCTGACTTTTTAAAGATGACTGCTGAGTCAGATCTTTTTATTGGACATAACTGAATGAGCCCCCATCATGGAAGTATAAATTCTGAGTGCTGTTTTTAAGGTTATTCTTCCAATATCCTAAGCATTTCTAAACCAAGGAAACATTAGACTGCAAGAAAAAATTAGTATCAGCAAACAACGAGCAAACTGTCCATATAGTCAAGGTATCCAGAAGAGTGTATACCAGGCATTATGTGCAGGTGGGAAGGTGACTTTATTGATATCGTCTTCTAAGATTATGCATGATGATAACTGATACGAATTATTCCAAGATTATGAATGGTTTCACCAATATGTGGTGATTTACTCTATAATTGGTTGTTGATCTTTTTTTACCTCAAACCTTGGACTCTGTGGTGTGTTTTAATAAAGTTGCTGTATGAAAGAAAGGACTCCATGGTTTAGCCGCTATCTATGCGAGTTGCTTTTGACTTGATATGTAAAACCTCTTACTAGGAAAGATATATTCAAGAGTTGAGAATTGCTCTTTCCCCTGGGACATGGATTTTGACTACCAAGTCTGAGGTCCCACTAAGGTCCCACTAGTAGTTGTGGGTTTGGGTTATCACCTGTTTGTGACTTTCAGAATATTGATCAGAGATAGAGATAACAGGGCTGGCCTCCTTTCCATTGAAGAAACACATTCCCTCTGGTAGTAGCAGAACTTCTTAATTGGTTATCCCGTAGCTCTTGGTATGTCCTTAGTTGCTGTTAAGCAGAGAAATTTGGTCCTCCCCATCTTTTCATGGGCTGTCCCCCTTGCTTAGAACACTCTGTACATTTACTTCCCTGGCTTTCCTCAAAACTCCACTCAGATCCCACCTTTGCAGGTGGACTTTTGTGTCCTCCAGCCCAGCCACAAATGCCTTCCTCTGTGATTGCCTCTCATTTTCATCATCTATATCTTGTTTGCACACAAGTGATTTACCCATTGCCTCTTCCATCAGACTGAGCTCCTTGAAGGTAGGGACTATTTTTTGCCTTTCTCTGTATCTACAGTTCTTAGCACAGGGCCTGACAAGTAGAAAACCTTTTGTAATGCTTGGTAACTAACATATTATTTGACTTAATGAACTTCAAAAAAAGTATTTTTTTAATATGACTTCTTTATCATGAGTCTTTCTTATGCCTTAAGAAGGAAAATTCTGAGCACCAGCCCTGGAGTTAGGATGACCCAGGATCTGTTTCGGCTTCAGTACTTAGCACCCACACATAAATAACTAGTTGTGTAACCTTGAGCAAGTTACTTAACCCCAATAGCTTTAAAGAAAAAGAAGGAAAATTCTGTTACCTTTTTTTGGAAAAAAAATTACATATACATGCATATAGCATATGTAATATAATTTGTCCAGCAATTTATTGTACATTTTGAAAGTGCTTTCAATCAAGCAGGCAGGTTTTCATTTCAGCCTCTCCTCTGCCATGCCATATGCTAGGTGTTGGTGATAGGACAGAAATAAAGTGATCCTTGCTTTTAAGTAGCTTACAGTCTTCTGGACAACACAATATGTACATGCATAGTTATATACAAAATAAATAGTTATATGCACCAGTCATAGGCAGCTTGGGGGCACAGTGGTAGAGTGCCAGGCCAGGAGTCAGGAAGATCTGAGTCAGTGCCTGGCACACAGTGGGAGCTCTATAAATGTTTGCTATTAGTATTTGTAAAATAGGCACTGTATAAATACATGTTCCCTTACCTTTTCCTTTCCCCTTTCTGTCTAGGTATCTCCCTTCCTTCGCCTGTCTCCTTTTGTGTACTTTCTCTTCCTTTAGACTGTAAGCTCCTTGAGGACAGGCACTATCTTTTTATTAATTGTATCTGCAATGCTCAGTGCAATAGCTGACACATAGTAGTCTCTTAATAAATATTTATAGAGACCTAGTGTGGCCAGTCTGAATCAGTTGTTCAGGTGTGGTTTCAACTAGCTGACCTTGGAAATCCTTTCAGCTCTGAGGTTCTGTGGCAACAACCCAAAGCCCCAAACCCAAAGCTATATGTTTAGAATTAAGTACAGGTTGCAGTCTTGTTGCCTGGGACAGAAAGAGTATATCAGTGAGACCAGAGCTAGGAGAGAATGATCTAGGGATCCTTTCTGATTGTCCAAACATAGTTAACAAGAACTAAAATGGAAGAATTAGGAAACAGAGATTTGGGATCAGTTCAGGATAAAGCAAGGAGAACTCTAAACTTTTCTTTTTTGGTTTTTTCTTTCCCTTTCTCTCTTAAAACAATTGCTTCCTCACTAGGGACAAGGATGCTCTTTGGCAAAAATCTGATGCCTTGGAATTCCAGCAAAAGCTGAGTGCAGAAGAAAGATGGCTGGGCGACACAGAAGTGAATCACTGCTTGGACTGTAAGCGGGAGTTCAGCTGGATGATGCGGCGGCACCACTGCAGGTCAGTGTGGCAGCCCAAAGGCCTGGGTTCTAATCCTGCCTCTGCCATTCACTGTCTCTGCGACTCTTGGCAAGGTGCTCAGCCTTGCTGAGCCTCAGTTTCCTCATGGGTAAGACTAGAGGCACGGTCCTTGCACTGTTGCCACCTCCAGGTCCCTGCTCATCAGATGAGGGACTTGGCCTCAGACCTCCAAGTTTTCTTCTGGCCCTTAAACTCTATGACCCAGAGCCCTCTGCTCCCAGTAAATGGGGAGCCAGCCAACAGAGGGAGACGTGCTCCTGGCGCAGCGTTCCAGGCTGTCCACAGCATGGCGCCTTTCTCACTCTGAATCTCTTCTCGTTATTAGGATATGTGGCCGCATCTTCTGTTACTACTGCTGCAACAATTACATCATGACCAAGCACAGTGGTAAGAAAGAGCGCTGCTGCCGGGCCTGCTTCCGGAAGTACACGGATGGCTCCGGCTCCCCGGACAGCTCTGGCTCCGCGGCCTCCCAGGGCGAGCTCCCCTCTTCTCCATCCACATCAGCAAGCGACCCGGCCACAGGCGTCAGAGGTCAGGCCCCTCCTCCTCTCCTCTGTTCTCTAGCTCCCCACTGGGCAGCCATTTGTATTCCACTGGGCCGGGTTGTTTTTACTTCTCCTACTGGAAATACATCTAAAGCTATTTCTTACTTGACATAGCTTCCCAGTTTTTGCTGAAAACACACGTGCACAAGTACAGGAGTGTGGCAGATTTAAGAGAGAACATCAGGGTTTTAGCAAAGCTAAAGGTGATGGTGGGCACTCTTGGTTCATCCTCCAGGAAAGTCCTCCACTCTGGGGCTCAAGAATTACCCTGGATTAGGGAAAGTTAGGCCAGTAAGATAAGCTCTGGCATCTCAGGCCAAGCTGAAATGGGGACCCAGTGAGATAGTGTGTCTGACATCAGGATACCAGCCTGGCTCATTCTAGAAAGGCTTATCATCACTCTGCCAGGCATAGGATGATGAGTTTTTTCAGCCATAATTCATGAAAACTGTCCCATGAGATGTGGCAGGCTTGTTGTCTGTATCACTGAGAAAGCGTATCACCCATCTTTGAAATCAGGGGTTCTTAACTGAGGGTTGGCAAGCGTGTTTTTCTAAGAAAAACATATTGGTAGTTGTTCTTCAGCATCGTTGGTTTCCTTTGTAATTCTCTCTGTTTTATGCATTTAAAAGCATGATTCTGAGAAGGGGTCCAGAGGCTTCACCAGACACTCAGAGGAGTCCCTGACCCCCAGAAGGTTAAGAAGCCCTGATTTAGCTGGGTCCTCAGCAAGGCCAGTATGGTCAGTTACTTTGATCCCATGATAGCTCAGTGCATACCAAGTAGAAAGAGGTCCGCTCTGCATTTATGTTGTGGCTTACATCCTTTTCTTTCCCTTCCTTGGCCTTTCTTTTCCTCTTCTCAAGTTGACAAATTAGTGTGTAGAAGCTTCCTCACAGACATAGTCAGTCCCATTCCTTTTTTGCCTTGTTTCTCGAGGTCTGCTTCCATTCATTGTTTGGTTAGTGGTCAGCCCACCATCAGAAGAACAGTGGCTCCATCAGAGAGGCAGTGAGCAGAGATTAGCTGTGGGGTCAGCTCCTGATCTGGACACTGTGTCCTTACCACCCACAGTGTAAAAAAAGCAACCTGTCGTCCCCCCAGTGTTCCTCTCACCCTTCCTACTTTGATGGAGGAACCACGGTGATGCCCTAACTGCAGGCACTGAGCAGGCAGAGTCTAAAGATTAGAGGCTGGGAAGGGCCCTAGGCCTGGGGTCAGAGCCTCACCACATGTCCACATCCATATGTGGGTCATTTAATCTCTCTCCATCTATGAAACAAGGATTTGGGTTGTGTCTCCTGCCCCACAGGCCTGTGGTGAGCCCCGTGCTTTGTAAACCACAAAGTGCTGTTTACACAGGAATTATTATTCCTGAGCCAAGTCCTGGGGTCTGCTTTTCTTTCTGACTCCCCTGCCTCCTGGTTACTCGTCACCTGGTTTCTTTAGACCTGTCCTGGTATTTCCCAGGTCTAGGGCCTGCGGGTGGGTTGATTCATACAGTTGACATCAGCACATTAGCCGTACTGTTGTCTTACTAACCAGTTTACACAGTCAGAGGTATGAGTCACCCCAGCAGAGGCACAGTCGCTGCACATTTAGACTGGTAAACAGATTGTCATTGGTGCCGAGGACTTCTACTGGAAATGTGGGTACGGGAGGCCTTGTCCTGACGTGTGCTCAGAAGGCCTGACCCTTCTGCATGATCTCTCAGGCCATGAACCCTCGAAGGTGCAAAAGGTGGAGTTTTCTCTTTTGTTTGGTTTCCTCCCCAGTGAGAACTTGCTGTATAGAGTACCTCAGTGGAAATGCAGGGAGTTTCCAATGTTTGGTCAGTCAGTCAGCAAACAAAGATTATGGGTTTACATGCCCCAGGCACTGTGCTGAGTGCCAGGGTACAAAAAAAGCCAAAGACACTTACTGGAAGCAGGATATGCTTTTAGGCTTTGAGATGTATATATATTTACATACATTAACACAGAAATATTCATAAAACTATATGAACATATACGAACATTTACATACACATATGTTTACATATATGCATGTGATTAAAATTAGCAATGGAATCAGCCTACTAATCTGGAGACCATATAAGCCAAAATTTTATTGAAAAACAACATATGTGTGTGTGTCTATGTCCATCTGTCTGTATATTTAAACATCTTTATCTATATAACCTATATCCATTTATAGTGATCTATAACTAAACATCTTTATGTATTTATCTGTAACTAAACATTTTTATATGTCTTTATCGATCTATATCCATATCTAGATAGTCTTATACCTATCTGTTGATATCTAAACATCTTTATATATCTCTGTCTGTTGTGGTTTAGTCATTTTTCAGTCATGTCCAACTTTTTGTGGAGTTTTCTTGGGAAAGATGCTGGAGTGGTTTGCCATTACCTTCTCAAGTTCATTTTACAGATGAAGAAACTGAGGCAAGCAAGATGAAATGACTTGCCCAGGGTCACACAGCTAGGAAGTGTCTGAGGCCAGACTTGAACTCAGGAAGATGAGTCAGTGCTCTGTGCACTGTGGTGCCACCTAGCATCAATATCTCTATCTAAACTTCTTCCTCTATCTCTAAACATCTAAACATATCTCTCTCCATATGTATGTGTATATGTATGCATATATATGTACACATGTGTGTAATATATGTATATACACATGTACACATATAGCTGTACACACACACACACACACACACGCATGTGCCAAACCCTGTTCTAGCTCCTTCCAGCTGCTTCCCATGCACCGTTTCCCCTGCCCTTCCTCCAAGGGATGACCAGGTGGAGGTGAGATGGGAAGCCTCCTTGTGCCGTCTCTAATGGCCCTTGTCCCTTCTTGTTCTCACATGTGGCGGTGACATGTGGTGTCGATGCAGTGGCACCTCCGGACTCTCGCCCCCCAGATGATGCTGTGTTTGACATCATAACTGATGAGGAATTGTGCCAGATACAGGAATCTGGCTCCCTCCCCGAAACACCCACTGAAGCGGACTCACTTGACCAGAGTGTGGCTGAACAGTGAGTAAACACACCTTGACTCCTCTGCTGCCTTGCTGTTAAGTATTAGCCTATTGAGACTGACCTGGGGAAGCAAAGCAGATGGTGATTGACCATTGTTAGTCACTCTGTGGCAGTCACTCAAAGAAGGAAACTTCAGGGAGTTCACTTGTTGAACCCCTCTGCGTCCAGCCCAGGGCCTGGCACGGAGTAGATGCTTAGCGCACACGCTTGTTTCATTGGCCACTTGGTTGGGTCTGGTCAACATACATCCCCCCAGATTTGACTGTCTTCAGGAAAGAGGTTCTGTCTGAGGCATCTACCCACAAACCCCCTAAGAAGTGCCCTGACCCACTTTCCCCCCTCACAGGAAATGTCCTGTTGGCAAGAGAACAGAATGGCAGGGCACCAGTTGTTAGCTACTTTTTCTGCAGCCACCTCAGCCTCAACAGTAGCCACCTAGGAACCCCTCTTATTATTCATTTCAACAAGTAGTTATCAATCACCTGCCTTCTGTAAATCACAGTGCAAGACCTGGAGAAAGAAAGACAGACACAAAGCATTTCTTGCCCTCCAGGAGTTTATCTTCCATTGGGGGAATTCAGTGCATAAACAGACAAGAAAGTGCTGGGCATTTTGAGAAAGGGTGCACACTTACTCCTGGAAGTGATAGGGAGCCATTGTGGGTCACTGAGGAGGGTAGTGACACGATCAGACCTGAGCTTTAGGGGAATCGCTTTGGTGGCTGGATGGATTGCAGAGTCTTGAGGCTGGAAGACCCACCAGCGCCTGTTGCAGTAAATCTAAGTCTATATGGCAGGGGCATTTACGTTGCAATAATAAGCTTACCTTTCAGTACCAGGTATTTTTTGACCCTTAATTTTTCCCAACAAGATTTCCAAAAAATAGTATTGCAAGGGCTAGATTTCTAACTCACATTAGAAGCTTCCTGCAGGAAAATGCAGGAATAAAAATGAAAACTCCATCAGTTCTTATGCTGTAGATCACCAAAGGCAATAGGTCACTTTTACTTATTTTGCATATTTTGGAGCCCTCCCTCCCCCCACCCTGCTCTGTTTCATGTTCGCTGCCACCTAGTTATCGGGCTGGTCTAAATATAGCTTCCACCGACAAGTCTATGTGGTTCAGAAAATACAGAGAAGGTGCTGTTTTAGAGTCTCCTTCCTTTGTAAACCATATCATTTGACCCATTTTCCCTGTAGTAAAGGATTATTTTTCTTTTTTAAAGGTTAGAATCCCATCATTTTCATATTATGCATTGACACAGAGTTTGACACGTTTCAGGTGTTTGTGTTGAGGATAGGAATTTTAGTACAACAGGTAGACCCATCTGGGCCTCCCCATCCCTTGCTTATCCCTGCTTCTGTGACTTGGCTCCCTCCCGTTTCTCCATCCCCTGGAATGCCCTCCCTCATCCTCTCAGCCTTTGGAGGTCCTACCCAGCTTCCCCCTGGGGTCAGATCTTCCCAGCCCCCAGTAGTCTCTCCCTTCTTAGAAGCCCTGCAGACCATCTGGCTGCTGATCCTCTACTGTCTTTTATTGTTGGCTAGTTTACCTATTTATTTCATTTCTCCCAAACTGGGGGCAGGCACTGTGGTGTCTCATAGTGCTTTCACATCATCTGGAGTGCCCGGCACCTGAGAGATGGTCAGTAAACGCTTGCTGATACTACATACTTGGTTGACAGTATAGTGAGGCAGTGATAAATTGCATTTCATATCCCCCTGTTTTACAAAGGGATGATGTCGTACTAGATAAGGAGACTGAGGACCCGGATTCAGATCCTGGCTCTGACACCTGCCAGCTGTGAAAGGCCTTTTTCTCCTCCCAGCCTGTTTCCTGATACATAAAATGAGGGTGATAATTTTCCTGCTTCCAGTTTCACAGGGTTCTTGTGAGGAGGATACCATATAAACCTTTGGTCTCCAGGGAAATACAAGCTGTTATTTTCCAGGAGAATTTACAAGCAGGTGGGGGGATATTCTTGGTTGTGAGAGTTTCTTGGCTGGTCCCAGAAATGGCATTAACAGAGAAGGAACCTCCAGGGAACATATCCCAAGGGCCATAAGAAATATGCTTAATTGAAAACCTCCCAGTGTTCTAAAGGAACAAAAAGTCTTTGACCACTGACAGAAACACATAGTCACTTATTAGAAATGGGAACTGTCCTGGGGAAAGGAAAGTGTCGGTATGATTACCACTCTTGTCCAAGGCGGAACCGGGAGAGGCCACTTTTGGAACTGAAGGCTCTTTCAGAGCTTCACCCCTTTGCCAGCAGACTCTCTTAAAGGTCTGGCTGTGCAGCAGCCTCCAAGTTGGATAAGTGCCTATCATCCATTCTCTGCCAGCAGCTAACATGCAGTCTGGACCACCCTCCTAGAGTGTTTTTTTTTTCTTTTTAAAGACTTGGACCAAAATTCCCAAGGGAAATATGGCAGGTGTAATCAGCTAGAGCTTTCTAAGGCTTTCTGCATAGCTGGGGGCTAAATTAATGGACCACAAGGACGAAGTAAAGTTGTGGTGGGGGATTAAACCCTGCTTCAGCTGTGGGAATGGACAGCTTCTCTAAGAGAATGGGGAAGGGTCAAGTTAGGCTAGAGATAGTGTTCTGAAACTAGGCTGGAACTGGTAAGCATCTTTAAGTATCTTCTCTGTGCTGGGCAAACTTAAACTATCCTTAATACATTTATATAAGTTTTACTGATGCCATTAAAACATCCGATTGTGCCGAGATCCCTTCCCTACATTTACGCGGGTCAGCATGCACTGAGTTCTTGCTCTGGTTGAGTCTCCCTTTGATTCTTTATCGTGGGGTGAAGAGGACTCTGGGTTCCCAAAGGCCATGGAGGGATATGGGGGCCAGAGTGGAGCAGGAGGGAATGCAAGCTGGGGCAGATCCCATGTTGTTGTTCAGTCATGTCAGCCAGATCTGACTCCTTGTGGCTCCATTTGGGGCTTTCTTGGCAAAGACACTGGAGCGGTTTCCCACTTCCTTCCTCAGCTCATTTTACAGATGAAGAAACTGAGGCCAACAGGGTGAAGTGACTTGCCCAGGGTCATACAGCTAGTAAGTGTCTGAGGCTGGATTTGAATTCAGGTCCTCCAGACTCCAGGCCTGTCAGTGGATCCACTATCCACTGTGCCACCTAGCAGCCCATAGGGCAGATCCACCGGTCTGGAAAGGGTCCTGGTAACAGAGTAGATGCGTGTTGTCTAAGAATCAGCTCTGCTAAGTTTCAAGAGGCTCACCGAAGGGTGGATATAAGGAATTAAATTTATTTGGGGTGGCGTGGTGGATACAGTCTACTAAGACATAGATGGGCTGCTATCTGTAGCAATAAAGTGTATGCCCTCCCTGACACAGTTGTGAGTCCTTTAAGTAGAAACATTTGCATGACCCTGACGGAAATGCAAAGCTCAGATAAGGCCTATGCTCTGCTTAGGCTTACAACCTCTTCCTGCCCCTCTGCTTACCTGTTAAGGAAAATTACCCACTCAGCCCCTCTTTCTGTGGCCTCCTCACTGACCATCCCCCTGCAGTAACATCTGCATCACAGGGCAGCACACAGCTGGGCTTCACTGTGACCCAGCCTGCCCTCCGAGGAAAGGCAGGAAGATGGGCCTAGGACTGACCTCAGATGTGCACACGTGCCTTCAGGAGAGCCCAGGTCCACGTATCCACAAGTCACCAAGTCAGCCAGTCTGTTTTCAGTCACCACTAATGATGACAGCCTTGACAGTGACTTCCTTCTTTTGTGAAAGAAACATCCCAGAGCTTTCAAGGCCATTCCCCCACCCCACAGCTCTCCCCAGTGGAACCCTGCAGCTCTCCCCAATGGAGTCAGGCTTGAGTTTAATGAGCACAGGTCTGTGGTCTCTTCCTGGTTTCATCATCTGGAGCAGGACGTTTGATCTTCTGCCTCATTTCCTTTTTTTAGACTCAGCCCTGCCTAGAATACTGATTAAATCTCATTTATAAATACTTTAAGCCTATCAGAGGGAAAAATCTCAACGTGATTATATGGTGACTTTTTAATTTCTGTCATCACACCTGGACCGTCTCCCACCTTCCTCTTGTCACCCCTGGTTTGGCATTAAGAAACTGGAAAGCAGCCTCTCATTTTAGTGACTAAGACTGTAGCTGTCCAGGAACACTCCTTGGTCTCCCCATCACCCGGGGTCTCTGCCATTGCTGTTGGGGTCAGATGAAAAGAGCATCCCATACCATATGAGGCAGGAAACCTCCTTTGGTTATCCTCAGGCAATTATGAGCGGGTACATACAGATGGCAGAGGGTGGGATGTGTATTCCATGAAGGAGTGACTAAGCCTTCACTGAGGCCCGTGGCTCCCCATAGGGTTTTGGGGAAAGCAAAACAACCCCCAAACTTTGGCCCTTTGGGGCCACACAGTCAGAGTGAATCTCAGTATTGAGTCTGGAAGAAAATATCTGATTCATGTTGTTGATTGACTTAAACCAGCTCTGTGAGTTTGAATCAGCCCACGCCCATAGTCTAAGCAATAAAGCTATGGAGATACTCACCGGCATGCATGCATGTGACATACACACCTGTGTATGTGTATATGTGTGTGTGTGTGTGTATATACATACATATATATATATATGTATGTATACACACACACACATATAAAAGCAATGAGGCTTATTATAAGAGGATTTATATAAAAAGAATCTGGGTTTTAGTGTTTGCTGTTGATGGTGGTTTACTCCAGGTTTAGCTTTTAATTTTGGGTTTTAATTCATTTCCCTCTAAGCCCTTGTGATAATCTTCAGTGTGGAGTAGTCTTAGTTGATCAACAGGCATTTATTACTGGGCTGGGGAGGATAGGGAGGATGCAAGGAAAGGCCTGGTCTCTGTCCATGCCCTCTGAGAGTGTGACCACATTCAAGCGGGAGAGAAAGCATGCAGGTAAGTTTGTCTGTACAAGCCATGTGCTCTAGATGGAAAAGATGAGCTCAGAGAACCAGCTTCCTGCTCAGGATTGTATTTAAGCTGAGTCTGGGGCAGCTAGGTCTTGCAGTAGATAGAATTCTGGACCTGGAGTCAGGAAAAGCCGAGTTCAAATCCAGCCTCAGACACTTGCTGGCTGTGGGACCCTGGGGCAAGGCACTTAACAGCTGTCTGCCTCGGTTTCCCCATCTATAAAATAGGGATAATAAAAGCAGCTCCCTCCCAGGGAGATTGTGAAGATCAGAGGAGAGAACATTTTTAAAGCGCTCAGGACAATGTCTGGCACATAGTAAGTGCTTAATAGATGCTTGTTTCTTTCCTCCCTCTCTTGAGAGACAGGGGAGGTGAGTGACAGAGTTAGAGGATGCAAAGCATTGCAGGTGTGGAGGCAGCCAGGGCAGAGACACAGAGCTGGGAAGGCAAGCCAGGGCCCTGGATGCTTGGGTGGGTGGGTGTGAAGTTTTAAGAAAATCAGAAAGTAGGAAGGACTGGGCTATGGAGGGGTTTGAAGGCTGGCAGAGGACAGAGGACTTTACAAAACCTACTCTTAAAGGGGTAAAGCTTGTAAAGTTTTTTGGGGTGGGGGCTTGTGTGCTTCAGTCGTTTGGATGGGGCCCCCACCAGCCCAGCAGGCACCGAACCCCTGATTTGTGTGATGTAGAATCACTTAACCTTTGGCTTAAGTGCAGGTGGGCACAGGGAGCATTGGCTGAGCCAGGAAATCCCTGCCCCTGCTCCCTCTCAGGGCTAGCCTCAGGGTTCGTCCTTCCTGAGGGCTGCCCCCACCCCTCTTGAGCTCTCTCTCCTGTGGCTGTTTGCCTGCTGCCTCAAAAATGAGAACAGGATAGGGTGAGTGTGGTAAGGTTTCTGAAAGTCACGTCAGTTTGGTGGTGTTCACCACAGTGTGGGCAGAGAGAACAGTCACACTTGGCATTTCAGGGAGCTCTTGGGGACTGGAGAAGAAAGTGAGGAGCAGGAAGGAAGTCTGTGATGCTGATGGCCCCTTTAATCAGAAAAGAAGCTGGCTCCAGGATAACTGCCCATGACACCTGTGTCCCCTTGGCATGTTCTCTCACCTAGTCCTGACCCCCTCTGGTCTTACCCCTGCTACCATTTATGGCCTTCTGGGTCTCTGCTCAGGTCTTTGAAGGGGCAAAAGGGACTGCTGGTATTGGAGACCTAGTCTTCTCCTCCATGCTTGAGGTCATGTGGCAGAGGAAGAGAGCGAGGGGAGGAAGGAAGAGAAAGGGGAAAAGAAAGAAAGGAGGAAGGGAAGGGGGAGGGGGAGAGAGGAGGAAAGGGAAGGGAAGAAAAAAGGGAAGGAGGAGGGGATGGAAAAGAAGAAAAGAGGGAAAGTGAGGGAAAAAGAAAGGGGGAAGGGGAAGGGAAGGAAGGGAAAAAGGGAAGGGAGAAAGGGAAAGAGGAAGGAATGGGAAGGGAAGGAGGAAAGAGAGGAAAGGCAAATGGGGAAAGAAGGGAAGGAAAAAGGGAAAGGAAAGAGGAAGGGAGGAAAGGGAAGAAAAGAGGGAAGGGAAGGAGGAAAAGAAGGGGAAAAGGGGACAGGAGAAAGGAAGGGGGAAGGGAAGGAGGAAGAAAAGGAGAGAAAGAGGAGGAAAGGAAGGGAAAGAAGAAAAGGGAAGGGAATGAAAAGAAAAGGGGGAAAGGAAGGGAGAAAGAAGAGAAGGAAGAAGGGAAAGAAGAGAAGGAAAGAGGGAAGGGAAGGAGGGAGGGAGAGAAGGAAGGAATTATTAAGCATCTGCTATGTGCCAAGCACTGTGCCAAGCACTTTATGAATATTTCCTCATCTTAAATGGGCAGCAGCCCCAGAAGGAAGGCACTGCCTGTTTTATAGCTGATTTCAGTGACTTGCCCAGGGTCACCCAGCTGGGCAGTGTCTGGGGCTGCCTTTGGACTCTGGTGTCCCTGACCCCAGGCCCAGCCCTCCATCCGCTGCTCTGACCAAAGCCTTGGTTAGAAGTTACACTCTTGGGTGTCTGTTGGGGGAGACGTGGTAGGGAAGCATTGTGCGCTTCTGGTTCCCAGACTTCCCGGCCGAGTACTGAGGGGCTGCTCCATGCTGGTACTGAGGGTGCACAGAGCCAGGATAAGACACACTCTCTGCAGTAATGACACTCGTGCTCCAAGAGAGGGATTAGATGTGCCAATAAATAGCTGTGGCATTCTAGAATGGGGGCAGTAAAAAGTGCAGGGCAGAGCAGAGCTCTGTGTGGGGCCGGAGGGAGGTTGTTCCTAATGGGCTTCATGGGAAAGGTGGCACCGGAGATGTGCTCTAAGGGAGGCAGTGGAGGACATCACAGTGTCAGGGAGCAGCAGGACCGGAGGCAGAGGAGCTAGGAAGCAGAAGGCACCCTGGACAGGAGCCTAGAATGTGGGGATGTATCTGAGATCAGGCTAGAAAGGCAGGATGGG
This sequence comes from Gymnobelideus leadbeateri, assembly GCA_011680675.1. Classification (NCBI taxonomy): domain Eukaryota; kingdom Metazoa; phylum Chordata; class Mammalia; order Diprotodontia; family Petauridae; genus Gymnobelideus; species Gymnobelideus leadbeateri. The sequence goes on from WOXC01004382.1 coordinate 180,298, forward strand.
GCCAGATTGTGGAAGGCCTTGAAGGCCACAGAAAAGAATTTGAACTTGACTGGGCAGGCAGTGTGAAATTTGTGATGCATACAAGATGCCCTGACCCATGGGCACTAATCCTAACCTCTTTGTTATTGTTACCTCTCCCAGGGGTATCTGTATTTTAATTCTTCCCTTTACTGTGGAATGGGAAGCTTTGTTCCCTGTTAAAACCATATTGGTCACTGGAAAAAGGGAGAGAAGGTTTGTGTTGGTGTTTTTGCAGGGGTGGGGAGGCCAGAGAATAGGGGCAAGCAGGAGATCCTTCACTGACAGTCCCTGGAAAAATGTGATAGGAAGTCTCTTGCTCTGCCTCTGCAGAATGCTGGCCCCATCCATCAGCTTCCCCAGTGCAACCCGGCCTCATCACCAGCATCCACCACTCACCCAACTGTCTGCCCACCTGAGCCCCTGAGGTTACCACTAGAACCCTCTTGTGCACAAGTGATTCCATCCTACAAGGATCTTGACTTGATTAGACTAGACTGTTTAGTAATTATTGCGGATGGGAAGGGTGAAGAAAACATGGTTGATCTGCTTTTTTCCCCCATTGATAAAGAGGGATGAGGGGGGCAGGACATGTTTGCAGGGCTCTAATATGTGGGCCTTTCCTGTCACTGGGAGATGTTTGAAGAGGCTGGGAGAAATTTGGGGATTGTGGGAAAGGAGGGAAATACATCATAGGCAGTTGAGTCTAAATTTCTTTAACTGACCAGTTGATATCTTCAGTGCCTCTCACCTATCACATACACATGGACTATGTGGCCCTGGGCAAGTCACATAACCCCTGCCTGCCTCAGTTCTCTCATCAGTAAAATGGGGATAATAACAGCATCTTTTAAAAAATATTTATTTTTAGTTTTCAACATTCACTTTTATAAAATTTTGAGTTATAAATTTCTCCCCCTCCCTTCATTCCCCCCCCAAGATGGCATACAATCTGATATAGACTATACATGTATGATCACACTAACCATATTTCCACATTAGCTATGTTGTGAAAGAAGAATCAGAACAAAAGGGGAAAACCACGAAAAAGGAAAGAAATAGTATGCTTTGCTCCGCATGTGGATAGCATTTTCCATCATGAGTCTTTTGGAATTGTCTTAGATCGTTGCATTGCTTAGAAGAGCTAAATCTAACAAAGTCAGTCATCACACAGTGTAACAGCATTTATTTTGCAGGGCTGTTGTAAGAATAAACTGAGATATTTGTAAAATGCTTTGTAAACCTTAAAGGATTACCTATGAATGCTATCATCCTCTCTATACATGGAGACACATATAAGCCAGTAAATATAGATTTTTATGATCTAATGTAAAAGGTAAAAGTATGCCATTTAAAGACACACTTCAGCCAGTTTTCTCATTTTAAAGATAAAGCAAATGCCCTCATTTCATTAAATAACAAGCAGGGGGTCTGACATCATGGCAGCTGAGTGGCTTTGCTAAGCCAGACACAACTCCAGTTCAGCAGTATCTAAGTCCCCTGTCGACTGATCTACAAAGCCTTTGAAAAACACCCAAAATCACCTTTCCCCAGGATGTTTCAGTCACTCTGGCAAAAATTTAAAAAACAGAAGATTTATAAAGAATTCAATAGTTTGTAGTTGTAAAAGCAAAACAAAACAACGCTTTATTATGATCTGGCCATAGTAATGAAAAGGTGCTTTTCACATACCTAGAATAAACATTTTAAATCTAATCTTATATATGAGGAAGTATAACACATTCAAAAAATACCCTTAATTCCACTTCAAACAAACAAACACAAACAACTTGGCATTTTTAGCAACGTGCATGAAGTTGGTCTTGGGCCTGCCCACATTTACCAGAGCTCCTCATTCCATTGCCCAGAGACCCAAGGTCTCTCCCTCCTGCAGCAGACTGGCTCTTGTGAGCGTGGAAATGAAGAGCTGGGTAGAAAAGGAGACAGAGATGTCTGTTTGTGGTCTTCTTAGCTGCCCTCCATCTCCTTTCATTCCCAGAGGCCCGGCACACTCTCTGTTTCATAGTCTGTGCTAAGCCATGGAGTCCACAATTTTCCTGGTGATGTTTTGTCTCTTTCATCCCACTCATAAAGCCCGAGCTTGAAGAAAGCAGTGGTGCTGGGGAGATTTGAATAATGTCCATGCTCATTCACTCCACCCAATGCTCCCCAGTTCACCAAGCACATGGATCTGTGGGAATGTCCTTGCCATATTCTGGTTTTCATGATCACTGAGCTTAGGTCTGGGCAACAACCCCTGTTTAAGGAAGGAATCAGGTTAGTCTATGGTCTGTGATGATAGAAGTGTCTTTGATACCCAGTGCTTCCTCACTTCTTGGTGATAATCCAGTTTATAGGCAGGAATCCCATTTGGGATATAGCCATTATCTTATAACTTCCAGAATAATTCACCATGCAATCAGCACGGTGTCTGGCACATGCATAGTAGGCACTTACTAGATACTGGTTGGCCTGTCTGAGTTGTGGGCATGTGTTACAGTTGGTACATGCTGGTGGCCTCAGCATTGTTGGAAGCAATAAAACTTTTAGAGGTGTCCTCACTGGGCTGGTAGTGGCTGATTCTCCCTGCAGCATAGGGGCACTTGAAGGCCTTCATGAGTTTCCAGAAGTTCTTTCTGAATTTCATCCCAACAAAGGCATACAGCACAGGGTTGAGGCAGGCCCGTAAATAAGCAATGGCCTCTGTTATCACGAAGGCATAGTGGAAGCGGGGGTCTGTGTTGTACTCCCAACTTGTGGTGCTGATAAGCTTAATGAGATTGAAAGGCAGTTGGGTCATGACAAACACTGCCACGACTAAAAAGATAATCTTTAAAGACTTGTGCTTCTGGAACCCTTTGGCACGGATCAAGGTCTTGACAATGACTGAGTAGCAGATGATCATGGCTGTCAGAGGCAGGAAGAACCCAATGGTCATTTGGATGGTGAGGACCACAGTAGAAATGTCTTCCTCTTCAGTGTGACAAACCTGTTTGTTCTTTTGAGAAACCCTGGCGTACATGAGCTGTGGGATGGTAAGCAATAGAGAGACCACCCAAATGATGACATAAATAATCTTTCCTATAGTCATCCTTTTGGCTTGATAGATGTGAGTCTTGGTGGCCTGAACTACTGCAATTAACCGGTCAATGGTGATACTGGTGAGAAACAACATGGACGTGTAGAGATTTAAGGTGTACATCCCCAGGACAACCTTGCACATGACTTGGTCAAAGACCCACTCATGAATGATGGCATAAGCCCAGAATGGCAGAGTACAGATGAACAACAAGTCAGCTATGGGTAAGTTCAGAAGAAATTGGTCAGTCAGACTCTTTGTCTTCTGGCAGAAAATGTAGACTGCCAGCACCAGACAGTTCCCTACCAAGCCAAAGGAAAACACCAGCAGATAGATGAAGGGCAGGAAAATCTTGCTGAATTTCAGGAAATTCTCATGGTCGTTTTTGCTAACGTTCTCTACCGATTTCCAAACATCGGGATCATATTCATGGTCTTCCATGTCTCTCTCTCTTTAGTGACACCTGAAATTAGACAATAATTCTCCTCATTATCTTGGAGCAACACTATTGCCATCCCCCATACATCTCCCTGAAATTCTGCTATAAAGCTCATTGTCCTGCTTCCTATCCAGGACTGAAAAGCCAAATGGTGATTCTGGATTCATCATTTTCACCAAGGTACTCAGTATCCAGAACATGTATGAAGCCACTCAATAACAGCCTTTCCAAATGAAGAAAAGTATAATTTTGTGAGCTTTTATCTAATTGGATTTATCCTGCTTCACTAGTAGTCTAAATTCACCCATTAGCATGGATTTAATATGAGAACATTTATGGGCAGACATGCTACTGCTTGAATATCTCTGTTCACTTGACCTTTCTATCCTAAATTCATAGTTCAGAGGTGCTATATATTAGCTCTGACAAATGTGGACGGGCCCAATACAAACTATAGTTTGAAGAAAATTCATGAATATTGTTGAAAGTGGTTTTTTTAAGTGGAATTGAGGGTAATTTAATTTGAGGGCAAATAAGTGTAATTAAGAGTCTCCATTATAAATGTGGACACTGAGACACTATCACAAAGTTGAGTGATTAGAACATCTATCTGGTATGATTTGAGGGGTCTTAGGAGTTCCCCCAACCCAAAATATCTCCCATGTTATCTGATATAGTATCTGTAATTCCACCACTGGAGATTTAATTCTTAGATCTTGAAGATTTTTGTGTTAAAGGTTCCACTTTTTAAACTGAAATACTCCTAGGAGTGATACCTTAAGTCTTTATCAACCAGAGTTGAAAGGATTTATCAGTCAGTCAAGAAACATTTGAATATTAAGCACCTACTGTGTGCCAAGTCCTGTGCTAAGCACTGAGATTATAAGGTACAATGGAAATGGGGCCCAGAATAGGTCATTGGGATGGGAGAGGGAGTAAAAGGCAGTGAAAAGGGTATTGAGAGGACAAAGACCAAATGTTGCCTCCTTCACCATTTTGCCTGAGCCTGTTTCTATATTCTGGCTTCCCAATTCCTCTCTAGAGTATTGGGTCTGAAGTCAGGAAGACCTGAGTTCAAATTCAGCCGTAGACACTTATTAGCTATATGACTGACCCTGGGCAAGTCACCTAACCTCTGTCTACTTCAGTCTCCTCTGTAAAATGGGGATGAGAGCACCACCTACCTCCCAGGTTCACTGTGAGGTTCAAATGAGATAATATTTTGTACAATGCCTAGCACATGCCTGGCACATAGGAGGCACTTAATAAATGTGTATTCCTTATTTCTCTTTCCCTTTTTTTCACTCATGCTCCCTGTGTAATAGTAGCTTTGTGCAAAATCTGTTAATTCTGAATATTCTGGTAAGTGAAAGTCCAGTAACAGTGATGTCACCTTCCTGCACCAAGGACAGCTCTTGCTCAAGGGCAGCAAGTGAGCACCCATTCTGGAGATGCCTTTTTGGTGTTTGCATCCTAGTTTGATAGAATGTGAGAGTCAAAAAGCCCCAGAGTGATTGGGTACAAAAATGGAGACCCATAATACTCATTTGCTTTGCCCAGAATTGAACTGATTTTAGTGGCCGGGTGAGGGCTCTAACCCATGTTTCCCAGCTCTTAACTCAGGGCTCTTTCCTTTCTATCCAGTAGAATCCTTACGGTACCCAGTATCTTTGTCTTAAGTTCTCTCAAAATATCGATTGTTTTTCTCAAAATTGATTGGTTTCTCAAAATATTGACTGATTAAATGAGGGTTTTGCAAACCACACCTCCTTGTAATTTACTCTGCTATTACTTTTGATTATTAATTCATGAGATTCTATACTGACCAGATACAATATCTGCTATTTTAAAACCTAAATTTCAGTCAGTCAAACAAGCAGCATGTATTAAGCTCCCAATATGTACCAGGCACTTAGTGAGATAGCTCTAGAGGAACAATTCCAACTGCTTATATTTTTATGGTGCTTTCAAGTTTTTGAAGTACTTTCCTCACAGTAGCCCTTGAGAAATCAGTACTATAAATACAATTATTCCCATTTTCCAAACTAAGAAACTGAGGCTTGGAGATGTTACATTGTGTGCCCATGTTTGCATAGCTGCTAAGTGTCTGAACCCAAGACTCAGATTCCACATCCAGCCCTTACCACTGGGTCTGGAGTCCAAAAACCTGAGTTTGAGTCCCAACTTAGCCTCTTATAGCTTTATAACCACTTTAATCACTTTACCCCTACTAAAACTCAGTTTTCCCATCTCTGAAATGGAGGAAGGAAGGAAAGAAGGAAGGAAGGAAGGAAGGAAGGAAGGAAGGAAGGAAGGAAAGAAGGAAGGAAGGAAGGAAGGAAGGAAAGAGGGAGGGAAAAATGAAAGGGAAGGAAAGAAATGGAAGGAAAAAAGAAATGAAAAATGAAAGAGAATGAAGAAGGAAAGAGAGAAAAAGAAGGAAAGAAAGTAAAGATAGAAGATATGATAGAACTTTCCCTGTCCATGCCCCACAGTTTTGGGGAAGATTAGTTGTGATGATGTACATGATTTTCTTTGTTAAGTGTCACGTGAAGGCAAGCTATTATCATTAGTGATACCGAGAGCTTTCTCTGTAATGGGAAGAACCTTGTCTTGAATGTCTTAGTTTAAGCTGAGCATATTGTAACAGCACAACTCATTGGCAAAAGAATATAAAATATTTACTAACAGAAGGACTGAGTCAGACTAGATGTCTTTCTCTTTTTTTTCTTAGTCACAAGTAGCATTTTTTTAGCCCCAAATGACATGGGATAGTATATGTTGTTTCATGAAGGAGCAGAACATTGATTTTCCTTCTAAAAGCAAAATTCAGGACACCGTTGCCATTTAACTCACTCTTTCAGAGTTTTATCCCATTTGCTGATTAAATCTGTCCATACACTGATATCATTTGAACTCGCCTTTACTTCATAGTCATTATAATTGGCCTGTGCCAATTGACCTATGCAGAGCCATCACTAAGACCCCCCCAGCCCACCTTTCCCTCAGGTTTGTGTATATACCTGCCTTACCTGAGAAGTTGATCCAGAAAATTTAGTGCTTCAGCCCAGTGGTCAGAAAGACCTTCCAGTGGTTGATGTCTTAGAAAGTCATAGTAAAATGGCCAAGTTTAAGAATGGTCCAATCTTATTGCGTTCTCCTCTTTTCCTCACCAGTACTAGTTTAATTCACCAGCCCTTTCTGTCCCTTTCCTCCATGCCTTTGCATTACCTGTCTCCCATAACTAGAATAAATTCACCCTTCATCTCCACCACTCAAAATCTTTAATTCTTCAAGAGACAGCCCAGGGACTATTTTTTATGTGAATCTCTTCTTGACATCCCTAGCTTTGGGAATGCTTTACCTTTTCTGTGTAATGTAAATCTCTTTGGGAGCCAAGTGAAGCCTATGGATCCCTTCACAGGGTAATATTTTTAACTGCATCAAAAAAACAAAATTCATAGGATTACAAAGGAAGCCAATTGTCCTGAAGTATAATTATCAGAAATTTTAAAAAATAGTTCTTGGACCTGAAGATTGACTCCACCCACCCTAGATGTTAATGCTTTCTCTCTCCTCAGATTGTATTGTTATAACTTAATCTGCTTCCATTATTTATGGTATCCCCACTTGTTGAGGGCAGGCAGTGTTTCATTTTTGTCTTTTTATTCCTATTTTAGAATATGACTGTTCTAGAGCATTCAAAAAGAGAGGGGCATAAAGGAATAAGCAACAGCCCCCATAAGCACCTCCCTTTCCATTCTGCTTTACTGATGTGGAAACAGAAAAAATAACTCACCAGAACCTCCTTCAGTTTTAATGCCCAGTCAGTTTGTTATCAGAGGTGAGCTCATGATGGCACAGCCTGTGAACCTCAGTAGATGTGATCTCTCTAGACTTCTGACAAGTTTCCTTTTATGCCAGAAGCCTTGGGTTGGCCATGGAACGTGAAGGTATTTACCCCTCCCACTTGTCTGCCCACAACCAATCTGGATCCAGATAAACCAAATCAACACCGAGCCTGTGGCTCTCTGCCCAAGTCAGTTAACCCTTTTTGAATTTCGGTTTCCTCAGGTGTCATATAGTAGGGTAGGTGGTAATAATAGCCCTGCCTACTTCATAGCTTGGCTGGTTAAACCATGTAATGTCTGTGAAAGTGTCAGTCAACAAGCATCTATGAACCACTTATGGGCTAGGCATGATGCGAAATGCTAGGGACAGAAAGAAAGGCAGCAACATGGACCCTGTCTTCAAGAAGCCAAATAACTGCACAGGTGTAAGATAGGGATGATGAAAATAGTGGGTGGCTCAGAGGGGAGGCGCTAGCCGGGGATGGAGGGACAAGAGGGGCTTCCTACAAAAGGTAGGAGTTGAGCTGAGTCTTAAGGGAAGCTGAAAGGCAGAGGGGGGGAGGGGAAGGGGGTTAAAGCAGGCAAAAAGGCAAAAAGCAGGCAAAAATATGACCATTGGAGGAGGGAAGCAGCACCCATGACCAGGGATGCCAGAGCTGAAGGGAGCTAGCAATTCTAGGATGTGGAGAAGAGCCTCGGAGACATCCTGTGCAAAGGGGATGAAAAGAGGGCTGTGTTTAAGAAACAATAATATGGCATTTGGACAGCAAGGTAGGGGCATAGAGCATAGAGTGCCAGGCCTGGAATCAGAAAGACCCATCTTCCTGCCTTCAAGTCTGGCCTCAGATATTTATTAGTTGTGAGACCCTGAGTGAGTCACTTAATGCTGTTTGCCTCAGTTTCCTCATCTGTAAAATGCAATGGAGAAGGAAATGGCAAACCATTCCAGTATCTTTGCCAAGAAAACCCCAAATGGGGTCACAGAGAGTCAGACGTGACTGAAATAATGACTGTGCAACAATTGTTCGCAGGAGTGCAAGAAGGGCAGTGATGTATGATAGTCCTGGAAAGGTGGATTGGAGCTAGATTGTAAAGCATCCAGCTGAAGAGCTTGCATTTTATTTAGGGGAGATGAGGGAGAGTGGAGAGAATAATGCGTTTGGGATCAGAGGATCTGGGTTCAGATTCCGGGATTGCTCCTCGTGTGATCTTGAGCAGGTGCCTAAACTCCCTGGTCCTCAAGTGAGGACACTGGACTGTTCCCATCTCTGCACCTGTGATCCCATAATGGCCCACCAAAGACTCTGAGAGGTGGGGGACACAGTCAGAGTTTTGCTGTCCAAAGAGTATTTTGGTAGCAGAATCACAGAAGTATTAAAAGAGGGGAGAGATGAGAAGCTGGAAGTCCAGGTAGGAGGCTGAGTTAGTAGCTGCAGCAATGAATGCCTGGGAGGTCAGTTATGGAGGCCAAGTTGATAAGACTTGATAATGGATTAGATATGCTGGGAGTTGGGGTGAGGGAAGGGAGGATGAAGAAGAGGGAAAAGTCAAAGTTGACTCCCAAGATTTCAAACCTGCAAAGCTAGGAGGATAGGGGAGGGGGGAGAAGAGTGGAAAGAATTCTAGATTTGGAGTAAGAGGATCTGGGTTCAAGTCCTGGCTTTCCTACTTGTTAGTGCTTTCTCTCTTTGGGCAGATCGCTTAATGTTCTCGTTCTTTATAAAAGAAGAGCACTTGGCCTAGATGACGTTTTCAGGCTCCCTGACAGCTTTAACTCAGGTTTCTAAGATTCTAACAGGGCAGTTTCAAGGATGGGTTGGTTGGGAGAGGGGATGATGAGTTCTGATTTGGGCATGCTGAATGGGAGATGTCCAGTAGGCAGCTGGTGATATGGGATCGAGGTTTTAAGGTAGACTTAGACAAGGCAACCTCGCTGGGCCTCTGTTTCTCCACCTGTAAATTGAGGAGGTGGACAAGATGACCCCCAAGCTCCCTTTTAGCTCCGAATCTTATACCCCCAGCAAAGTGAGTTGGCCTGAATTACAGTCAATAATTTCCAAGGAGAGTAGAATCTTTTTGTTGTAGATGTGTATCTGGCCACTAGACCGGGATGGTTCCGGAGGAGAAAGTGAGGGATTTTGCACAGCAAAAGTCCCTTGCAAGTAGGGGCATCATCTTCTTGATGTCGTGGTCCTTTTTGAGAACGAAGGACAAACCACAACAACCACAACATACGCGATTAATAGCAGGGCCTAGATTTGCAGCAGTGAACATCATTTTTTTCCTTAGATGATTAGGTTCACGTTTGCAGGGTATGCTATTTTGACTTGCACCTTAAGCTTCTTTTCAGAATATGTTATTTTGTTTCCCTCTATGGTTTCTTGTGGGTATAGAATGGCCTTTGTGTGGCTGTCATCTTTTCTTTTATATTTGAAGGTCTTTCTCCTGATTGCTTGCAAAATTACTTTTGGTCATTAGAATTATTAAATTAACCAATGTGTGTCTTGGAATTGGAAGCATGGTATCTTTGTTTTCTGGGGGAGATTTGTACATTCTTTTGGTGTTTTGCCTTTTGTATTCAGAAATTCTCACCAGTTTTCCTGCATTATTTCTTGCACTCTGGTGGTCACATTTTTTTACTTGTCATGTTCTGATGGAAGGCCTGTCTATGGTCCTAAGGCCTTAAGTTGTCTCTGTACATCCTGTCTTCAAGATCAGTATATTTTGTTTGCATGGAGATAATCTGTTCTTTTATTGTTTTTATCTTTTTTTCCAGACTGTTATTTGCTTCAGTATATGTGTATTCCCAACATGTTCCATCTTTTGCTTCTTTAGAGAGACTTACTCCTATGTATTCAAGTTTTCTTCTTCTGTTAATTATTTCTGCTGTGTAAGTCATAAAGCCTGCCATTTGTTTCTGTCTAGCATCTCTCAAAATTCTGATTTCTCACTTGAACCATTCTGTAACATACTACTGTAGTTCCATGCTCTCTTGGGAGTCCACAGGGTTCTGCATTTTATCAGTGTTGGCCCAGTTTCCTTTGTGATATATTTATTAAGAGATATTTGTAATCTCTTAGATGTCTTGATATTCATCTTCTAATTTTAGTATCTCCCTTATGAGTTTATCTTCTTATCCTCTAGGTTTTTAACTGGATTTTCTCCCTCCTAAAATATTTGGTAGTTTGGTTCTTTTTTTCATTTATTTCCCTGTCACTAACTTCTGACTCCTTCCCCTTTAATGTTAGGTTTACCCCCAGGGATGGACCTCAAAACTGTCTCAGCCTTCTCCTACACTGGGCAATCTACTTTTAACCAACCTCAATCTTTCCCCCAAGTAACTTCAGGGAAGGCAGGACTGGACTGAGCTGGACACCAGTGCTCTTTCCTTCAGGCCCAGTGTATCCCAACAATCTGGTTCCCTGCCACAGTGTTCTCTATTCTTTAGGTGTCGTAATGGACTAAGTCAGAGGCTGTCCAATGGATGTTCAGAGCTTCTGCCGCCTTTGGGTTCTCTACCCTAGGAGTTTCTCCAGGCAAAGGGTACTCTCTTCCTGTCATCTTCCACACATGACTGGGAAGAGGTGAGGTCCTCTGGCTGTTGCCACAGAATGATGGGGAAGAACAGGGGCAGTGCATTATAGCACAGATTACATCAGGAGGAAAACCCCTGAGTGAGTACAAAAGCACCAGGCCATTGGTTGTTTGGTGTACCCTGCCAGAACCAGCAGGCTGATGGGGGCATGGAAGTGCTAGCATTAATTAATAGGACCATCACCTTATTGGGCTTCTTGCTTTCTCCTCCTGTGGGAACAGCTCCTCAAGCACATCATTCCTCCTTGGCAGGGTAGGGGGGGTTCTTCTTGAGTTACTGGAGTCTAAAGAAATTGTTTAGTTGTCCATCTTACTGGTCATGTTGCAGAGCCTTAGAGAGGAGCTATTAACTCCATGCACTCTCCACTACCCCACAAGAAATAGTAGATATGACCACTTTTCCCTGTCCCCTCCCACTGAATCATTAAAAAATTAGATCTGGGAAAGATCTCAGAGTTCACCTTGTCTGTCACTCTCGTTTAATGAATGAGGAAGCTGAGAATCACCGGGGTCACTTGAGTTGGGTCTTCTGACTGCAGATAAGTACAGTGGCTACTTTCCAGTTCATCATGCTTCTCTCCCATAATCACACCTTAACACTGTCATCCCGTAATAAGAGCTCCTCTATCTAGTATGGGAAGGTTTGCAGAGCACTCTTCATTTGATCCTGCAAGGTGGGTGCTATTTATCCCATGTTAGAGATGTGGAAATTAAGGCACATCAGGGTTAAGTGACTTGCCCAGAGTCACCCAGATAGTAAATGTCTAAGTTTGAGCCCTAATCTTCCTGACCCCACTTGTATCCCTCTATCCACTGCACTTGCTATACTCCATGAGACAGTAAAACTTCTATTAACCTGTCCCAGACCGACCAGGAGCTGAGTCATTGAATTATTTTTCTCCACTCAACTTCGTAGAAAAAGACCATTAATAAGAAGTAGCAGTGACATGGACTTACACACACACACACACACACACACACACACACACACACACACACCCCCATATCTTGTACATCTTCTGAGTTCAGTGTTGGTTTAGCCAGGTCTCCCACAGCTTTTAGATCTCTACTCTTGTACAGCAATCATTGATTTCAAAATGATGTTCAGTAGAATATAAGTTCTTTGAAAGCAAGGATTTTCATTTTTTGTCTTATCCCCAGCCCCTAGTAAAATGCTGAAGATAATAGTTCATTCCTTTACAAATTCTTGTTGGTTATTTTAAATTAAATATTAAATTATTTTGTAATTTTCTTATTATATTAAAAATGAAGATTCTGAGATCTTGCAATTTTTTTGGAATTCTCCAAGAAAGATTTAGTCATGTTCATCTCCAGGGAATTGTACAAGGGCTTATTCATGCCATAAGACTCCAACCCCTGCCAAAAATAAAGGCCCATCTTTTTTAATATGGGCAGTCTTTTGATGATACCACAGAATCCCGTGAGGAAAGGGCAGTGGGGAAGCAGTGGTCTTACACTAGATGTGAGAAGCCTGCAACATACTGCTCACAAAAAGTTATTCCGGGCAATTGATGCAAAGACAGTCCCTGGGGACCTTGGCCCCCTGTGGCTCCCAGCGGCCACTTTTTTCAGCTTCCTATTGTGTGTTGCCTTTCCCCGTTCCATTGTAAGCTCCTTGAGGGCAGGGACTGTCTTTTTCTGATTATATACCCAACAGCACGATGCCTGGCACACAGTAGGCACTTAATCGTTGTTTGTTCGATTGAATTGAAATGGGATCACATGTTTCATCAGGGTGAGGGCTTCACTGTTATTCAAAAAACATCTAGAGATCTCAGTGACCCCCACACCTTGGAGGACACGAGCAAGAGTTACACAGGATAAGAAAGTGAAGACAGATTACAGTCTATACAATGGCGAGAGTACTCCAATAACAAAATCACAAACCAGAGCACTGAGGTATACTGTACTTGGCACAGTATACAGAGCACTGGGCCTGGAGTCAGGAAGACCTGAGTTCAGATCTGGCCTCTGACACATACTAGCTGCCTGACCCTGGGTAAGTCACTTAAATTGTTCCTGCCTCAGTTTCCTTATCTGTAGAATGGACATAATAACGGCTCCTACCTCCCAGGGTTGTTGTGAGGACCAGCTGATATAATGTATGTAAAGTGCTTTGCAGCAAAACGCCCTTCTGCAAGCTGGCTGTGAACTTGCCAAAATAGGAGAACCATCTGAGGCTTTCAGGAATACACAAAGGAGGCTGGTCAGCAAGCCCTGGCAGTCTTCTAGGCAGAATTTTAAGAGCCCAAAGTCCCCAGCAGTCCCGTGAATGGAGGTTTTAATGAAATTGTAAAGAGGCTCATCTCACTGACTTAGGAGAGGGATTTGGGTTCTAACTGCATGAAGCCAGTCCTATCCCCTGCCAGTCACCAGTGAGGGGCCACCATATTTCTGCATCTCCATCCATTCTTCCTCCTTTTATTACTCTGCAGCTTGCCCCTTATTTTATTCTCACAAGGCTCTATAATTAGTCCTTGATTATTACTTTATCATGGAATTAGGGAAGAGGGGAAAAAAAGAAAAAAGTTTATTCCATGCCAGATAATAAAAATGCTACCTTGCTATTGGGTCTGGCCATCTGCAGTGTAGCTCCTGACATAATAGGAGAAAACTTAGGCTTGGTATGCACAGGTGCTGGGGAGGACATGATAAATACCCTTTATTAATGGAATTACCTTAGGCTCTTGAGAAGAAAATGAAACAAGGCAGCCAGATGAGCAGGCATCATCGGTGATGGGGTGACATCTAGTGGTCGTGCCTTTCATGTGCTGTCCCATCTGCCCAGCATGGTGGAGGCCTTCCTTCTATTCCAGTGCTTCCCACCTTCTTAAGATGTAAGACTCTCTTTTGAATGTCCCCAGTTTCCAGAGACCCACCTTCCCCCGTGTGATGGTGATGGTGCTGTTAGTGGCTGCCCTCCTGAGCCCTTAGGAACCCAGGGCCGCCTCCGAGTAGGCTGGGAGTGCACATTATGTGCTTGCAATAACAGTAGCCTACATTCTGTGATCCTTGAAGGTTTACATATTGCTTTATGTATTTTATCTCCTCTGAGTCTCACAACAACCCTGTGAAGTAGGGACACAAGTATTATTCCTTCTTTATTGATTAGAAAACCGATCAGGGTGATTAAATGACCTGGTCTGGGTTACAAAGCCGATAAATATCAGAAGGAGGACTCAGATGAACCCCGATGTTGTGACTCCATATTCAGTGCCTTTTATACACATATACACGCGCACGCGCACACACAAACACACGCACACACCCCACATGGCTCCCACACTACATAGCCTTCGGGTTTTGTTGTCTGGTACATTTCACAACTTTGGCGATTCTATGATGTCTTCCGTGTGTGTCTTCTCTCTAGTGACGCAGACTGAAATCCACCAGCACCCTCTTATCCAGTCCAGTTCTCACCCTCCCATGCATCTTCCCTGAGTGTGAGATTGTGCCCTAAGGGCAGTGGCGGCCTTTCTCCAGGTCTCTTGACACCCTTGCTGCCTGTCTCAGCAGCATCCCTGCTACTTGACCAGTCTTCCGTATTCTCCAATCCTCCAGCTCTTGTGTGCTATCTTTTATGCTGGTTTTTACACTCAGTTTTCCCTCAGTTGAGATATACCAGTTTTAGAAGGCAGAAATTTAATGAAATAAGAAGGAAGACAGGAATGGAAAAGAATATCCGTGCTGATACAATGTAGAGGAGATGCAAATAATAAGTAAAATGTATTTAGACTGAGATTAAATCACTGTTACAGGTTTTATCCTCATTAAGTCCACCTCCCATGCATATGGCAACCTTTTTACTATGAAGTTACCTTTTATGAGAGGAAGCTGGCTGGGAAACACCTGGGGTCATCTCAGTTACCTGTTTTATATATTATCTGGATGCAGACAACCAGGAATTGACTGTAATAGTGATTGTAAGAACAAGAGGTGTGGGACGGAAGGAGAGCAGAAAACGGACAAATGAGAGTTTTCATTCTTTCCCAAAAAATTGACCTCATGGTACTAAAGTTATCATTTCTTAAAATATGTTTCATTTTCTGTTTACTTTTGAAGGCTCAGAAAGAGGAAATCCTGGACTCTAGTAGATTTTGAAGGATGAGAGTAGAGACAGACCAAGCATTAGATGGGGGGACAATGAGGATGGGTGGAGAAGGAAACAAATGGAAACTACGTTTGTGATGACAAGATTGCAGTTGCTACTGCCCGTGAATTTCATCCTGTCCTAAATTCCTCCCACTGTCTCTTTTCCCAGTTTAGGGGGCTTCTGAGGGTCCTCCAATTTCCCTGGACATTGTGTTACCTGTCTTCTCGTTTTCACTGCAGTAACCCAGGCCCAGAGAGGATATGCTCTTTACATGCCCTAGGGCACCATCCTCAGGCAGAGGTGGGCCACAACATGGACACACCACCAACATACATCAACATCAGTTCTTAGGTGGGGCAGGGGGAAGCTTGTTTCTGCTGGCCCTTTGATCATTTTTCTCTCTGTGGGATATTTCTGCATATCCAAGGCAGTATTTCACAGTTTAAATAGAATATTTCTATATCTTGACACAATTCCATTCACAACATAGATTCTTGGGAATTATCTCATTTCCACACAAAGCAGTAGTTACTAGGAAGAGAGATAGAGGGTAGTGTATGAAATGGAGGTTCTGTGTGCTAATTCAGCTTGCCTAGATTGGAAAGTGGCCCAGTACCAGAGCTGGATATGGAGTCTTCCTTCAGTTTTGTAGGCTACAACGTAAACTTCTCCAAGGAGACTTACAGTAGGAGGGGCCCTGGTTTACCAGCAGAGGGAATCTGGAAGTGACCAGGCTGGTGACTAGTACTTGCAGCCTCCTAAAAGCCATGGAAGATGGCAGAGTGAGGTTCTGTGTGCTCTATGTAGCTCTCTTTCCCTTACACCCTCTCTATGCCACATTCTCAGCCACTCACTGACTCAGTGGTCGGCATCACGAGGACTTGAGATCCTAATCCTGCCTCAGACACTCATCATCCCTGCGGTCACTTCACATGGCTCAGTGTCCATTTCCTCATAGGTAAAATGGTGACCATTTGGCCTCCCTCCCAGGACTGTGGCAGAGATCAAACGAGAGAACATATGTACAGTATTTTACAAGCCATAAAATGTTAAATACATGTGGAGGCTTCGAATTCTTAGCTCCCCTCAGAGCTTGTCTTAGGGGCCACCTCCTCGGGGAAGCCTTCCCTGAAGTCCCAGTTTACATGGACCTATCTGTGGAAAGGTTACACTCCCTTGGTGGAATGTAATCTCTCCTTGCGAGCAGGATAAGCTGTCAGGCAATAAGGACTTGTTGAATTGAATTAAATTGATCTTACTGAACTCCCCTTCCCTCAGGCACCTTGTAAATGGTCTTACACATGGGCTCAGAACTAACTGGACTTAATTCAGTGCTCTGGGTCATCCAGCAATATTATGTTAATGGAATTCAGTAGGTGTGGGGTTGGCCTTAACCTCCAGCAGAGCTGCTCTGGGTGCCCCCTCTTCAAAGATGCCCAAGGCATGGTTACTACAGCTAGGATTTGCAAAGCTATTGATTTCTTATATGGAGTGCAGCGTTGGATATGGCAGTCATTCCACCTTCCCAGGACAAAGGACTCTCCTGCCTGACTGGAGACCATCTTTGTGTTTGTGACCTCACAGGGACAGCACATCTAACTCTTTAACACCCGATGGCTCTGAAGACATGCCCATGGGTCAGGATGCAGAGATCTGCTTGCTGAAGTCTGGAGAGCTGATGTGAGTACCACTGCAGTGGGGAGAAGGAGGGGCTCAGGGAGGAACCCCGCTTGGTTGGGGCCTTACAGGCATTGAATTGTTGGAGGTCAGAGTTTATTGACAAGTCTACTAGTTTTGGCAGCCTCTGGCAGTCCCTTGATTCTCATGGCCCTTGCCACAATTGATGCCTCCATGGAAATGCTGCCATCTTTCTCTGGACCCTTCTTGCTCCTTCTCCCTTGTCCTTTCTACCCTGCTACTGCCTGACTGGCCTGCCGAACTAGACCCAGAAATACAGAATGAGAACATCATTGCCCGTTTGCCCTAACTACCCCCGGTCTTGTGGCCACCAAAAAGCCCCATCCACAGATAAATGTCACCGTTTATGATCTCTCAGGGCCTTGTAGGCAGGGGCATGGGAACTCCAGCCGCCCACTTTGGGTCACTTCTTCAGCCCCATTAGAATGTGATCAGTGCCATTCCCCAGACTCTCTTGTCTTTCCTTCCTCCTTTTATGCCATTGGAGAAACCTCATGTACTGTCCATGGAGATGGAGCTTCTTGTCTCTAAGGCTGCCCCTCTACCCATCAGGCCTTGTGGCCTCTCATTGGGTATTAGTACTGTTATTATTCCCATTTTACGGATTCGAAAACCGGGACTCAGAGAGCAGCTTGCCCGTGATCATATCTTGTCAGAGGCATAAGCTGAAAACAGATCCTCCAGCACATGTCTGCTAGACCCTAACATTGTGGCCAGGGCAGCTCCCTCCCTGCTCAGAATTCAGTGCTATTTCAGCAGAAAATACTTACTTCACTTAAACCCTCTGCACTTATGGGAGACCCCCACTTGCCCTATTCCAGTAGCACAGTAGCATATCTTTAGGATAATTCTCTCTTTTTATTCCATTTTAACATAACTTTTTGTTTTGATTTTTTCCCCAAAAAACAAATTATGGAGCTAATTTTCCACCTCTTTGCCTACACAGAGAAGTACAAAGAGCCAGGGAGAATAAATTTGAGTCAGTAGAGGAGATAACTAAGGACCTCCTTCCTCACCCTCAATCCCTAGCCACCTCCTTTTTTCCTGTTGGAATAGGGGCTAACTTTTTTGCATATCATGGATTCCTTGGGCAATCTGGTGGAACCTACAGACCCTTTCTCAGGATAATTCTGTTAAATAAAATAAAATCCATAGGATACAAAAGAAACCAATCACATTGAAATCATTATCAAAATATTTCATGGATCCCAGGTTAAGAACCCCTGCGTTAGAATGTAAACTGGCAAGAAAGAATAGTGTCTTTCTTTGTACTTATATCCCCAGCACCTGGCACAGTTCCAGGCCACAGTAAGCATTTAATAAATGCTGATTGAGTCTTGATTGATTAATATAGTCCCAACGCCCACACGAATAATTCCTACTTTACAAGCGCCAAAAATTTTTCAGTTCCCAAAGAGTAAAAGTTTTCCTTCTAAAATCTCTGCTTAGTCTATAATTTTATGTATGCAAAATAATTCCAATGCTAATAACAAGTTTATTTAAATAAAATTCTTACCAAGCTCCCCTTCCCAAAGCAAAGCAAAACAAAGTTTCTGCTTGGTGGGAAGGGAAGGGCCCAAGGCCCCTCTGCTGAATGGATGAGAGAGAGGTTGAAGCTAACCATAGCTGGACATGGGTCATCCAGCTAAACCCATCCCTCATATCTTTCTTTCAGGATAAAATTACCCCTCACAGTGGACGAGATCTTAAATTTTGGGGAAAGCAACAGAGAACTCTTTGTCAGATCCAGCACCTACAGCATCATCCCGATCACTGTGACCGAGACCGGCCTCACTATCAGCTGGGTGTTCTCCTCTGATCCCAAAAGTATATCATTCAGTGTAGTCTTCCAAGAGTCTGAAAATGCTGCCCTGGATCAATGTAAGGTAAGGGTCAGGGTCCTTCTGGTGGGTCACCCCATAGCTGCACAAATCCAGACTGAAAACCGTCAGAAGATTTGTGTTTCCAGACACGCTCCCTCCAGATCTTTCTGGCCTCAAAGCTGGCAGAACCACTTTTGCAATCAGTAGCTTCCAGCCAGGTGTGTGTGGGTAAATATTTAACAGGTGACTCTCTGGGGAAACTTTGTTCACACAGCACACTTTTGAATTTAACCTGTATCATTCATTTGTATTTTCCCTTCTTAAGTCTAGACAGTCAACGAAGCAAGGAATGAAGCCCTGAGGGAGAGTGTTTGCTGATTTCTGAGGTGCCTGCACTCACACTGAAAAGTTAGCAGTGGGCTCAGCTGGCCCATTCCCTTGTCTGTGCCTCCATGCTGAGAGCCCTGGCAGTCTCCCTTGTTATCCCCAAACAGACCAGTGGGGGGCAAAAGGAAGCCACTTACTACGCCCTGAAGCTGCTTAGTACTGTGCTCAGACAGGCTTTCCATCTCGAAAATGAGCAGTTGGTGATTCCCCCCGTCTTGACATGTGGCATTGAAAAAGCATCAGGAGGAGAACCAGTTTCAAAGCTTGTTTCCCAGCAGTTGATTCTACAGGCTCAACCTCAGAGACAGGCTTTACAGTCACGTAAGACACATGTCTCGGGCAACAGGGAAAGGCCTCCTTCTCCCACCGAGTGTGTGATTCTGGATTGATTGCCGGGGAGGCCTCAGGAGCCCCTCATTTTACAGAGGTGGAACTAGGCTCATGGGGGTGAAGGGATGAACAAGTAAGATTTGGACCTAGGTCCTCTGACTTCAGAGCCAGAGGCCTTTCAGTCAGCAGGTCAGCTGGTCCTTATTAAGTACCTGCTGTGCGACAGGCATTGTACTGAGTGCGAGGGATACAAAGAAAGGCAAAAAACAGCCCCTTGTTTAAAAGGGAAAGACAGTGTGCAGCAGCTGTAGGAACAAGAAGGCTGTTGTTCAGTCATTCTAGTCACGACTGCCTCTCTGTGACACCGTTTGGGGTTTTTTGGCAGAGAGATTAGAGTGGTTTGCTACTTCCTTCTCCAGCTTGTTTTACAGATAAGGAAACTGAGGCAAACAGAACTAAGTGACTTGCCCAGGGTCTTACAGCTAATAAGTGTCTGAAGCTAGATCTGAACTCAAGTCTTTCTGACTCCAGAACCTGTACTCTAACCTAACCACTGAGCCTCCTAGCTTCCCCGAGAAGGTACATAGGTCAAATTTGGGGTCATCTCAGAGGGAGGGCACTTAAGATTTAGGAGAACTGGGAAAGACTTCTTTCTGTGGTTCAGAGTAGAAGTACCAGTGCATTATTGTGACATTGTCAGGTCCCAGATGGGGACTCCATGTTCTCTTCCCTGCAGCACCTAGGACAGTGCCATGCATGTAGTCACTGCCTAACAAATAGTACAGATTCAGCCATTCAGACCAGTAGTGTTTTGTCATGTATTTCAGAGTCTTTTGTGATTATCAATAAATATGGATAACCTATGAATGAGCCTGGGGGCGCCCTTCTCTAACCTGTCTTTCTTCACCTATGTCCATAAATGCCTCTCTGCTTCAGAGGGATCTGCCTCCCCCAAATGAGAGCCCTCCCTGACAGCCCTGGGATCTTGCCAGTGGCCAGTGGGTAAGGTCTGCTCGCTCAGGCCCAAGGGGAGGCGGGAGACTCGAGTCTTCTTTCTGCTTTCACAGCTGCACCTCCAGGCGATCCTGGCACCTTGCAGAATCTTTCCATGATTCGGTTACCAATTTAGAAAGCAATTTGGATGAAAGAAAAGAATGGCTAACTAATCAAAATAACTTTGATAAATCAGAAGGCTACAGGTTTAAATGGGATGGGAGTGAGGGGCCAGTGCTAGGATTGGGATCCTTTGAGGGGTATGGAGAGAATGGCAGGAAATGCCCCAGTGAAATTATTTATGAATTGATATAGAGTGAAATAAACAGAACTGGAAGGATAGTATACACACTGTCACAGTGATGCACATGGAAAGGTCATGGAAGAAAACCAAGCTGAACCAATGGGAACTCCAGCAATGTACCAGTGAGAAAATAATGAAGCTGCCTCCCTCCTCTTGGCAGAGGGGTGTCGGAGCCTGGGGTGGGATGGAGCCTGCACTGAAACCACATGCATTCAACCAGTCTGTCCAGTTAATTAAGCACTCCATATGTGCCGGGCAGTGTTCTAGGCTCTGGGGATACAGTCCCTGCCCTCGGGGAGCTGACAGTCTAAGATAACGTGCCTTCCAGCCTTGCTTTGGTTACTAATTTTCATCATAATGTAGGGATTGGCCAGTCCAGTTGTTGGATATTCTGAATTCCTGGAGCTCGAACAAGTTATTCCTGTGCATGCCCTCGTCCTCCACCACAGGCTCTTCTCATGCCCTGTTCTGGGCTGGAGGTGACCCTGGGCGGCCCCTGTGTCCATCTGTGGAGCAACCACTTCAGGGAGCTTCATCACCAGCACCTCAGTCACTAGGCACTTACTTTCTGGACCACAGCAATTGTTAAAGGCTATTTATAGAGGTATGGTGGGGTTTCCCTCTGCACTGGTGGAAGGGATTAACCCTCACTGGGTCACTTAACCCTGTTTGCCTCAGTTCTTTATTTTTCAAATAAGCTGGAGAAGAAAACGGCAAAGCACTCCAGTATCTTTGCCAAGAAAACCTGAAATGGGGTCATGAAGAGTTGAATATGACTGAAATGACTGAACTATAATAAATGAATTAATAGTTTGGATTTCTTCCTTTGAAAGCTGCCTCTTCATATCCTTCGGCCAGTCAAAGAATTTGAACTATCATATCAATAGAGGAGTGAGGTCTTATTCCTATAAATTTGAATCAGTTCCTCAAATAACTTGATAATGAGACCCTTTGAAGAAATGTGCTACAAAACTTTTTTTCCCATTTCCCTGCTTCCCTTCTGATTTTAGGTGGTTTGGTTTTGTTTGTACAAAAATGTTTTAATTTTATATAATCAGAATTGCCCGTTTTGCCTTCCGTGGCCCTCCCTTCTTTTGTTTGGTCATGAGCTCTTCTCCTATGCGTAGATCTGAGAGGTAATTTTTTTCGCTTTGCTCTTGTCATTTATTTAGGATTTCACCCTTTAAGTTGTGTGTCTAGAGCTTGATAGATGGTGTAAAATGTTAGTCTCTGTCTAGTTTCTCCCAGATTTCTTTCTGGTTTTCCCAGCAATTTTTGTTAACTTGTCAGTCCTTAACCCAGCAGTTGGGGCCTTTGGATTATCCAACAATGACTGCTATGTTCATTTCCTTTTGTGTTTTCCATTGATCAGCCTCTTTCTTTCTTAACCAGTACCAAATAATTTCTGATGATTACAGCTTTGTAATATAGTTTGAGATCTAATAGCTCTTACCCCCTTCTACATACATATTTCATAAGTTGTTTTGCATTGTATTATATGATACAATGATTTCCTGATATGACTGATTCCCAGAGTGACTTAATTTACTCTCAGAATCCCAGCACCCCCTTAGCGAAGATCTAGTTTCGTGTTTTATTTGAGTTCATGTAAGAAATAATTCATTTGGATCCCCACTCTTGATGTGATTCTGTAGGGGTGGTGATTATATGTTCTGTACATTAGGCCCCAGAACTATGAGCTGCAGCTTGTAAATTCACCTGCTTGATCAGAGGAAGCCAGCTCGAGACCCTCCACCCTTGGTTTTCCTTCTCATGGTGACCAACCCCAGTGTGGCAGAGCTGACTCAACCACATGGAAAATCCTCCACTTTATTTTTGTACCTCCAGACCATTCTCTTGTCCGACATGAGCAGATAACAACCATCTTATACTGTCTTATGACCATGTAGTCAGTGGAGATGCCCCATGCTGCACTGGCCCTATGAACCTCCCCCACTAAAATGTTATTTTTGATCCTCGAGAGCTAGGTCTTTTAACCAGTGAGATTCTGTATTTTGCCATGCCTCTTTTGCATATTTGAGTATCAAACTCTTATAAATACAAGGTTCTGGAAGAAAGAGGCATCTCGTGTCATGAGGAAGTTCTGAGGTCCACTCCATCAGAGGGGACAGTGGACCTCAGCCTCTCTTTTTGTAGGTTGGACAATTTTAAACCTCACATTAGTGGCACTCCGCAGTGGGACTGGCAATGCATGGACCCCAACCTCTTTTGGCCGGTCTCTTCAAGGGACTCAAAAAAGAATTGCACACTGGGTCGAATTTTCTCTGATGGCTCCCATCCGGACACTGGCCCTGAGAGGTTGGACTCCCCTTGCTCTCTGCACCCACATTTTCTGAGCCTGAGGTAAGTTTCTTCAAGATTGGTACATCTGCCTTAATTTGCCCTAAATTCATTTTCTTTAAGAAAGGTCCCCAGTTGGGCTAAGAGGGACTGTTTGAATTTGTGACTAACCTGTCTAAATTTATAAGCTTTGGAGCACTTCAATTCTTTTTTCTGTAAAAATTATATGGCCATAATTTTAACTTTTTATGTACCAGCTACTTTTTTCCCTCAGTTTTCTTTATTTTCATTTTGTTAAAACCAGGGAGATGCAGCAGTAGAATTTCTAGTTCCTCATTTTCAGCCAGCTGGCCACCCAGCTAATTTTAAAACTTCCTGTTGACAGGGTTAAAATGGATTTTTGGCTTTAAATTCTTTTAACAAGGAGTTTTTTTAAATCATTTTTGTCATTAGTAGAGCAATCTCTTAAATTGCTTGAGGGGGATACTTTCAGTGGTTCACAGCAGGACAAGAATTGCCTATGACCAGGATGGGTAGGGTTTGGGGGAGTATTTCCTCATTCCATTGCTGGGACACCGCCTTGAGGAAACAATAATTTGGGCTACACCTGACAGCATAAGGGAGAGATTCCCCACTTCAACAGTAAATTGTCAAGAAATGTGACCATCCTGGGAGCCATTCCACCTTCTTCTGACCTGAGAAAAAGGCTCGTTTTGGTTTTTCAGAGATGAGAAAAGGAAAAGGTTATTTTCATTTATATTTGCTTATTGTTGGTTATTGACAACGAGAGCTAAATTTTCATGAAGTTTTAGAGGAAAGTAGGTATAAATTGTGCTGAATATTCACTGATAAAGGACCTTTAGGCCCTGGTTGACTGATCTCAAGACCCTAGAGATGAAGCCCAGAAATTAAGAATTGGAAATATTGGAGAATTTGCCAAAATGAATCCCTGAATATTACAGTGTTAACTATAGGAAAGATGCCAGTATAGGTGGGCCCTATCAGACAGGTAGAAGATTACCTTCCACAATTCATAACTAAGGGAGGGGAGGGTCATCACTAGCACCTTCAGTTGGGGAACTTCTCATATGGAATAAGCTAAAAGGGCTTATTCTACCTCGGGCTTCTACTCCAGTTCTTTCAGGAGAAGTTCTTCCAATGAGTGCCACTCCTGGTTGGGGACCCCCAGGAGAGAGATGGGGCCAGGCCTAAAAGGAGAAATGCATCCTACAGGATCCCCACTGGGATAAGAGTGGACTCCCTGTTGGGGGATTGCCAAAAAAAAGAGCTATTAAGCTGTGTAAAGTTTGGTTTGAGAATGCAGAGAGCTTAGGGAATTGTTTTGGCCAAAGCATGGAACCTTTGATTACTTAGAAAGTTATGGAATTTTATTGAACAACCTCCCCAAATCAGCTTAGAATAAATGAACTGTTGATATCACTAAATCCTTCATCAGTCTCAGTTTTTCTTCTTGTGGTTGTACTTTGGCAAAAAGTCTAGAGGAATGGAATGTTAACCAACTCTCCCATTAGGGACTTGTTCTAAATACAAAGTACAATCTAGATGGGTGAACCTAATTGTCGAATTAGACTAAAGCAATTTATATTGTTACTGAATTACATGTTTTATTGATAAAATTCTAAAAGCATTAACATAATTAGGAAAAGGAATTATCTTAGGCTGGCAGTAGGACCCCAGCCACAAGATGGTCATAAGTTCTGTACTTAATAGAGGAGAAATGTGAGAGCTTGACTTCAAAATCTCCTGGGGAAAAGACTTGGGAGAAATTCAGGCCTGATTTAATGTTATGTCTTATTCTATGTTCTGTGTTCTGTGTGTATCTGTTTGTTTCAGAATAGTGAGTTCCTTATTTCAGATAGAAATATCTTATCTGTGCCGTGCTGTTCATGCCTTGTGCTAATTCATAGCTATAATGTTTTGCCTAAGCCTTTTCTTTTGGCGTGATCAACCAAAAAACCAGACTGTTAAAAAAGAAAAAAACTTTCAAAAAAGACTTAAAAGAGAACAAGAACAAATCTCTCTTTTTTTCTCTGTTTCCAACATTGGCCATGGTGGAGATCGCTGAGATGAAAGACAGATACAAAAATTAATGGAAAACTAAGATAAAATTATTGGAAATCAAATTTGTAAAAAAGGGATAATTATTTCTTTCATTTCTAAATTATAATATAGATGTTTTTATAAAGTATATTGATGAGCTTATGGGGTCATACCAAACTCTGTATAGTTTAATGAAAACAACAATGACCAGATGAGTTATTCCTCAGAAGGGACTTTTTAAATGACTAGGGATTGATTTAAAGCTGAAGTTTGCATTTTAAGAACTGTCTTATTAGTTGTGAGCTATGTTCAGGAGCAGGAAATTCAGGGAAGTATTAAAATAAGAAAAACTTAGGAAATAGTACAGGATAAATTAGATTTTAAAAATCTTATGAGCTTAAATAATTCCACAACTCAGATTTTAAAAAGGAAACATATGCTAAGGCTAAAGAAGTTTTAGCTAGTTGGACTCTAAGTCTGAAGTTTGGGGTTAGCAATCTATGGAACTGGTTTTAATTTTAGTGTAGAATAAAAGCATACTTAAAAACTTAAAATTGGCAATTATTTGATTCTAAAAGTATTTGTGATAGCATGTTGTGTAGATGATGCTACCCTTTTGAATCTGTTGATTGATTTTTATATCACATATAATACGGCACTAAAACCAAAAGCAAAATCCAGTCAAAAGTAACAAAATCAGAAAGGAAGGTATAATTTTGGACTTTTCACATTTATATTATAACCTCTAGGAATTAGATAGAGAAGAATTATATAGAAGAATTGAATAATTAGAATATTGGAGTGAATCAGAGGATGAGATGTTTAATCTGTTTCTCAATTTTTGGGGCATATTTTAACTATCATGCCCATGTTTTGTTTTGTTTTGTCTTAAGTAGAATAAGTACACTTGGAAAAAGCCTTAAAATTGGGGTAGGTTTATGTAGGAAGGAATTTTTATTACGAGAAGGCAGGATCAGGAAATTTCAGACCATCTTCAGAAGAGAATAAAGTGGGCAGAATTGGGCTTCATTTATCCTTCTGTGGTTTGTTGCTTTTAAACAACCAACCTGAGAGCACCAAGCGAATCTTGATTAGGGAACCTGATGGAAGGTAAATCCCAAAGTGCTTCCAGAAAAGAAAACTTGTTTTGAAATTAGAAAGCAACTGAAGGTAGATGAAGGTTAATGATACTACTGCAGTTTAAGTCAATTGTTTAGGTAAATTAAAACATAGTAAAACTTGTATTGAAATCAGTTGGTTAGTGAAAATAAGTTCAAATTATACAAATAAGGCTATAGTGAGTTATGGAAAAAATCACCGAAGATATAATTAAATGATAAAATGTATTAAAAAGATAGCTCTAGAAAAAATTAAGTGCTTGCACACCTAATGGGGGTGCTTAGATGAAAAGATATCAAATTAAAATGAACATAAGGTTTATAAAGGCATAAAATACTGAAATTTTGAGAGGGAAAAGTAAAACTTGCAAATTATTTTAAAAACAAAATAAGTGGACTTAATTTTGAGTGATTTGAAAAGAAATAAAGAAAAGGTTACACCCTGAGCCCTTCAGAAAATTACA
This sequence comes from Gymnobelideus leadbeateri, assembly GCA_011680675.1. NCBI lineage: Eukaryota > Metazoa > Chordata > Mammalia > Diprotodontia > Petauridae > Gymnobelideus > Gymnobelideus leadbeateri. The sequence continues at coordinate 206,872 of WOXC01004382.1, forward strand.
GTCTCCATCAGATAGTTTTCAGTTAGTGCAATTCCCGTTACATTCCCGTGCCATAGTTGGGCTTTGGCCAGTCCCATTGGCCATTGCCAGAATAGCTGAGTGAATGCCTTTCGAACATAAGAGAGGTTAACTTTGAGGAGATAAATGGTTTCTCCTCTAAAGTCATCCTGCTTGCTAAAAAACTGTGACACCCTAAAATGAGGAACTTGTTCTGCTAAGTGAGTAGTTTGTGAGTCTATTTGCCTATTGTTTGCCAAAAAGCACTATTGTAAGTAATTCTAATTGCCCAAAAGCCTTAAAGAAATTGATATGAACTGTGCATTTGTAACCACTGAAGAACCAAAAAGGGGGTTACTAGAGGAATTAAGCAAGTAGGAAAAAGAAAGAGTAGTGCAGAAGAAAAGTTAAGGGGGAGTAGGTTGGGTAAAGAAAGTTGGAGTCTTTTTGCCCTGACAGTGTAAATTCAAGATTTGAAAGTAAAGGGTTTTGGAATTTTGATAAGATTTCAGAGAGTGTCTTCATCCCACTGAAATAGAAAGACATAGGAATATTTAAGCAATCCCCCTTTGATAATTACTGCATGTCTTCCTTCCCCAGTCAACCTAAGACTACAAAATATCTTTCATAAAATGCATGCTAATGAATTGATTGATAGAGAAAGCATTATTTCTTTGCTCTGATTTAAATAGTCATGCTAAAGGACTAGCAATTCAGGAAATTGAAGGGAATTGGTTTGGCTCTTTGGTTACTTCAAAGAAACAAAGAAGTAATAATGGGAAATTGGGAGGGTCACTGTGAATTTTTTTTAATATAAGTCAACTAAAAATAATGGAACCTTGTGCAAAATGAAGTTTGGTTATTGCCACTAGTCATTATAAACCAAAATTGGTGGGTTGAAAATATTGTAATGGTAGTAAATGAGAGAATCTGAGCAGTCCTTGTGCGTGCAAAGAGAATAGTAAATGTGAGTTGTGAAGTGCTTGCCACAGTGCCTGACTTGTGTAAAGGATGAGTACTGTGGTGTTCAGGCCTTGTAGGAACACAATTAGGCATGTTATCCCATTTAGAGGCGTTTTTCTGATTGGCGTGGAATGTTAACAGAATTGGGAAATCATAGACTAAACATTTAAAGGCATTACTAAAAATAGGCTTAAGCAACTTTCAAGACATAGAAAACGTCTGGCGTGGGGTAGGCACTTCATAAACCACTATGATTAGCATGAAAATGCCTGGGGTAGTAAGATAAGTTTGAAAGGTATTTGACTAAATTGTAATTATCTGATTGGTGATATTTTCAATATAAAATGTCTGAGAGGTTAAAGCAAGTTTCATCTTCTTTTCAATCTGAATACTGTTATAAATATGTCTGCTATATGATTATTAAAGTATATTTTGTGTTAAAAAAACAGAAAATAATCATAATAATAGTAAATGACTTACTGTTGGGAGAAAAACATGGCAAAATCCTCTTAGGAGATCTTTGGGAGGGTCCTTGGGAGGGGCCCCACTGACAGGGTGTTGTGAAGCTCTACAGCATTGCCATTTGAGGAACTAAGACCTCATCTTTTAAGGCTACGATTTTTTTTTTTTATAAAGCAATTGGGGTTAAGTAACTTGCTCAAGATTACACGGCTAGTCATTATTTATGTGTGGGTGCTCATTTTCTGAGGCCGGATTTGATCTCGGGTCATCCCAACTCCGAGGCCGGCGCTCTTACTCACTGCGCCACCTAGCCGCCCCTAAGGCTACGATTTTGAACCACCTGTTCACTGTGTATGAAATTGTGGTGAAGAAGTGGAAATAGCGATACAAGGTTAAATAGTTCTCTTGGGTCTGAGTGACCAAGGAAGGGAAGCCACTCATCCCCAGAACTTCTAACACCATGTATACTTTAAGTCTGGGGGAGTGGGGGGTCAGTATGGCACACAAGGGATAATAGATTTAATTAAGCAAAAGTGGGTTACTCCAGACACCACTCTAGCGGCAGCTTGCATGACAGCCACTTGTCCAGTTTGTGTAGCTTTTAATCAATTTGCCTTTTGAGTCACGTCCAACAGTGGGCTATGTGCTAACTTGCACCCCAATTTGAGCACTTACAGAAAAAAAAAGATTATGATGTCCAATTCAGTCCTTGAAATTGTGTCCAGGTATGACTCGCTTGTCCACATGGGCTCTCCTGGGGGAATTTCATCTCATTCTCATCCCATTGTATTCTAGAAATGGTCTAATGTTTTCCCTTTGGCTTTATCTGCAGACCAAGGTGGGCATGATAGTTGTGAATAGATGAAATTTGGGAATAGACTAAAAATTCGCAATGAAATCTTGAGGCTAATATATCAGAGAAATAGCAGTTGTCTAGCCCTAAGCTATAATTAGTGAAATTTCGCTGTTTGCTGAATCTCTTGGGACTTCATTTTGCTGCTATTCTAAGTCTTGGATCCAGATATAAGTGTCTGACCCTTCATCAGGCTGCTGGTTCATCATTCAAGGGAAATGCCATGTGCTCCTGCAGTCTTAGGCCTGCCACAGGTGGATTTCTGTCCCTGGATTCAGAGAATCACCTGGTGAAGGTGAAGAATAAGAAATTCTCCCGCCTCATTAATTCTGAGGCTGACTGTGGCATCCTATGATGCAATTGGCTACCTATGACTCATACCTGAAATCAAACAGAACTAACGCCACTATGTCCCTGCCTTTCTCCTCACATAGCAAATTCCATTGATAAGGGCAAGTGTAAATAGAGATGAACCCTGTTGGTGACTTTTAAGTAAGTCATACGTGTTGGTATGGTGAGGAACCATTTTGAATTGTCAGTTGAATCACAAATTATAGAGACCATGAAGACTTATAATTCATAAGTTATTTAGTTTATAAGAGACTACCCTATAATGTTCTTTTATCATGATAATATGATTAGTGGGGGATGTGACACAATTTTCAGGATTGGATTAAGAATTTTGTATATAAAAATTGTTTTAAACATCTACATAATCATTTTAAGAGAGATAGATTCATTTTCCAGTTCAGACCCTCACAAAGCAACAACTGAAGTTCTCTAAAGTTTCATAAATTAATACTAGAGAGAAGATTTGAGTTATTTAGCCTAAAATTAACGTGAGAATAATTGGATATTGATGGAACAGTTTATGGGACCAGATTGGTGTTCTGTTGATTCTTCAGTCTAAAACAGAAACATCTTCTGTTTCAGTTTGAAGAAAAAACTGTTTCCAGTTTTACTTGGGCTTATTATTACCACCTCAATGTTGAGCATGTCTTGAAAGGCAAACATGCTTTATTATAAATAACTTATTCGATCTGTACTGTTTGGAAATTGACTACTCAGTGTATTTATGCCTCCTATCCCAGAACTTTTTGCTGTAATTTGAAATTATTTTGGCAGCTTTTTAAATGAATTCAGTTGTATAGCGGGGGCCATCATCGTAAAAAAAAAAAAAGCGTTCTGTTAATAATTCCCTAGCAAAATCTCATCCTTCTATATTTGGATTGGGGATCAGGAGATCCAGCTTCCTAGTCCAAGCAGTGCTGCCTTCTAAGCCCACTTCTCTGGGTACTAGCTTCCTCATACATACTATATGGGGGATGGAAGTAGATGGTCTTTACGGCAACCCTGTTCCAGCTTTACACCTTGACATCTCTAAAGTGAAAGTGTTACACTGTATAATCTTCCAACTCTGAGAGTGGCCTGTCGTGTCTTCTCTGGTTTGATTTTCAGGTTCTAATTCCCATGACTCGCTGCAATTCCCACCGGGAAAACATCAAAGGTCAGCTGAAGGTCAGGAACCCAGGGATTTACATCCTCATATTTGACAATACCTTTTCCAGGTGGGTAAAGTTTTTTCCTGGGAATAATATCAAAGGCATTCTTGTATAGCCCCAATAGTGACAGCTGAGATGAAGCCACACCGAGGCTGCCTGGACAAGTTCAAAATTGGGACCTGCAAGGTGCCTCCTTTCCCCTGCACAGCGGGGCGTCCACATTCCCAGAGTGTCCCTTGGCTGCTGCGTGAGATGTGGGCAATTCATGCTACTTTTCTGTTCCCTGAATTCCCACGTCAAGAGCTGGCAGCCTTCCCAAAGTGGTGTGCCGAGCTTGAGTTATTTCATTTCTCTCAGGGAGGAAAAGGATAGGCAGTCTTGCCTAGCGAGCCTGGATTTCAACACAGACATCTTTGGTTCTACACCCAGGGGAGGCTCCCTTCAGCCTTAGACTCCCATGATTAAATACTCCAGGTCTGCTGGAGTAACAGCCAATAGTGAGTGGATAGTAAGACAGCAAGCTTTCTTCCCTCTTCTCTTTCCATATGGCCTTCAGAAGCTTCCCTACAAAAATGTAAATGCTCTACGGAGGGGCCACTAATTGAACTAATAATCTCAGTTATCATGAATTAAACAAGAATGGGAAACTAGATGGCCAAGGAGACTTCTTCAGATTCAGTTTGGGAAGGCCCTGGTACCCACATTTGACTTAAAATCACTTCCTGTGTGCATCATAGGTCACCAACACCTGGCCTAAAGCTCTGTTTCTGTAGCTGAATGGGGAGCTGTGGGGAAGAGTGTTTTAAATACATTCCCTGATTCACCTCTCCAGGCCAATTTACACCAAGCCTTCCTTCTTTCCCCTACTGGGATTATTGTTTTCATTTCTTTTATTTTTTTGAGGGGGGAGGGCAGGCCAATTGGGGTTAAGTGACTTGCCCAAGGTCACACAGCTAGTTTTTGTGTTAAGTGTCTTGAGGTCACATTTGAACTCAGGTCCTCCAGACTCCAGGGCTGCTGCTCTATTCACTGCACCACCTAGCCACCCCTTATTGTTTTCATTTCTAATGTAGATGAGGGGCCGTGGTGATGAGTACTGATGGGGACTGTATGATCCTGGTGCCATAAAAAAAGCTTTTGTCCAGCTGAATCTAATGGGGGCTGGTGATTTCCCATGTTCCTCTGAGAACATGCAGCTTCACAACCCTTGTGAAGGTAGAGGCTTCATCAGTGGACCAGGGAGGAGACTGCTGGGGTCATTTTCCTATAATGATAATAGCTAGCATTTGTGGCATGCTTTAAGGCTTACACCGTGTTTTACATGCTATCTCATTTGAGGTAATTAAGAATGGTAAACTAAAAAAAGGTTTATTTGTTATGAGTGTTGGAACCATTTCTTCCTCACAAAGACTTCACTCATAGCCTCACTGCATGGGACCTCAAGATCCTAGGCCTCCTGTCATGGACAGTGTCCTAGTGAAAGTAATGCCCATTGGAACAACTGGCACTCACATCTGGGCTTTCTGGGCCATCACTAACAGGCTCTTTTTTTCTTTGTATGTCCTGTAGGTTCATCTCCAAAAAAGTCTTTTATCACCTGACAGTTGACTGGCCTGTGACCTATGATGGGACTGATTTCCCATAGATTTGAACCCTCGAGATCTTAACCGCCTCACTTTATCCACGGGAAACACTAATTTTATTTATACATCATATAAATACTAAAGAAAAGAAAGCCTGGCAGCCCCCGAACTGCACAATTTTTAAAATGGAGTATCTTGGGCACGCTCCCTGGAAGCCTATGTTGTCTAGGAACACTCTGCTCTGTACCATGTACAGATGGCTGTTGGCTTATGCAGCTTCCTACAGCCCAGGGATCTATCTCTTCTAATATTTAAGGACCTCAGTCATAGCCTTTTTGGGGCTTAAGATTAACAACCAACAGACGTGAATTTCCCAGAGGGATTCACTTGAGTTTGCAATACTTGGATACTTAAAAGAGATTGCCTCTTCTCTGGGCAGCTGTTTTTTATACTTGCTGTTGTTTATACCCAAGAAACCAGGAGGGCGCCTGTTTTAAAAAGCTGGGATGGAGGGGGAAGACCTGGGGGGAGAGGAGAAGGGAATGGGTGAATCATCCGAACTATTGAAGTGTGTTGAAGAGAGACACGTTGCCTGTGGGAATGACCAGCAGCGGTTTCTCACTGTCACTTAATCACCAGCTAACATTCAAAGGAATAAGTGATACAAGGCAGTCATCAAAACAATTGCTGTGAGATAGGAAAGTCAGTTCTATTCAGCAACCACTTAATAAACACCAGCTATGGGTATGAAGACCCAAAGACAAAAAGGAAACAGTCCCTACCTTCAAGGAGTTTCTAATTAGATGTTCACATGGAGACCCTGAGAGGTGAGACTTGTGAATGCTTGGTCTTCAGCCTGATCACGTTCCCTTCTCTCTCCCGTTGTTCCCCCAGACTGGGGGCATCTCAGAAGCTCAGCTTAGCCCCTGAGGGCCCTATCCCTGTTGCCCTCCTTCCCAGGCCTCTCTCTAATCGTGTCTGGGCTCAGATAACCCAATAACTGCACAATTGGCCCTTGAGTCTCAGCCTTCTGAATGGATAGGCAGGTAGAGTCACCCCATTACAGACGTGGTCACAGATGTAAGTGTTGATCATGAAGACAAACAGATGATCCAATTGTCTGAGCCAGTCTCAGTCAGCTGTTCTCACACTAACCACATACCTGCGAATGTCTGTGATGGGAAAGAAAAAAGAGCAAAGTCTTACATTTCTTTGACACTCTGCCTCTCTCCTTTTGGCTGGTGTTTTTGGAGGGCCCAAGAAGACTTTTTGCCTTGAGTGGAGGTTTTGGCACCAAAATGTTTTATTTTTAACTGAAAATGGCTCCCTGTTACTAAATGCAAATATGTTTGTGAAAAATGCAAGCACATTTTACTGATGACTGTAACCAAAGAATAGTTCTGGTTCTAAAAGCAATCATTAGTTTTTAAAGAGCATCTCTTTGAGAACAGAAGTCAAAGCATTAGTATAATTCATATGTTGACTTCATTTTTATTCCTTGATTTACTCTTTAGCCCTGACACATATATAGGGCATATGGTTTGCAAAGCCACTTTTTTTCCTTTTGTCCCCATCTCATGCCTTTTAAAGAACTCTTCTCTCATACCACAGACTTCTCTCTCCTCAAGGCTGTATCTTTTCTCTATGATACTGTGGCTTCTTCCCAAACACTGGACACCATTTTTGCTTCTGTCCTTTTCTGCCTGTGCTTCCTAAACTGTCTTTTCCAAGGTCACTTGTCCATCAGACTTCAGGTGCTTCCTAAGACGTGATGTTCCTGAAAGAAGAGTGTGCCTTAGTACAAAGGTAGAGAGAGAGTGTTGGAAAGAGTCATGGGCTGGGGCCTCAGAGGACCTGCCTTCTGGTTTAGACTCTGCTGCCAGTCACTGGCTGTCCGGCCTTGGACAGGACACTTCACTCCCATCTCATCTGTAAAATTAAATGCAGGCTTCGAACTGGTCTGTATGATACTCATAAGCATCTGTGTCGTGGATCCCTTTGTCCGACTGGCAAAACCTAGGGATCTCTTCTCAGAATGATTTTTAAAGCCAAAAATAAAATACACAGGATTACAAAGGAAACCAGTTGTATTGAATTATAAAAATGTTCATCTCGAAGGTCTCTTTCAGTTCCAAGACTCTGTGATTCGAAGTACAGGTGAGAAGGACAAGTGTTGCTGGGCCCAGCACATGCTACAGTGACCACTATGCTACCAACAAGCAGGAACCTTGTTTGGGGCAAAGAGATGAGAGAAAGGGCCTTGTACATGAAGGAAAGCTGCTGGTTTTCAGCAGCAGAGTTGGTCATTTTTAATCAGGGAGGGAGAGCATCACGAATCATGACTGGTGCCTGCCTTCCTTTAGGGGGCTTGTCTCAAGGCCCTTGAATTGACATACAGGAGCAGAAAGCCAATTGATTCATCCTCTCAGCTCTTCATTCCAGGTTGGGGAGAAGAGAGGGAAGGATGGGGACCTGGGAGAAGGAGAGTGAAATGGGAATGAAGTTTGGAAAAGCATCAGCATGGTGGGGCCCAGCCGCAGATCTGTCATCAGTGAATATTCAGGTCCAAAATTTTATCAGGAGGAGACTATTCAGGACTGATGGCAGCTTCTAGTTGACTGTTTTGGAGACATTTCACTGCTTCTGTCAGAGAGTGAGAAGAAAAAAAAAGGATACTGAATAGAACTTCAAACCAACCCCCAGAAGAGGATCCTCAGAGAAGGCATCTGAAACTCTTGGCTCTGGTGGTGATGCGGGCCATCCTCCTCCATGGCCATGAAAAATCGAGGGTTGGATGCATCACTGAGAGAAGCTAAAAGTAGAAAAGCAGACCTTCTACATTTTTCTCTTTGGGGTGACCGGTTTCATCAAGGACACCAGTGCCACTTGAGGAGCCTCAGCTGGATGGCCTGGAACCCTAGCTGATAACATTGTCTTTATCATCAGCATCACCAGCAACAAATATTTACAGACTTCTGTAACCCAACATTGGGTTGGGTATTGGAAGATGTCTTTCCAACTGAGATTCATTGCATCTTGCTGTCATCGACTATAGCAGGAGGACCTGCTGTAGATTTTTTTTTAAACCCAATTCATTGCTTCTTGGGAAGTCTGTCACATAAGGAGATACTTTGCTTAGGATGTATAGAATCTTGACTTCTCATAGATGAGCAATCAGATTGAAAATGAATGGCACTTTATTGTATTCAGAAGGCTGCCCAAATCATGCCATGGTCATTTCCCTGTAATTATAGCCGCACATTTATTTTTGTATGATAAACACGTCTTGTGCTTTTAGTGAGGCAGTTATTTAGAGGTTCGCTTTTTAATGGATTCCTAAGATTGGAAACACTAACACTGTACAATGACAGCTCTTCCATCTAGGTATGGCTTTAAACTGTGTTACTTTAGTTTACAGTTAGATTGCCAGTTTTGCTGGGTGTGCTGGGTTTTCGTTTTTGTTGTATAACTGAACACTGTTGACTATTTTAGCCCTGGCTGTGACCCATTGACTAAAAATAATCCAACAGGAAACATCCTTGGAATTTCAGATGATGATGTTAAAAGAGGAGCAGCATTTGACTGCAAGGTACCCAGAAGAAAGAGAACTTAGTTTTGTAGCCAGTGCCCTGAAGCCATTAGTTAAACGGCACAACTTAAAGAACAAGGTCAGATGTATCCAGTCATATTCTGCTGTAAACCAGGTGTTTTTCGTCCTTGAAAAAAATGTCTTTAAGTACATACTTGAGAAAGCACTTTATAATTATAGCATTTGTGATTCAGAAAGATTAGATTAAGCAAAACCTTTCCCTGCTTCTATTTATTCTTATCTAGAAACCTGAGAAATAATCGATCCGTAGGGCGTTTAAAATGGAAAAGAACAATCATGTGTGACTATGAAATAAGTGATTTTTTTCCCTCTCATCTAGGGTCATCAGTGCCATTACTTAGTAGTGCGCCTGGATATAGGTCATACTCAGAATGCTAGGAAAATATGACAAAGATGGCTGAAGCATGAGGTGTAGTGTCAAAGGCAAACTCGTCATGCAGTGAAACCACTGGGCAGAAAAGCCATACTTTGAGATGTGACAGATCTTCCTTGTCACAGCCCTCTGCGGTTTCATAAATGTAGGTCATGTGGTCATGTCTTCTATGCTAACGATCTAAGCTTTGCCCCCCCACCCCCCTTAGATTCTAAATTCAGGTCAGCTGGTTGAGGTGCTGTGCTAGCCACTGGAGGCATGAAGACAAAAATGAACCAGTTTCTGCCCTCAGAAAGCTTAAGATGACCTAAGTGATCGTGTATGTCCACAGATGAGGGACGTGTTCTTCCATGCATGATCCATCTTATCCCAGGGTCAGTGGGGAGGGGGGAATAGTAAACAGAAGCCTCTGTGCTGAGATGATGCCTGATGTGAGCCTCAGAGGGATGCTTAATGATCAGATGAGATTGCATCACAGGTGAATTGAAATCCAGGTGTCAAAAAACAAAAAAAGACAACTTTCTTTGTGAAACCTTCATTGGGCTTTGCCCTATTTCACTGTTTCCAATGGGGTTCTTCCAAAAGGCAGGGGAAACTGAATTCACTGCATGTTCTTTGGTCTTTTAATAATTCTTTAAAAGAAAAAAAAAGGTAATAGATGGTTACACATCTGAAAGGTTTAACCAGGACAAAGCCTCCTCCAGGCCTAGCCACACAGTATTCAAAGGGGCGTGTGGACCTTTGGCAACACAGAAGAGGAGGCACCCGGATCCTGACATCTGTGCCTTGAAAACTGGAGTTCTATTTAGTGAGACCAGCCTTCAGTGGATCCAGCCTCCTCCTGCATCTTGCTTGGGCTCCTGATTCAGTGACATCTGCCAAAGAACCGACTAAGAAAAGCTGAACACCAGCCTGAGCCCTCGCAGTGGGGCGAGAGCATTGTCACTCAAGTATATTCATTTATTAGCAATACATATGCTGCACCAATGGGGTGCTTCATGCTTTTGCCTTTTTGGTTTTTATCTCAGGAATTAAAAGGAAAAATGACAATTAGAGTGCTGTGTCTTATTGTCACTTAGTAGATAGGTGGAGGTTGAATTGTGCTGCCCCAAGAGCAGGGATGGAAGACCCCAGGGCACAGTAGCACTTGCCTCTTCTGCTAGACTTTTAGGGCCATTATTTTATGTAGGACAGGCACAACATGGGTCTCCTGCCCTTGAATCTTTGTGTGTTGGCCATCTGGGCATCCCCCTAGCCTGGTTTATGAAGGCATTCAATCCTAGTTGAGGCAGCAGTCATTCACATGTATGTAACATGTCTAAGTTTACCCAGTAATTTTTTTTACAGTTGCTCTGTGAGGTAGATATATTAGATATTATTATCTCTGCCCCCCCCCCCATTTTACTTAGGTTCAGAGGAATCACAAAGTGATTTGTCCAGGGTCAGCCATGCATCCAGTCAGTGCTAAGACAAGGCCCCAGACTCAGGCCTTCCTGACTCCAAACCCAGGCCTCTTTAATCTACACTGCCCCATCTATCAGCCACCTTCCATCCCTAGGTGTTACTAAATGGAAGTTGTAAGGCCTAGGTACAAAGCCAATTTGGCTAACTCAAGTGGAGCTTGAGGAAGATCTGGATTTGAATCCTACTTTCCAACACTAGCTATATAACCTGAAGCAAGATACTTGACTTCCCTAAGGCCATGGGACAGTGCAGTGTGGAAACTGGAAATTAGAGAAGCTGAGGAAGGCTTGCGTGAACTGATGCGGGCTTAAGCAGAACCAGGAAGAAAATTGGTGCAAAAGCAGTAACATCGTAAAGAAAACCAATTTTGGAAGATTGGGATTTTAGAACTCTGATCAATCCCAGGGCCAAAGGACTGTGACAATGAGCTGGTGGACTCAGGGTACAGATTGAGACATGCTTTTTTTTTACATGGCCAGTGAGGGAATGTGTTTTGTTTGACTGCATTTTTGTCACAGGAGTTTGTTTGTTTGTTTTTCAATTTTTCCAATGGGGTGGGGAGAAAAGGGGAAGAAAAAATCTTTGTTTGTTATTTGAAAAAAATAAATTTTAAAAAATAGTCCCTTTTTGCTACCACCCAATAATCAGTTGAACTATAGCTTGAAAAGAGTGATTTTAGACTGACTTTCAAAACCATCGGCTATCATTCCTGGGAAAAGGTAAAAAATTCTTCTGCTTGAGGCCTCGGCCCAAGACCGTTTGATGCAGGGCTATCAAAAGTAAGCCCATCTTTCTCCTGCCATCCTGTTGGGGAGTTCAGGTGTGACTGGATCCACCTTCTGACTTCCCTCCCTGTCTCTTGTGCTTCTAAGAAACAAAGATGAGACAAAATGGGCTCTTGCTCTTCCAGGAGCCTATGACAGATAGTTGGGTCTGCAGAATCTTTGGGACTCAGAAGAGCAAGCTGCCTTTTCCACTGCACTGTCAGAGCAGGGTGCCGAGGAGGATGGTGCGATTTCTGCAGATGACTCAGGAGAACTTCCCCTAGGTGAGAGGTCATCACCTCTCACTATGAAGATTCGTGGGAAAATTTGGGGTAGCTTACAGTGCTATACACATCAGGGGGACAAGTGGGTGTTACTCATAAATAGATGCAAAGCAGAAACTCTCCACCAAAGAAAGGGAAAAAAAACCAGGCTTTTTTTGTTTTGGAAGTGAAAACCTGAAAACAGCAATAATGAAAGCCATTCAGAGCTTTTTGGGGTTGAAAGGAAGGTCAGCCTTTTACTTTTCCCACCCTCTCTGCCTTCTAAAGAAGGACCATGAAGACTGGAGGGTGCCTCTACCAGACTTCTTGAGTCTGCCCCTCTCTCTCTCTCTCTCTCTCTCTCTCTCTCTCTCTCTCTCTCTCTCTCTCTCTCTCTCTCTCTCCTCTGTCTCTGTCTCTCTGTCTCTCTCTGTCTCTCCTCTCTCTCTGTCTCTGTCTCTCCACTCTGTCTGTCTCTGTCTCTCTCTATCTCTCCTCTCTCTCTGTCTCTGTCTCTCTCTCTCTCTCCCTCTCTCTCCCTCTCCTCTGCCCTCTCTTCCTTCCTCACCCCTTCCTCTCTTCTCTGTCTATCCTGTCCCCCCTCTCCTACTGTCTATAGTTCTTCCTTTCTTCCCCCTCTCTTTCTCTGTCTCTCTCCTCTGTCTTTATCTCCCTTCCCCCATCTCTGTCTCTGTCTCTTACCTTTGAAGTAACAGATGTCTGTGGTTTCCCTGAACATTTTTTCTGCACGTACACAAAGGGAGATTTTCTCACAGCCACTTCCCCATCTCAACCCTGAATTGGATTCATTCTTATGGACCATGATAACTTTGTGGTAGTGAGGTATGTTTATCAAGTAGTAGAAAGGAAGCCTGGCTAGTGGACTAGAACTGGGCATAGAACCTGGCAGACAGTGGGGTGGGCAAGGAGTTTTCTTTGGGAAGGCTCACTAGGCCATGGAGGATGGAATCAGAAATGAACTTCATCTTAGAGAGACCTCGCTCATTCTTCCAGATGGTGCTAACTGGTGTGGGAAACACATTCCAGCTGGAAGGAGGGCAGGAGTGGATAGAAAGGGAGAAGACATGCTGTATAGAGTTAGACTTAGATGGCACCCTGGAGACCATTTCCTCCAACCCCCTCATTTTAGAGATGAGAGAACTCCAGTTGAGAAGAGAGAAGCAACTTTCCTAAGGTCACATGGCTAGCGAGTGTCAAAGGCTCCTAACACACTGACTCAGTTAAGTGATGGGACCGTTCTCAGGAGCTAATAGCACAGATTCCATGCGTCCGACAGGGAAGAGCTTTCAAGAATGGGAACACGCTCCATCCTCATGGCCACAGCTGATCACTGGGCCTTGCTGAATGCTGTCTCCAGCTGAAGACATCATTGGAACACAGGCAAGCCCCAGAAAATGTGTCTAGTTTGTACAGCAGTGACTATATGGATGCTGTGGGGGTGGGAAGGCGGGAGGGTGAATCCAGGTCATTTTATTCCCAGACTCTGTAAGAACAGTTGGTGTGCCTCTTGGAGTAGAGTTGGGGGTGATAGTGGCCAGCCTTCCAAATGTTGATGCTTTGGCTCAGTGTCAGCCCTTCCAAGGGTGCTGCTGTTGGGGACAGCTGAACAACTGTCTTATCATCTGGAGCCAAACTCATTCTCAAAGAAGGTCTGAGCACCATGTAAAGTTAGAAAGGATGAGCATTCATAAGTATAGAAAGGTAGAACATGAGTTGGGATGGCATGGGGAAAGGGTAATATAGAAAAGTAGCTAGGCCACTGGACCCAGAAACAGGAAAGCCTGACTTTAAGGTCTAGGTTTAAATTCTGACTCGGGTACTTACTGTGTGACTCTAGGCAAGGTAACCACTTTGACCTCAGTTTCCTTCTCTAAAAGAATAACATAGTGCCTATCTCACATGGTTTGATACTGATCAAATGAAATAATGTATTTAGAAGTGCTTGCAAACCTTAAAGTAACTATGTAAACATGAGCCCAGTGGCCAAGCATACAATAGGGGTTCAACAAATCCTTTTGCAATTGAAATAGACGAAGAGAAAGTTGGCCCTCTGCATTCAACAGACTGAAAAATCTAGGATTCTGCTGGTTGCCAGGGCTGATCAAAGAGAAAGTTCAGAGTAGGATTCTCCCTTCACCTTCATGTGTCATGGACCCGCCTTCCCCAGGCTGGTGAGGGAAGCCTCTACCCCTTCTCAGTATCATGTTTTTGAAATAACTGAAGGAAATGCTAAATGTCAATCAGGGGTTAATGAAACCACAATAAAAAGGTGATTTTTTTCCCCCATCCAAGGTCATAAACCCATTGAAATCAATAATTTTCCTCCCCTTGGTAGAACTCACAAATAAGCTCTCAAACTCCAGAGCATGGCAGGGAAATAAAGCAAAAGAAATCAGTCAGTCAGCAAGCATTTATTAAGCACCATTCATGCCAGGCAGTACACTAGGCAGTGAGTATACAAAAATAAAATAAACCCTGCCCTCAAGGAGCTTTCATTTGGTTAAGGGGAAGCAAGAAGGATGTGTACATGTGTATATATGTATGTATGCATATATGTATGTATGCATATATGTACACACATGTATACATATATATGCATGTACGTTATTATATATGCACACGTTTAGGTGTGTATATATATATATATATATACCGTTGTGTAGATGTGTCTATGTACATATATACACATATATTATAGACATTTGTTATTCAGTCACTTTTAAGTCATGTCTGACTCTTTGTGGCCCCATTTGGGCTTTTCCTGGCAAAGATGCTGGAGTGGTTTGCCATTTCCTTCTCCAGCTCATTTTACAGATGAGGAAACTGAGGTAAACAGGGTGAAATGACTTGCCCAGGGTTACACAGCTAGATTTTTAAAAATTATTTATTTATCTTTAGTTTTCAACATTCACTTCCAAAAGGTTTTGAGTTGCAAATTTTCTCCCCACCTCTTCCCCCTCCCATAATTTGATATAGGCTCTACCTTTATATTTATATTAAACCTATTTTCACATTAGTCATGTTGTAAAGAAGAATTGGAACCAATGGGAGAAATCATGAGACAGAAGAAACAAATAAAAAAAGAAAAAAGAGAGAGAAAATAATATGCTTCAGTCTGCATTCAGACTCTATAGTCTTTTTCTGAATGTGGATAGCATTTTCCATCAGAGTTTTAGACCAGATTTTAACTCAGGAAGATGAGTCTTCCTGACTCCAGACCCAGCACTCTATCTACTGTGCCAACATGTACATAATGTGTATATGTGTACACATATATGTGTATATGTACACCTATGTAGGTATAGGTATTTATACACATATACACATACATGCATGTATATGTGAATGTGTATGTATATAGGCAGGTATTGTCTACTTGCATTATAGATGGCAGTTTGAGTTGGTAGAGGAGGGTACTTGTGGGGTTCATGTAGGAAGTGTCTCTTGAGCCAAGTTTGAAAGGAAATGAGATTCTAAGGGGCAGACACAGCAGGGCATTCCAGGCAAGGGGGAAAATGCAAAGATGAGAGTTATAATGCTGCATATTAAGGAACACAAAAAGATCAATTCAGCTGGATTGTAGAGTGCCACAAGGGAGAACTATATCATAAGATAAAAAGGTAAGTTGGTACTAAGTTGTGAATTTTTTTAAAAACTTAAAAAAAAGGAATATTTGAAAATTCTTTTCTTGAAAACCCATTTTTTTCTTGTAAAGTGATACTCAGTTTTGCTGGCCTAATTATTCTTAATTGTAAATGTTTGTCTTTTGCCTTTTGGAATATACGATTCCATGTTCTCTGCTCCTCTAAAGTGATCATTGATGAATCTTGTGTGACCTTGATTGTGGTTCTTTGATATTGGCTTTGATATTGGCTTTCTGTCTGCTCATGGTATCTTTTTTCCCCTTTTGTCTGGAAGTTCTGGATTTTTGTCAATGACATTCCTGGGAGTTTTCATTTTGGTATTCCTTTCACTAAATGATTGGTGGGTTCTATTTGCAGCTTTCCTTCTCATTCTAATATGTATGAAAATTTTTCTTTAAAGATTTCTTGAAATATCATATCCGTTATTTTACTGGGGTCATGGGTTTCAGGCAATCCTGTGATTCTTAATTTATGTCCCCTTGATCTCTTCAGGTCAGTTGTTTTTCATATTAAATACCTTACATTTTCTTCCCTTTTTTTCATTTTTTGGGTTTCATTTTAAGAATTCTTATTTTTTCTCAAGTCATTGATTTCTAATTATTTGATTTTTAGGAAGTTTTTTACTAGGGTAAGGTTTTGAACCTGCTTTGTTAAGCTACTGGTCCTTTCTCAGGTCTCTTCTCCATATCTCTCATTTCCTTTATGATATCTTTTAAAAACCCATATCATTTCTTTGAAGAATTCTAATTATTTTTGTGGGAAATGTTTTTTCCTGAGGGTTTATAGGTGCTGTTGAGTTATTTTCCTCTTCTGGATTTGTGCTTTGATCATCCTTGGTATTATAAAAGTCCTTTTGTTTTTGTTTTTTGGATTTTTGTTGCTAAAGACTCAGGGTTTGAGTTCTAGGTGTCTTGGACTCTGGCAAATCAGTTCAAGTTAAGTTTTCTTTTACCCTGGTTCTCTTTCTTTAGGCCTTTCCCTTCACAACAAACACCAAAGTTATTTCCTCTGATCAGCCCTATCCTTTGAATGAGGAGAGAGATAAGAGAGGCATTTCCTTTAATCCTTCTTGCCTGTGAGATAACTAGCTGAGGCCTTTCTCTTAAAACCCAAAACGGATAGTTTCATTTTAGTCTTTCAGGGGATTTCTTCCTCTTGAGGCAGAGAATTAAAAAAAGAATCAACTGCCCATTGTCACCTCTTCTATTTATCATAGAATTAGAAATGCTGACTATCACTATAAGATAAAAAAAAAAAACTGGGGAAATACATAGGTGAAGAAGAAACAAAATGATGACTTTGTGTGGATGATTGAATGGTATACTGAAAATTCTCTCATGAATTACTCAGAAATAAATGGAAACAATTCCTTCAGCAAATTTGCAAGATATAAAATAACCCCCCCAAAACATTAGCACTTTGATATACCAGTGAAACCCAGCAAGAAAAGATCAATTGCATTTAAAATTACTACAAAATGTAGTAATACATACCTTTCAAGATACACACAAGAACTTTATAAATGCAACTACATATGATTGCTTTACAGAAATAAAGATAGACCTAAGTCATTGGAAAAATATTAATTGTCCATAGTTAGAATCAGCCAATATCATGCCTAAATTAATCTACGTGTTGAATGTCCTACCAATCAAACTACCAAGGGATTACTATATAGAACTAGAAAAAATAATAACAAAATTGATGTGGAGAAAAAAGATTAAGAATCTCAAGTGAAATAATGAGAAGAAATAGTTAAGAAAGAGACCCAATAATGCCAGATCTCAAACTATAGTACAAACAGAAATTATCAGAATAGTTTGGTACTGGGGACAAAGATTGATCAGCAGAACAGATTAGTGGGACAATATACAAACACAAATGTGTTTGACAAATACAAAGACCCCCAGCTATTGTGTAAGGACTCATTTTAACAAAAACTCTTGGGAAAATTAGATAGCAGTATGGAAGAAACTAGATTTAGACCAATATCTCATACCTCATCCAAAGATAAGCTCCAGATGGGAAAAAGAGCTAGGTATAAAAGGATGCATCATAAACAAATTGGAGAAACACGGAGGGAAATTATCTACCAGATTATGGGATAGGAGAAAAGTTCATTACCAAACAAGAAATAGAAAGGGAATCACAGCAGATAAAATGGATAATTTTGGTTACATAAAATTTAAGAATTTTTTGCACAAAGCTTATGAAATCAAAATTAATAGGGAAACAATTACCTGGGAAAATATCTTTGCATCAGGTTTCTCTGGTAAAGGTCTCATTTCCAAGATGCATAAGGAACTAATTTAAATTTACTCAAAAAAGAGTCATTCTTCAATTGTATAATTGGTTAAAGGATATATACAGACAGTTCTCAAGAGAAGAAACCTGGGCTATCTATTGCCACATAAAAAAAAAGATGTTCCCATTACTAATTAGAGAAATGAAAATTAAAGCAATTCTGAGATTCCACCTCGTTAGAGCTGACAAAGATGACAGACAAGGAAAATTATAAATCCTAGAAGTACTGTGGGAAAATAGATACTAAAAGTAGTTATTAAGCAGTTTGTGGCCTTTGACTCAACTTTACCCCTTCCAGGCTTATACCCCAAAGAGATCAAAGAAATAGGAAATGGTCCTTTATGTACAAAAATACTCATATCAGTTTTTTTGTGGTGGCAAGAAAAAAATGCCCTGGAAACTAAGAGTCTATCTTTTGCCTCTCTTTGTATCCCTGGAACTTAGCACAGTGACTGGTACATCATAAGCATTTAATAAATATTTCTTAACTTTATTGAGAATGTCCAATAATTTGGGAATTACTAAATAAGTTGTGATACGTGAATGTCATAGAGTATCATTGTGCTGTAAGAAACCAGAAAATAGATGATTTCAAAAAGATATGGAGAGGGGCGGCTAGGTGGCGCAGTGAATAGAGCGCCGGCCCTGGAATCAGAAGGACCTGAGTTCAGAGCCGGCCTCTGACACTTAATCCACACAAACAAAAACCTAGCCGTGTAACCTTGGGCAAGTTACTTAACCCCAATTGCCCTAAAGGGGCGGCTAGGTGGCGCAGTGAGTAAGAGCGCCGGCCTCGGAGTTTGGATGACCCGAGATCAGATCCGGCCTCAGAAAATGAGCACCCACGCATAAATAATGACTAGCCGTGTAACCTTGAGCAAGTTACTTAACCCCAATTGCTTTAAAAAAAAAAAAAAAAAAAGATATGGAGAGACTTATATGAGCTGATGCAAAGAAAAGTGAATAGAACCAGGAGAACCATTTATACTGTAACATCAATATCATACAAATGAACAATTTTGAAGACTTTTAATAAAATGATAAAGAATTAAATGAGAAAAATTAAATTAAAGGAGAAAATGCATATGACAACACTGTAAAAGCAAATAACTTTGAAAGCTGAAAGAAGTACAATTGATCCAGTGGCCATTTGTGATCCCAGAGGACAATGATGAAACTTGCTATCCATGATAGGAAGGTATAAAATGAGACACATATGTTTCTATTTGTTTTTAGTAGTATTTTATTTTTCCCCAGTAACATGTAAAGACAATTTTTAACGTTAATTTTTTTTTTAAAATTGTATTTCCAGATTTTCTCCCTCCCTTCCTCATATAGGTACTCCCTTCCTGATATAGGTTATACAGACACATTATTTCCATATACAGCCATTGAAAGAATTTTTTTTAATTTCACTATGCATATTTGTTACAAGAAACTTGCCTTTTTCCTTTTCTTTTAATGGAGTGGGAGGAAGGAGAAAAATATTTTTGTTAATTCTTAGAAATAGAGATCCGAGAGATGTATTTTCAGATGAAGTCACTGTGTTATTAGTTTTGCTTACCTGTTTTATTTTGTTGCAAGAGACCATTCATGAGGTAAAATAAAACATCAATAAAACTGAAAGTGTAAAAATGAGATAAGAAAGGCTAAAATGAGAGGTCATATTTGATTCTAGAAGCAGTAGGGAGTTTATTGAGTAGGGGAATAACATAATCCTACACTTTAAGAACATCACTTTGGGAGAAAATTATTCTTTCTTATTTATTATTGTGTCTGATGTGTCCTTGGGAAAAACCTTAGATCTTATCAATGCTTCAGTCATAGAAACATTCTTATGAAATAAATAATTCAATTACTAAAACTTTTTCTCCTCACCCTCATCGGGACCTGCGATTTTATACACGTGGGGAACTCCCTGTGTGGAAATTCCTGCCACTTATGCAGATTACCAATTCATGTATAACGTATGCTTTATTAAAAATAGAACGCCATAAATGACTTGAAAATAACTGAGTAAGTTAACAGCTGCTCTGAGGAGAACTAAGACCACTCTATGAGAAGTCTGTGTCTAGGACTAGGGTCAAATAAAGCATCGTTTTGTTTTCTAATTTAAGCCCCTAGCCAACCTATGACTCTTTAGCTCCCAGTGCCTTGGATTTCTTTAGTCCAAAGACCCCAAGGCACTGACAAAGTAAAGGCATCATCTTTGTTGGTAAAAAAGACTTTCTCAAATTTTCCTGAGCAAATTCCCTGGCGCTGAGTTGTTCTGTGGT
This sequence comes from Gymnobelideus leadbeateri, assembly GCA_011680675.1. NCBI lineage: Eukaryota > Metazoa > Chordata > Mammalia > Diprotodontia > Petauridae > Gymnobelideus > Gymnobelideus leadbeateri. The sequence goes on from WOXC01004382.1 coordinate 226,951, forward strand.
CAAATCCTGTTTTAACCAAGTCCATAAGATCAAATCACTTATTTTAATAGAATTGAGCATCATAATACTTAGAACTGGAAAGAACTTTAGAGATCCCTGAATCCAGCCCTTTCATTTTACAGATGAGGAAACTGAGCTACAAACAGGTGAAGTGACCTGTCTGAGGTCATCTAGCTACTGAGTGATGGAGTTTGAATTTGAACTCACATCCTCTGACTTCATATCCGGGGCTTTTTCCATTGCCTCAGGATGGAAAGTGAAATTCCGACTAATTTCTGTCTTCTCAGCAATTAGAGGGGTCCCTGTGCTAAGCCAGCACCTGGCATAGTGTCCACTATATAGTAGGCACTTACATTCTTGTTGACTTGTTGATTGGTGTGGGGGTATGTATATGGGGGAGGTATGTACACATGAAAGAATTTCCTTTGGGAATTAATGTGACCCATAGTACAAGTGTGTGTGGAATAAGGAAGGTCATATGTGACTATTCCTCTCATAGTTATGAGTAGTTTTTTCTTTAAACAACTCTGCTCTAGTCCATTATTAATTAACTTTTCCATAGAAGGATGCTGCTTTTGAATTTGCCTTGAAGACTGCTATTGAAGCTTAAAATCCATACATTTCCTATGTCACTTATACTCAATGAGATTCCATGCTGGGGAGTGTCCCACTTGATGCTTGAATGTTCTTAATAAATTCTGTAGTGTAGAGGTGACTGTATTTCTATTCTTGGAGATCCTGGACCATCCTGAGACAAGGAGATTATTATTTGGGTAAAAGGTGGACTAGCTAGCCCCCCTAGGTCCCTTATAATGACCTTGCCTACAGAGATAGTCTTCAAGGGTCTTGGCAATGTTACAAAATAGGAAAAACTGAGAAGGACTTTAGGGAGGGTTTGGTGGTGATACCCCTGCTTTAGCAAACCTTATACATGCAGGAGAAATGGTCTGAATGGGCATTATTAATCCAAAATAAAATTTTCTAATAGAATTTCACTATAGTTTAGAAAGACCACAATGACATTGTGACATTAATTTTATTTCCAAATCATCACTTGCAAAAATTGTTGATAAAAATTGGGCTTATCAAGTGTAGAGGTATTTCTCCTCTCCTTCCAGCTGCAGAGCCTGATTGTGGATGTAGGGGTTTGAATTGGAGAGGTCTATCTGCTTGCTTAAAGGTGTGGGCTTCAGGGTGCCTCAGGACTGTTTCTAGTGGGGTCCTTGATAAATTTAGTATGCCTCCTCCCTTTTGCCAGATTGGGGAGGGTAACTTAAATTCCCTATTAATCTTCAGCAGTCTCTTTTAGCCTAATTTGGGACGAGAAGCTTTAATGAATTTTTGTATAATGTTTTTGGCTGACAAAACTTCTACTCCAGTAAACTGTACTTATGTGTCCACTCCTTAAAAACTTCTTTGAAAGTAAGAGCTTGGAATCTTCTAGTACAGAGGGAGTTGGAAATTGCACCGTATCTGTTCTCCCCTGTACTAGAGAGCTCAAAACTGCACGGTTTTTTTTTTTAAATCAGATATTAGAAAAGTTGCCTAAATGGAAAATAGTATAATAAATCCTGACCTATCTTTAGCATAAAATTAGGAGTGACACTTTTTACTTTTCACATGAATTCAGTAGACTTACAGTTGTATTCCAAAATTTTTCTCTTATAGGGAGGCAGAAATGGTGAAGTGTTCATCCATTTGCCTCTTTGATCTGAGGGAAAAAGTCCCTTATCTTATTTCCTTATCAGCACCCAACTTGGCCAGAGTTGAGTGATAAAAAGAAATCTTCAAGCTTTTAAAAACCTTAACACTTCTTTTCACATTTTTCATGCAAATAATTTATACCTATCTTAATCTTTCTACCCAGCTTCTCTCTTTGCTACATGCTTCAATTTCTTTCTAATTCTGACCTGACACTGCTCCTACACTCTTCAACTTACCATAATCATTTTATAACTTGTAAAATAATAAAATACTTTGTTTTCTGGTGAGAAAGAAAGGAGAGGGGGAGTGAAAGAGATAACATTTCACAGAAAGTTCCTCAGTCCAGCTGCATTTTAAATCTTATAGAATGACAAATTGCTTTCACTCATTCTCACAAAGACACATAAACAAAGCAGAGAGATACATAAAATAACAGAATGGATCACAATTTTAACACATCCTACCTAGTATGTTGGAAGGTTACAGACAGATCAGTTTTTGAGGAGCTGGCCACATGTGTCCTTGATTGCATTGTTCCCTCGTTGGTTATATATGCTACAGCCTACTTAAATCAGGTACATGTATTTTCATTGTTGTTTGGGTCAACTACAATTTGGATTCTTCTGAAAGGATGGTGTTTTAATATTCCCCAGCCAGACAATAATACTGGGAGGATGTTGGTATTAAAAGATGGGTTATAGAAGTAGAGAGTAATTTGCTATAACTGAAAGTCCTTTGCAGTTTCCCATATAACCAGTGCCCAGTCATCTTCTTATCCAATTCAGAGATTGTTCTGTGGTTCAGTGCTGATATGCTTATGACTTTTATTCAAATCACATGTCTTGTGCATGTTCCCACTGGAACTGAGGTCCAGATTTGGAAACCAGAGTAAAATAGAATCACTGGTAAATAGGATTAAACTGGTTACTTTAGTGATATAGAAAAGACTACAAGAGAACTTCTTGTCCTCAGGAAGGTACTGAACATCAGCCAGTTTCTCTCTTCCCCAACAAACTCTAGGGAGAAAGATAAGCTATGAACCCAGGAGTAACCATCTGGTTGCCATGAGGTATCTTGAACTCATGCCATTTTAATCTAGGAATCAGGTGTTTTTTAAAAAATTGAACATGTAAAGCATTGAAACTTTCCTATTGCTGCCAAAAACAGTGTAAAACTCCTAGGACTATAATTTCATAGCATCTAAGCTCTAAAGGTGGAAGGGACTTTGCTGGTTATGTAGCTCCCCCACTTTTCAAATAAGGAAATTGAAGCCAAGGGAAGTGAAAGGACTTACCCAAGGTCACACCGATAAACATCAGAGTTGGGATTACTTTTTTCCCCTGTACTGCAATGTGTCATTGCAAGATTTCACTTTGGGGCATGTTCTGATATGAATGTCCATGGAAACCATTGAGACCCTCTTTGTGGATGGGTGCCATAGCTGCCTTCAAGTGTCTGAAGGGTTATCATGTAAAAGAAAGGGCAGCAGCAAGAGCAAAGCACGAGGTTGCCTCGAGGCAGATTTGTGCTTGAAGAAATATTCCTTAACAATTAGAGATATGCTCATGTGGAATGGGACCCTGGGAGGTGCTCAAGCAAAAGCTAGATGACCACACATGAGGGATGCCCTGGAAGTGTTTCCAGGCACAGATTGGATTAGATGATCCCCAATATTCCTTCCTGCTTTGAGATTTGTGTTTTAAGTGGTGGAAAGTAGTCCCAGAGATCTCAGGCAAGAAGTTCTCTCTAACTTTATGATTTGAAGAAGCTACCTGGTGGCTCAGGAATTTTTAGGGCTCTTCAAGGTGATCCTGGAAGAAATTATACCACAGGTAGAGAATCAGCTTGGTAAACTACCTCAACTAAAAGTTGCAAGCCTAACAGACTCCAGCCAGAAGGGTGAATCATCATTGTGTTTATTAAAATGGAAAGCCAGTGACAATATCCAGAGTTTTCAACTTATTAATGCTTTGTAGATGTCAGTTGTACACATAGGAAGACTATAGTTAAGATGGAAAAATTAATCCAAGCCTATGGAACAATTAACATACAAGGTCTTTACTTTGGTGACATGATGAGAGGACTGCTTTTCTATTTCATAATTTCAGATGAAATATTCACAATTACATTGGGGAACACAGAGATATTGAAAAAAATCTTCCATCTAGATGAAGTGCTCTTAACCTGGTTGGTCTGTGAACTTGGTTTTTTTTAAAAAACATTTTGGTTACCATAATTCAGTCTAATTTTTATCCTGTGTGTTTTTTATTTTGTGCACTTAAAAGCATTATTTTTAGAAAGAGTTCATAGGCTTCACCAGACTGCCAGGGGGCTTCATGACACAAAAAAGTTAAGAATTTCTGATCTAGAATCTAGAAGATTATTTCTAGAAAATGGAGAAAGAAAGAATTATATACCTATTTTACAGGCCAGTTGGAAGAGAAAGCAATCTTTGCAACTACTTGGACTTCTGAAAATCTGAGGGCAAAGATGAAGAAAGTACCCAGAACTTCACAGAACCTCATTCTCTACACTCTCCATTTCCCCTATCACACTCCCAGTACAATCTGTCCTCTAGGTGACAGTTGTCCTTCTTCCCCACACCAACAGACACACACGCGCGCACACACACACACACACACACACACACACACACACACACACACGCACACACACATGCACACACCATGAAATAAAACTGATAGTGGTAAGTATTTGAATTTAAAAGGAAAATTTATTTTTTTTTTTAAATTTTTATTAGTATTTTTTTACATCACACTTCCCACTATATCCCTCTTCCAACCCCTTTCTGAAAGCCATCCCTTATAGTAAAGAAGAAAAAATAGTTCAGGGGCAGTTAGGTGGCACAGTTAATAGAGCACTGGCTCTGGAGTCAGGAGGACCTGAGTTCAAATCCGGCCTTAGACACTTAACACTTACTAGCCGTGTGACCTCAGGCAAGTCACTTAACCCAAACAGCCCTATCTTTCCCCCTCCAAAAAGCAAAAAAAAAAAAGTTCAGTAATATATTGAATATGTCTGCTATTACATGCAGTATTATATACCTGTAGCCCCTCACCTCTTTAAAAAAGCATAGAGACATGTCAACATATATCTTTGGGGGGAGGAGGGGCAGTAACTTTAGTGGTAATTTCCATTTTTATTTAACTGTTTTGTTGTTGTTTTCATTTACATTGTTGGAGTTGTGTGTTTCTATTGTTTTACTGATCCTGCTTGTTTCAGTTTGCATCAGTTCATGTAGGTCTTCAAATACTTCTCTGTATCATTTATATTTATTGTTTCTTATAGCACAGTGACATTTCATTATTTAAGTGTAGGAGGATTTGCTTAATCATTCCCTAATTAATGGCTATCTGCTTTGACTCTAGTTCTTTGCTACTTAAAAAAAGCGCCATTATGAATATCTTTGTGTGTATGGGTCTTCTGTTTTTGTCTTTTTATACCCCATTGGGGTATAAGTCTAGCAGTGGAGTCTCTGGGTAAAAGGGACATTTTAGTAATTGTCTTCACATAGTTCCAAATTGCTTTCCAGAATGTTTGGTCTAATTCATAGGTCTACCAACATTGTATTTGTATATTTTTCTTTCCACAACCCAATATTAATTATCTCCTATATTTTGTCGTCTTTGGCAATTTTTGAGTATGGAATAAAACTTCAGAGTTGTTTTGATGTATATTTCTCTTAGTAATTTAGAGCCCTCTTTTATCTGGTCATAATTCTTCTTTGGAGAAATGTTTGTTCATATCCTTTAATCAATTATCTATTGAAGATGGCTTTTGGTCTTATATATTGCTGTTGGTTGTCTATAGATTTTGGATCACACCTTTATCATAGCTATTTTATACAAATATTTTTCCCAGTTGAATGTTTTCCTTCTTATCTTAATTACACTAATTTTGTTCATGCAAATTATTTTCAACTTTATATCATCAAAATTATTTATTTTACATTTTAGAATCACCTACACACGTGTTACTTGGATAATAAACATTGGAAAACACCATAGAAGAGATATAACTGGTCCTGGACAGGGTATAAGACCAGAAAACTATACCTGCGTGTCCAGACTATACTATACAAGGAAGGAATCTAGTTCAAGGAACAGGCAAATTTGTACTCATTCTAGCACAACATCTGGAGAGAAAAGAGACAGGAAATCCCAAGGCAAATCCACAGTGCTATTAAATCTTGTACTACCTTAAGAATATCGATCTTCAGTAGTGGTCAGTGATCAAGTGCTTTGATGTTTGAATAAATTTTATAGTCAGAAGTTGAGTGTGACAGTTCTCAAGTCAAGAAGAAGACCAATATGAATTCTTCATGGAGACTATAATGGATAGCACCGTGAGTCAGCCAACCATCTCCCAGGTCTCTCCCCTGTAAAACACTGGGTTGAGGTGTATACGGTCATGGAAGTCATTTAACTTGCTGTAAAGGGCTGTTTGTGTTTTTCTCTTTCCTCTTTATCTTTTTCCTCCTTTTTGTTGCCTCATGGACCAGTCAGGTGGTCCAGGTAGGGCAGGTTGGATCATTGACCTCTGAGAGAGATGATCCCTTAAGAGGAGAGGGGTCCAGATGTTGTCTCTAGCATCATGGATGACAACCTCAGGCTCCCTTCTCTCCTGGTGAAGGAGATCCACTGGGCCTGGCTGATGCATCCCAGTTTCCTCAGGGTTTTTACAAGATCCTGGCGGAATTTTTCACCCACAAAAACATAAAGAAATGGGTTTAGGCAGCTGTGGAAGTATGCAATGGTCTGAGTAACCTGGAAACTGATGTCAATGTAAGTGGAAATGTCACAGTCTATAATGAACATCCTGTATGCATCAATGGTCTGCACCAATACAATGATATTGTAGGGAAATTGAGATAAGACAAAGACTGTGAGGACCAAGATGGTCACTTTTAAGGCTTTGTGTTTATTTGACTTCTTGGCTTGCATCAGAGTGTGAATGACAATGGTATAACAGCTAGCCATGACAGTGACTGGGATGAAGAATCCCATAATAAACTTTAGCATGGAAAGGATAGCCTTGAGCCTATTGTCATCGTCAGGGTAGACCATGGTACAGATGGCGGTGCCAGAGCGCATCTTGCTTTGACTGTATAGGTATTCTGGGATACACAGGATGATTGATGTCACCCAGATGGCAGAACACACCATTTTGCTATAGAGAAGACACTTCTGCCTCCAGCGATGGGCTTTCATGGCCTGGGCAATCACGATATATCTGTCGATACTGATACACATGATAAGCATCACGTAGCTGTAAAAGTTCATCTTGTAGGTGGCATTGACCACTTTGCACATGTTGGTCCCAAATTTCCACTGGCTGGAAGCATCAATAGCCCAGAAGGGCAGAGTGAGGAGGAAGAGGAGGTCAGCAATTGCCAGGTTCAGCAGGAACATGTCAGTCATCGTCTTCACTCTTGTACAATACCAGTACATAACGATGACTAGACTGTTCCCCAAAGTCCCCACAGCAAACACGAGCCAGTAGAAGGGTGGAAGGAAGTATCTAGCCAACTGCCTGACACTGGTCTTCACGCAGATGTCATTGACTATGTAATCCTCGTCAAGAATAGTGGTATTGTAGTCAAAGCTACTCTGCAAAGGGTCAACAGAGAGAGAATTATGGAACATGCATTTATTAAGTAAACACTTACTACATGCTGAACATGTGCTGAGGACTTTACAATTATTCTCTCATTTGATCCTCACCCCAGCACTCAGAAATAGGTGCTATTATTATCCCCATTTTATAGCTAAAGAAAGTGAAGCAGACAGAGTTAAGTGACTTAAGGTGCCCGGGGCACCCAGCTGTAAGTCTGAGACTGGATGTGAATTCAGGTCTTCCTGACTTCAGGTCCAGCCTCTATCCACTGTACCACCCAGCAGATCAAGGAATTCACACCAAAGGCAGAGAAATAGAGTAAGAAAGAAGGACAAATACAATCTGTGCCAAGGGCAGAAGCCTTCAGTGTCTCATCTGATGTGGAGTCTAAGATAAGACAGAAAGAGGTTTGAACAAAGTGCTTACTTCACAGTGGGATATAGAAATTCTGTTACTAGCTGTTTGAGTTTTATCATCAGATTAGCCCAGATGTTCTCAAATGTAGTAGTCAGGCACTTTACTACCAATGCCTATAGCTGACTTTGCCAAATAGAGCCATAACTAGGCTGGGCAGGCTGGGGCTTTGCCTTAAAGTGTCCAATTTTGAGGGCACAGATTGCCCTTGAAGTCCTTCTGAAATACAGAAATTGCAAGGTGAAGCAGTCAGTCAGTAGGATTAATTAGTTAAAATAGGAAGCTGACAGACTGGAGCAAACTCCTACTCTATCCCACCCTGTTCCTGACTCCTCAGCTTCTACAGTCTCTATGATCTATGATGACCCACTTCCTACAGCTTGTCCCAAGAGCACTTGGAGGTATTTGTTCTGGGCACCAAAACTATTAGTTATAGTTTTGTTGACAAGGGGGAAAAATGGATGTAGTTATCCACCCAACTGACTCTAAGTACACATCTAATTTCCTCTCTCCACTCCCCCCACTAACACTCAAACACATACCACATAAACTGGACACAGAAAGGAGTGGTTGTACCTATTAAGGTTGTACCCTGACTAGGTACACTGTTTATCATCTTAATCTTTGGGGTCATAGACCCCACCTTGGCAGTCTGGTGAAACCTGTGGATTTCTTCTTAAAAGAATATTTGTTGCCTACATTCATAATTGAAGGAAATGCTAAATTTCAGTTAGAGGTTAGCAAAAATCAATTTTATTTTCCTCTTCAAGTTCATGGAACCTCTGAAATAGTAGGGGCCTGTAGAGCCCAGGTTAAAAGGCCCTGGTCTCATGGCAAAGGGGCTGCCTTAGGAGTCAGGAGTTACAGTGCCAGCACTGTAGCACCACCTTTGAAACTAAGGCTCAGTGATCTCTTCTGTAAAATGGCCCAGTATCCTTGAACAAATCTCAGGGAAGCAAGTGGACAGAAAACCCTTGTTTCTCTTCAGAACATTTCTTCTGGGTGGCATTGAGGAAGGAGTGCTGGTTCTGCAGCTGGGGGACCTCTGATACTTATTCCCTTTGTGACGTTAGGCAGAGCACACAGCATCCCTCAGTTTTCTCATCTGCAATTTTAAGGGCTTGGACTACATGACTAATAAATTGTATAAATCAGGATTCCCAAGAGGTTCTCAATATTTGTTGGGTCACGGACCCCTTTGGCATAGTCTAGTAAAGCATATGGACCACTTCTCAGAGTAAAGTTTTTAAATGTATAAAATAATAACAGTTAATAGTTGATAAACTTTTCTCAAGCACCTACTATGTGCCAAGCACTGTGCTGAACAAAGAGAATACAAAAGGAGGCAAAAGACAGTTCCTGTGCTCAAGGAGCTTGAAAGCTAATGAAGGAGGGAACAAACAAACATTTATGTACAAACAAGTCATAGGCAGAAGAAATAAGAACCAATTGACAGAGAGGGGATAGAACTGAGAAGGGATAGGGAAAACTTCCTGTAGAAAATGGGATTTTAATTGGGACTTAAAGGAAGCCAGGAAAGCCAGTAGACTGAGTTGAGGAGGCATAGTGGACAGAGAAGATGCCCAGAGCAAGGGTTGGGGTGTTTTGTTCATGGAGCAGCCAGGAGGCTGGATGAAGGAGGATGTGTTGGGGAGTAAGATGTGAGAAGACTGGAAAGGTAAGAGGGGGCTAGATTACAAAGGCTTTGAATGCCAAGCAAAGGATTTTGCATTTGATCCTGGAGGCAATAAGGAGCCATGGGAGTTTGTTTAGTAGGAGAGGGGAGGTGACAATCAGACCTGAGTTTTAGGAAAATCACTTTATTGGCTGAATGGTGGATGAATTGGAGTGGGGAAAGACTTGAGGCAGGCAAACCCACCAGCAGCTCTTGTAATAGTCCAGGCTGTGGCATGATGAGGCTCTGCAGCAGGGGAATGTAAGAGTGCCAGCCTGGAGTTGGGAGGACCCAGGATTGGTTCCGGCCTCAGAAAATTAGCACCCACACATAAATAACTAGCTGTGTAATCTTGAGCAAGTTACTTAACCCCAATTGCTTTTTTTAAAAAAGTTAAAAATAAATCAATTACATTGAAATATAGTTATCAAGATATTTTTTAAAGCCCAGAGACCCCAAGTTAAAACCCTAATCTGAGATAAGTATCTTGGATAATTGACTCTACCATTTCCTCTGTCTGCTACCCTTCTGTAATGACATACATGCTTGAGGGTTAGAAAATTCTTCGAGCTTAACAGAAAGTCTTTTATAAGCCCTTAATTGTCAATGAAAACATTTCCAGATGTTTCTTATGATTAAAGCAACAATTTCTTTTATCACATGTTCATATCAGCTGTGTTTCCTTTCTATTATTGAAGGGAAATTCCTAATTCTACAGCTGTAAGGAGTCTCTAAATTATTTATCTATTAAGGAGATAGATCTAAATATAGTTATTTTATATATAAATACATAGTAGGTAGATAAATACGGATATTCAGTATTGTGCCTATGGTTCTTAACTATGCTGAACCAATGGCTTGCAATTAGAAGCACTTCTCGACCATAAAGGAATGTGGGTTATGGTCTTAACTCAATTTGTCCTAATGTTGCCAAACAGGAATTTATTAATTCAGGAGTTAGGTTTTAGCTCTATTGTAAAGAGTAATTATTTGTTAGCTTTGGGGAAACTCTGTACCTTATTATGAACTGCCGTTCTGTGAAAATAAGACTAAGGGAATGTCCTTGCCAGGAAATAAAAGATATTGTACAAATCAGGAGATCTGTGAAATTTAAATTTTTTAATATCTTTTTGTTGTTCAACTATTTTTCAGTCATATATGACTCTTTATGACCCCATTTGGGATTTTCTTGGCAAAGATACTGGAGAGATTTGCCATTTCCTACTCCAGCTCATTTTATAGTTAAGGAAACTGAGGCAAACAGGGTTAAGTGACTTCTCCAGGGTTACACAGCTATTAAGTGTCTGAGGCCAGATTTGAACTCAGAAAGAAGAATCTTTTTGACTCTAGGCTGGGCACTCTATCCACTGTGCCACCAATAATGACTCATTTTTACAGAAGAAAACTATTTAAACAAAGAAAATTATTTCTGATGATAAAAAAATAAATTGGAAACTTGACCTTTAGTAATAATAGTATCAGAGACAAAGGAATCTTCAAGGTCGTCTAATCCCACTGAATCATCTTACAGATGAGTTAACTATAATTAGCTCTGGTTGGGATCTGATAGCCCACATTGCTTGGGTTCCTCCAATGGCCCCTTCCCCCCAGGGCACATATTCTCCCTGGGTGCAGCTGGCAACAGAGCCCTCCAGTCCTTCTCATCCTAGGTAGTCTTGTCCCAGGCCGAGTATAGCCTGACCAAGATATCTAGGCATCTAGCGGTAGAGGAACTGTCACTGCATTCAATTCTCAAAGTCAACCCAGAATCCAGAGGTGAATCTGTTCTGAACAAAGTCTGATATAGATCTACCCCTCGTCATCCATTCAGTGATGCCCATCCCCCACCCCACCCTAACCCCTACCTCCCCAGAGCTTGAAAGGGTAAGAAACTTGGCTTGGATTCCAGGGCCCAGAAGTGGGTTTGCAAGTTCCCACTTGTGGGCAGGATGACTGTTTATCATCAAAGAAAACCATGGCTGCCTCTCTCGGTATCAGCAGAAGCAGCATGCCTCTTTAGGCGTTGTGACTGTCATGACACACAAGCAGAAAACTTAAGATGTAAGTCAAAGTCATCTCCCAAAGCTCTGGAAACCACAGGGCAGCAAACAGACATTTAAAATTTAAAGAGACCTGTGAGCAGGAGCAGGATGTTTGCCTCTCCTGCCTCATTTTGAGACCCTTGCTTCCTATCCCCAGCTCCTAGTTAGGACAGGGCCTGGTTTATGATACTCTACAGTGTCAAAGAGAAAGGTCAAGCTTTTACAATGGAGGGGACAATGGGGGAGGTGATGGGGACCCTTGAACCTCACTCTCATTGGAATTGGCTCAGAGAGGAAATAACACACACTCATTTTACTGTAGAAATCTATCTTATCCTACAGGAAAGTAGGAGGGGAAGGGGATAAAAAGGAGAAGATTCCTTCATTTGAAACAAAATGCTTTTGAGGAACTATAGGGTGAAAGGAGAGAGAGAATGGAATGAACAGGGAGGAAGTAAGATGGCAGGAAATACAGTTAGCAATTATAACTGTGAAAAAATCTCTACAGCAGGTTTCTGTGATAGAGGCCTCATTCCTCCAATATGTAGAAAACTGAGTCAAATTTCTAAAAGTAAGAACCATTCCCCAATTGATAAATGGTCAAAGGATATGAACAGTCACTTTTCAGATGAAGTAATCAAAGTATCTATGGCCATATGAAAAAATGCTCTAAATCACTATTGATTGGAGAAATGTAAATTAAAAAATCTCTGGGGTGCTACCTTACACCTAGGTTATGTTATTGTATAATAGGACAGAAGAGGAAAATGACAAATGTTGGAGGGGTTGTGGGAAAATTGAGACACTAATGCATTGTTAATGAAGTTATGAACTGATTCAACCATTCTGTAGAACAAGTTGGAACTATGCCCAAAAAGACTACTAAGTGGTAGATCCCAAAAGGGATAAAAAACAAAAAGGAAAAGGGCCCATATGTACAAAATATTTATAGCAGCTATTTTCTGGTGGCAAAGAATTGGAAATTGAGGCGATGCCCATCAATTAGGGGATGACTAAACAAGTTGTGGTATATGATTATGATGGAATACTATTGTGCATGATAATGAATGAAATGATAAGCAGGATGTTCTCAGAAAAACCTGGAAAGACTTACATGAACTGATGCAAAGTGAAATGCACTGTCTATAAAGTAACAATATTGTAAGATGGATCAGCTGTGAATGACTTTAGCTAGTCTCAGCAATGTAATGATCCAAGACAATTCTGAAGGACTAAGGAAAAATGCTCTCCATATCCAGAAAAAGAATTTATTTGTTCTGAATGCAGATTGAAGCATTCTTTTTTTTACTTTATTTTTCTTTGGGGCTTTTTAAATTTTTTTTTATTTTTTGCAACATGAATAATATGAAAATGTGTTGCATGACTATACATGTACAACCTATATCAAATTGCTTGCCTTATCAGTGTCGGGGGAAATGGGGAAGAATGGATGAAGGGAAAGAATTTGGAACTCAAAAATTTAAAACAAATGTTAAAAAAAACTTATGTATAATTGGAGAAAAACAAAATAATAAATAATTTTTTAAAAAGGAAAAGTAAAAGGTAGGAAATTCTTAATTTGTCCTGTTTCTAGTCCTATTGTGAGGTATAGGGATTTGTTAGTTTCCCTAAGCAGCCTTAAATCAAGAATTGAACTGGTCCTTGTCTTACTCCCATTTGAGAAGTTCTGGAATATGGAATTAATGGACATTACATTCCCTGGCAGGAACTAAGATGAGGACAAAGACTTTAGTTCCAAGAAGCGTGTGATTAGGAAGGGATATGGAACCCTAATGAATGAATCCATTAACTGTGTTAGGACACTGCCTAGTTAACTAACTAGCATCCTAAACTAACCTCCTTTCATACTTCTGATATTAAGTAGAAGACAAATGGTTGTTAGGTGAGAAGTAAATCATCTGTATCACATAAAAGGTACAAGTGAAATGGGTTTTCTTTGGATCTTCAGCAGAATTAAGGAAAGGTAGGAGAGAAACTGAAAAGAGAGTTTTTCATAGCTCTTGAGCAACAAGGGAAACCAAAGGGTGTTGTGTCCAACCTCTTCATTTTACAAATTGGGAAACTAAGACCCATAGAGGTGAATGATATGTTCAAGGACACACAGTAGGGACAGAGTCAGAGTTCAAACTAAGGTCTTGTGACTTCAAGTCATAAAAAGCTCTTTTTCCTCTTCATCAAACACTTGTTTTCATTATTTTCCCCACTGCCTGGAGCCTTTCTGACTTCCTGTTTGCAAGAGAGATTGTTAAGGTATTAAGTTTATGAATGGGTCATATGTGAGAACTTTGTGAAATTACTCAATAACTTCAGATGTTATGTTTCAGTGGGCAAAGCCCTGAGTTTAGAATCAGAGCCCAAGCTCTTCTACCTACTGCTATTGTAAGCCAGGGGAAGTAAGTTCATTTCTCTCAGACTCAGTAAAATTTGGGGGTTGTATTTAAAAAACAAAACAAAACCAAACTCTACTGGGATGGCTGTTGTGAATAGAGCACTGACCCTGGAGTCAGGAGGACCTGAGTTCAAATCCGGCCTCATACACTTAACACTTACTAGCTGTGTGACCTTGGGCAATTCACTTAACCCCAATTGTCCTGCCTGCCCCCTCCAAAAAAGCAAAAAAACATAAACAAAAACAAAATAAACCTTCATCATCCCTTGCAGCTCTAAATGTATGATCCTAAATCGTGTCCTCATCCTGGGACTCAGTTTCTCTTCTGTACAGTGAAGGTCTTGGACTAAATGATATATAAGGTCCTCTTCAGCTATACATACCTGCTTTAAAGGGCAGGCTTCATTTTGTGATCCAAACTAAACATCTGTCTGGGTTTTATCATCTGGAAATTGCTATGGAAACCAATTAGATGGAATTAGCATGATTGCGCTGTCCCCCAGCAATAGCAGGTTTGTAACTAAAAGAGCTGAATACGTATTTCACTTGCCAACATCTTCCTAAAATGGACTTTCAGTCAGGGTTGCTAAAGCAACATCAGGGATAGCTGGGAGGCACCAGAGTGCATAGAATGCTAGGTCTGACCTCAGATACTTACAAATATATGTATTACTCTAGAGGTAACTTTGGGAAGAAGAGTCAGAAGAAGAAAACTAGTGACCCCACAAGAGACTAGAGGTCCAGGTCCAGCAGGTTCCCAAGCTCTGGTCATGAATGTCAGGCTCCAGACAATCCAATTGTATGAGTTATAGTATAGTCTGTAAGCTATTGTGCAGTAACCTACAGGTAAGGGAGAGGATGCTTTAAAAACAAACAAAGCAAAAGCCTAGTACTGACAAGGAACTGGGGAAGGGACCAGACTGAATAGGAAGGAAAGAAGGAAACAAGCATTTATTTAGTGCCTACTGTATGCTAGATAATATGCTAAGAGCCTTACAAATATTATCTCATTTGATCCTTACAACAACTCTTTGAGTTAGGTATTACTCTTATCCCCATTTCACAGTTAAGGAAACTTAGGTTAAGGGACTTGTCCAGGATCACATAGCTAGTAAGTGTCTGAGGTCAGATTTGAACTCAAGAAGATGAGTCTTCCTGACTCCAGGCCCAGCACTCTAGCTACTGGGGCTCCTGAGTGCCCTGATTCAAGCTAATTAGGACCTAGCTATGTAGAAGACTAGCCTTGAAGCCAGGAACACCTGGATCCAGATCCCCACCTCTGTCAAATATTGACTTGTTGTCCTGGGCAACCACTCCTGGATCACTGCCTTATCATGGAGGAGGCACTCCATGAAATTATGGCTCTCCAAGATGAACAGGTCATAGTGGAGAGTTCTGACAAAAGGCGACCCCCCAGAGAATTACCATAGTATCTTTGCCAAGAAAACTCGATGGAGAGTATTAAAATGCATGGCATCAGAAGATGAGCCCCTCAGGTTGAGGGCCTGGCATGCAATGATCCATGGAGTCATGGAGAGTCAGAGGTGTCTGAACAACAATCCCAGGCAATCCCTTAACTTCCAGTGTTCCAGGGAGCTCTCTCCTCACCTGGGAAATTCCTATACCAATGAAACTACTGGTCCTGTCCCAAGCCCAGTCCTAAAGTACAAGTACCTCTGGGGAGTGGGAATCAAAAAAATAATGGCTGTGTGACCCTGGGCAAGTCACTTAACCCCAATTGCCTCTCCAAAAAAAAAAAAAAAGAGTAATAGAAAGAATGATCCCTGCATTCAAGGAACATATATGTGGGGGAGCAAGCACAAGGACACAGGCAAGTATGATACAGGCTTGGGTGGAAGAGAGTCAAAGAAATTTCCAGAGAAAGTATTCTCGGAAAATACAAGAAAGGAAAGAACACATTCATTAGCAGGATCCAGAGGGCTTCAGGGAGGAGACAATATATCGTACTATACTTTGGTGGAGAAAGAGGCTTCATTGAGACAAGGCACTCTCCGCTAGTTTGGGATAAGAAATCCCTAATGAATGACCATTCCCGATCACTACTACCAAAGCCAACCTACAATGAACTGGAGTACTCACCATGAAATCAGTAGGCATCTTGTTTGTTCAGGTGGAAACTTGTCTTCAGAAGGATAGCACCAAAAAACAAAGAAACAATGAGGAAAGTCACTGACAATCAAGAAAAACTGCACACCAACCAATCAGGTTAAGTTTTGAAAGCTAGACACTGCCCACTGTCCCAGACCTAGACTTTCCCCCATGGGAATTGGATAGAAGTTCCTTCATGCCCCAATAACAAAGTGGAAAAATACCCTAGCGAAACTTAGACACTGAAGCAGAATGAGAAGGGGTGGGCCTCCTCTGAATCTCCTTTTGTGGATTAGCCCAATGTACAAGGACAGGGACATACAGCTAGCAATGAAACACACAGCTGCACCAGGTGGCATATAGAAAAGGGGAGCAAGAGGGGAAGGGACCCTGTGCTTTGGCAGCGCTGGGGTTTTGTTTCTGTGTGTGTTTAATTCCATTTATTTCCCTAAATCTGGCTTCTGTCGTTGGACAGTCAATTTTGCTGAATGTCTTTCCCCGTCATTTGTCTGTTTGGTTTTGTTTTATAGGAAGAATTGATGACAGTAATCCTGAAACTGAAACAAGGGGTCCTGAAAGAACTGTGCTTTCCTAAGGGAAAATTCTAGAACCTAATTATCCTATTATGAAATAATAACAGAGAGACCTATGACAGAGAATGGGGTAGCCTCAAACCCTCACCTTCAAATGTTGTTTCTATAATGATGCTAGCTTTCTTTCATGCTCCTATGGGATTTATCTGCACAATAAAAGAAAGTCCCTTCTTTTTCTTCCCCCGGTATTTCTGCTCTTCATAGCCTTCATTCATTTTTTCTTTTCCTCTTTTCCCTTCCCTTCTTTATAGTCCTCATTCATTTATTTTCTTTAATTCAAAAACATTTAAGTACCTTCTATATCCAAAACACTGTACAAGGTGCTACAAGAGTTGTGTTTGTTGAATAAAAGATGAATAAATGAGGACTAGAAGGAAAAGAAAGAAGAATGAGGAAGAAAAAAGAGGAACAGCAGAAGGAAGAAAGATAAAAAAGGGCTTTGGGGTACAAAAGTATTATTTCTACTTTAAGCTGTAAAGTACCCAGTTTTAGCTTGAAAGGGATTTTGTAGCCCAGTCATTTCAAACATGTCAGACTCTCTGTGACCCCCATTTGAGGTTTTCTTGACAAAAGATACTGGAGTGGTTTGCCATTTCCTTCTCCAGTTCATTTTACAGAGGAGGAAACTGAGGCCAACAGGGTGAAGGGACTTGCCCGAGATCATGCAGCTAGAAAGTATCTGAGGCCAGTTTGGACTCATGAAGGTGAGTCTTCCTGATTCCAAGCCCAGTGCTCTATCCACTGCAAACCTAGCTGAAAGAATTTGCATTGGCTTATTTAAATTTTTACCCTCTTTGGAAGTAAACAGTGGATCTTTGAGATGCTAGAGGGAAAATGATCTTTATATCCGTGGTCCTTTGCGATAGTGACTTCCCCTCCATTTTAGCTTTACAGTGATGGGATAAGGATTAATCAGAAAACATCTGAGAGGAGCCAGCATACATGGGTGAGAAGCTCAGTACCAGTTGACTGGGAAGAGATGGCCTTTCAAAGCATCAAACTGGACAGACTTAGAGCCATCCTTTTTGTAAAAACCATTGTAAACCTGTATCTATTGAAAGGAATAAGTGGTGGGTGTGAACAAACAGTTCCCCAAAGAATAATTATAAACTCTGAACAAGCGAAGATGTCTTTCAAGATTGCTGGGGGAAATGGAAATTAAAACAACCAAGAGGTTTTACCTCAAACACAGTGAATTGGAAAGGTGACACAAGATAGTCAATGGTGGTCTGACTGTGGGAAGGTTGGCTCGCTGCTGATAAAGCTGTGAAGTAATCCAGCCTTTCTGGAAAGCAATTTGGAATTTTGCTTAAAAAGGAGTGGGAACAGGAGCTAAAATATCCATTACTCTTTCACCTACTGCTAAGCATATAATCTAAGAAGGTCAAGGACAGAATTTGCTCCAAAATATATAGCAGAATATTCGTGGCCACATTTTTTTTGTTTGGGAACAAAGTGGGTGCCCACTATTTGGGGAATGAGTAAGCATATTGTGGTACATGCAAGGAAGTGATGGAATATTATTGTGCCATAAGAACTGATAAATATAAGGAATTCAGAGAAAAAGAGACAGATTGATGCAGAATGAAGTAAGCCAAACCAGAAAAGCAGTAACATAATAAGCAATATATTACATAGATGTAGTAACAGAGCACTAAGATAAAAACTGAATCCTATGCAGTGGCCAAACCTCAGGGTGGAGAAGGGAACATGCACCTCTTTTGTGGGAGAGAATGGGAGACTATAGGTATGGAATGTTGCTTATGTTGTTGAACATGGTTGACATGTCCATTGGTTATTCTGAGCTTTTTAAAGTATCTTTGTTGAAAGGGAAGGCCCACTGGTTAGAGGGGAGGAGTATATTCTGAAATAAATGAAATATAAAGACAAAAGACATAAGTAATTTTTAAATGACCTTTACTAAAGACCTACTATGGATGGAAGTTATGTCTGCCATGCTAGTAAATCAAACATTACTGTAAGATATAGACCAGTTTTCATTTAGTAATGAAATGCTAAATTCTTGGAATGTTGAAATCTGCCAGCATGCAAGTTTCAGAGTAGCTTTCATATTTCCTTTTTTTTTCCTTTGAAATATGTTAAATGGAGAGAAACAAATTTTCCGCTGCATCTAGCAGTTGGAGGGTAAAAGAGCTAATGCAATTTGTGTGCTGAAAGTTAAGCAATGTTGATCTTCAACTAAACCTATATTCAGTGGCTCCACCAATCTCTTTTCTCGTCAGCATAAGGGGGCCTCATTGTGGTTGTCATGTAATCCTAAACTGGAACAGCCTCATGTTGTTCTTGTTTGCTGCACCTGGGCTACGGCACTAGGTATCTCTGTTTACAAAGAACATGCTCATTTTTTATGTGTTTCCCCCTAACTACAAAAGAGACTTAAGTAGGGTGGCTATGGAGATTTTCTGGTCCAGCCATAAATGACAGCTTATTAGTGGAATTTGCCATTGTCTAATCACTTGAAATTGTGTATCTCCCAATTTGGCTTTGCTAGCCCAGCCCAGGAGTTCAACCTAGGATCATAGATTTAGTCTTTGAAAGGACTCCCAGAGTTCATCTAGTCCAAATCCTACTGTACTTTACAGATTAGGAAATTAAAGTAAACAAGTAATGGGGCCAAAATCTGAACCCAGGTCTTCCAAATCCAAAGCACGTACTCCTCATACTAAGCTACACAGACTCAACTAAAGTCTTTCAAAGACCATTATTGGATACAAGTAGACTAGCTAAGCAAGGCAGAATGGTATAGTGGATAGAAAGCAGTCTTCAGAGCTTGGTTTCACACCTGGTCTCTGATGCTTCTCCACTTGCAGCAAATTCTTCCTTTTGTGTGATGTTGGGCAAGTCAATAAACTCCACTGGACTCAGTGGCTTCATCTGCAAGATGAGGGGGTTGGCAGGAGAACATCGGACACAGTAACAGCCACAGTGCACAATGACTAACTTTGATAGACTTAGCCCTTCTCAGCAATACAAGGACCTAAAACAATTCCAAAGGACTCGGGATGGAAAATGCCAGCCACATCCAGAGAAAGAACTGTGGAGTCTGAATGCAGAGAGAAGCAGACTACTTTCTTTTTTGTTCGTTTTATTTTGGTTTTTTTTTTTTCTTATGGTTCCTCCCATTCGTTATAATTCTTCTAAACAACATGACTAATGTGAAAATGTTTAATAGGAATGTATGTGTAGAGCCCTTATCAGATTGTAAGCTATCTTGGGGAGGAAGGTGGGGACAGAGGGACAGAAAATTTAAAACTTATGGAAGTAAATGTTGAAAACTAAAAATAAATAAACTTAAAAAAAAAGATGAGGGGGGTTGGACTAGATGACCGTTGAGGTCCCTTCTTGTTCTAAATCTCTGATTGCATGTGGGCTCTATAATCAATTTCTTGCCCTCTGTGTGCCTTGGGTTTCCCTGGTTTTATAAGGGAAATATATTTCATTGGACAGTTCTCTGAATGCATGGGAGTTAGTTGCTAGTGATGGACCAAAAGTAGCTTGAGGTTTTTAGGCAATAAAAATCTCAGGAGCTAAAAATCAGGATGCCTGTAGCTGAACTGTCCAAGAGCTGCTGGAAAGAACAGTTCATTTGAGTTCATTTAGCAGGGTGAGAGGAGAAACAGGACAGACAAAGATTTGCATTATGTTCTCAATTTCCAGGGGGTCAAATGCACTCCTGGAGCTCCCTGTAGGTTAAGAACTAAAGTCAGGAGGAAAGAGCAGATGCCAGTCTTTGCTGTAAAGTCTCCCTCCCACTTCCCTCCACAGTACATGGCTCTGAGTTCAGACTCTCCTGATTAGAGGGTGGTCATCAGCATTTGTGGTCTCACAATTATTATAAGTACTTTCTTAGCCCTGGATCTCAGTCATTTGTGCTATGACTGCCTGCTATGGAAAGATCCTGAAACTGGATTCCCTTGTGAGATTCCAGGATTACTGGATACTTTAGAGGTCATCTGTTTCAACCTCTTCATTTTGATGGAGGCACAGAGCTGTTAAGTAACTAGCCTAAAGTTATATGGCTAGAAAGTGAGAGAGCCAGAATCCAAACCCGCATCCTTTGACTTCAAATCCAGTGTTTTTATATTGCATGAGGTTGCCACTTTTATTCTGGAATCTGTTCACTTACTGTAGAGTGCATTATATGCTGGGGAACCATGCGAAATAGCAAATCTTTTAAAAAATAAAATAAATATTTCTAAGAAAAATCAAGACAGTTGAAGCCAAGAATGTCTCTCCACTCTGAACTACAAGGCATTTTGCCCATAGTTAGTTCCCTTATGGAATTTATCCCACTATACCTCGTATGAAAGTTCATTCTATACACGCCCTGTTCTTCCCATTAAATGATGTGCTCCCTGATGGCAAGAGCTCTCTTAGTATCTGTCACAGGGCCTTCTAGCCTAGTCCCTTGCACAGAGTAGGAATTGTTAAATGAAGAGTGGTCTGGGATTGAGCCCAAAGTAGGAAATTCTGGAAGGTAGATGAGGTAGGAGAAAGGAGGAGAGAAAGACACTCACCAGTCCCTTGATGCAGCTCCTGCTGGAGGAAGGTCAGGTGAGGTGATGAGCTCCACCAGTTCTCACCTCTGTCCACTCCTTCTCACCCTTGCTTCTCCTTCTGCTGATCCACCGTCTCTGAGTTCTGGTGCAACAGCTGCAAGCAAAAATTATGAAAAAAACACAAAGCAAAACCACCTCCTCTCATTTACCTGTCACTAGTAGGATGGCCCATGAGGGGGTGTTTTGACATAAAGCTGTCAACCCAGGCAAGATCCTTTTTTCCTTGATGGTGAAGATTTCAAGGGCTTATCTATTTATCATTGAACCCAACTTTCTCATTTAACAGCTAGAGAAACTGATGCCCAGGGCAATGGAGTCATATAACCGATAAGCAACAGAGCTAGGATTTGAAGCAGATAAGCAATCACCAGAATCACCAAACTGATGCAGAGCACTTTATTTTGAGGGACCTGCCCACCTTGAATCATTCAAATAATCAACACACATTTATTAACTGACTATTAGGTGCTGGTTCAGGAATACAAAGACAAAATGGAAGCAACCCTTAGTCTTTAGAAAGCTATATTCCAGTAGGGAGAACAGAAATAGAAGTTAAAATAACAGCAAAGTATTTGCAAGATAAATACAAAGCAATTTTTTAAAGTAGTGTTTTAGTTTTTCCATAATTACATGTAAAAACAATTTTAACATTTTAAAAAAAGGTTTTAAGTTGCAAATCTTCTCCCTCTCTCCTTCTCCTCCTCTGATATAGGTTATACCTGTGCAATCATATAAAGCATTTCCACGTTAGTCATTTTGTGCAAGAAGATGTGGGAAGGAAGGAAGGAGGAAAGAAAGAAAGAGAAAGAAAGAAAGAAAGAAAGAAGGAAAGAAAGAAAGAAAGAAAGAAAGAAAGAAAGAAAGAAAGAAAGAAAGAAAGAAAGAAAGAAAGAAAGAAAGAGAGAGAGAAAAAGGAGAAAGTATGTTTCAGTCTGAATTCAGGCATCAGGTTTTTCTCTGGAGGTAGAGAGCATTTTTCACAATGAGTCCTTTGAGATTGTCTTGAATCGTTGCTTTGGTAAGAATAGCTAAATGATTCACTGTTCTTCGTCATACATTATCGCTGTTACTGTGTACAATGTTCTCCTGATTTTGCTCACTTCACTTAATACAAAGCAATTTTGAGGTACATTGATATCTGAGGGTGTATGGTTAGGAAGGGCCTCATGTACAACGTGACATCTGAAAAGGGTTTTGCAGGGAGCTAAGAATTATAAAATAGGAAGGTAAGGAGGGACTACATTCCAGACATGGGGTGTGCCCATGCAAAGGCATGGAAAGGGAGAGATGGAAGGATATGGATGAAGAGCAGCAAGTACACCAGTTTGATTTCAATCATGGTGTGTGAAAGGAAATCCATAAATTTGGAAAAGTTAGACTGGAGACAGATCATGATGGGCTTTATTTTTTTATACATTTAACTTTTAATTTTATTTTTTTCTAAATTACATGTAAACAAAAAAAAAACGAACATTTTTTTTTTTGCTTTTTTTTGGAAGGCAATTGGGGTTAAGTGACTTGCCCAAGGTCACAAGGCTAGTTTTTGTGTTAAGTGTCTGAGGCAAGACTTGAACTCACATCCTCCTGACTCCTGGGCTGGTGCTCTACTCACTGAACACCTAGCTACCCCTATTCATTTTTAAAAATTTTGAATTCCAAATTCTCTCCTTCCCTCTTTTTCCCTAACCTCCTCCTTCCCTCTTTCCCCTAACCCCCTCCTTGAGAAGGCATACAATTTGATATACATTATGCATTTTCAATCTTGCAAAATATTTTCATTTTACCCATATTGTAAAAGAAAACATTGAAAAAAACCATGAATAATAAAGAAAGTAGAAAAAGAATATGATTTAGTCTGCATTCAGATGCCATCGGTTCTTTCTTTGAAGGTAGATCTTATTTTTCATCATAAGTCCTTCGGAATTGTCTTGAATCGTTGTATTGCTGAGAATAGCAACGTCATTCACAGTGGATCTTCTTACGATGTTGTTACTGTGTACAGTGTTTTCCTGGTTCTGCTCATTTCACTTTACATCAGTTCCTATAAGTCTTCCCAGGTTTTTCTGAAGCCATCATGCTCATCAATTTTCATTGCACAGCAGGATTCCCCATAATGGGCTTTAAATACTAAAATGGAATTTGTGTTTTCTCTTGGAGGTAAATGGAAAGC
This sequence comes from Gymnobelideus leadbeateri, assembly GCA_011680675.1. Lineage (NCBI taxonomy): Eukaryota > Metazoa > Chordata > Mammalia > Diprotodontia > Petauridae > Gymnobelideus > Gymnobelideus leadbeateri. The sequence goes on from WOXC01004382.1 coordinate 250,285, forward strand.
ACTAGAACAGGGGTGGGGAACCTGTGGCCTTGAGGCCACATGTGGCTTTCTAGATCCTCAAGTGAGGCCCTTTGGCAGAATCCAAACTTCACAGAACAAATCTCCTTAATAAAAGAATTTGTTCTGTAAAACTTGGACTTGGTCAAAAGGCCACAAGTTCTCCACCCCTGCACTAGAGTCTCTTGAACAAAGTAGTGACGTGATCAGACCTATGTTTTAATAATATCACTTTAATAATACTTTAGAGGATAGATTCAAAAAGGGAAAGACTAGGGACAGTGAGACAAATTAAGAGCCTATTATCATAGTCCCTGTGAGAGGCAAAAAGGGTCTCAACTAGGGTGGTCAATGTGGGAGCAGGTGTTTAATAAATGCTGGCTAAATTGTATCAAATTTCATGTCAGCTGTGTGACCTTGAGAGAGTCACTTAACTTATTTTTCAGATAAGGGGGTGGGACTTGTTGCTATCTGTGTCATTTCCAACTCCAAAATACTATGATTTTAAGGATTTTCTAAAACACAGTAAGAGAAAAATGAGTTAGATTTGCTCTATCCAGCTCCCAGTCACGCAGTGTTTTACTTCCACTCGTGGACATCTCTTGCCTTTTGTTTGGTTAGGTTGGGTTTTTCTTCTAATAACTAAAGCACATCTAGTTCTCACCCCCAAAAAAAGGAGTTTGTAAGCATTCTGTGAGCACTTAACAGTTCTAACTAAAATAATGAAGCTGATTCTCTTGTTTGGAAGAGTTTTGGAAGTTATGGAAGTAGGGCAGAGGTTACCAGAGAAGAGATCTACTGCAATGGAACTCAGTCCTTTCATTTTAACTTTTTATTATTATTTTTAAATTATCTTGCACTCATTTTTTTCTCCCTTCTCACCCACTGAGCGGGGGAGGAGGAAATCGCTGTAGCTTGATGCTTTCAAGTTTGGCCAGATAGTCTCACACGGTGAAAAGAAGCAGGTGCTGTTTCTCTCCCTTGTCGGAATATGAGAGTAAAGAATTCAGAAAGAAAACTAATATTTCGTGAAATGCTAGATGTGATCACCACAGAGACATCAAAGTCTAGAAATGGCTGAAAAGACAGTCCCAGCACTCAGAAATTTGGTGGGTTTTTTTTTTACCTGACCTTTGAGACTTGTAAAGCATAGGACCTGGAATCAGGAACATGAATCTTCTTGAGTTCAAATTTGGCCTCAGACATTTGCCAAGGGTGTAAACCTGGTGAAGTCACTTCACCCTGTTTGCCTCAGTTTCCTCATCTGTCAAATGAGTCAGAGAAGGAAATGGCAAACCACTCTAGTATCTGTGCCAAGAAATGGGGTCATGACTGAAAAAAACACCAAACAGCAATTGAGACCTGGGGGGAAGGAGAAGCCAGGAAAATTATACCTTGAACACCCCATGGGAGAGGGGAAGGTAGACAAAGCCATGCAGATGCATCCCAGCTCTGGATGCAGGTTCCCTGCCCCACTTCTCTTCCTCTGCTGGGGTGGGGCTCCATGATGGTAGGATACTTGCTACCAGCCTCCTCCCCACTTAGTCAGAAGGAGAGACAGAGGTTCACCTCTACTTTCATGGTTTATCTCATATCAGGTCATTCTGACATTATTACACATACCCAGAGAGAGGTTAAGGGACTTGCACAAAGCCACACAGTCAGTCAACAAACATTTATTAAATATCTACTATGTACCAGGCACTGTGCTAAATGACGGACATACAAAGTCCTCATGGAGTTCAGTCTAACAGAGGGGAGACAATGTACAAACAACTATGATGAGAACATCTTGTGTCTGATGAGAAGCAGAAAACTTGGCAGCCACCCCACAGCTGTATCTGTTGCTAAACACTGAAGGAAACTAGGTGGAGCAGCAGATGGAGTGTGGGACTCCGAGTCAAGAACCCCTGAGTTCAGACACTTAAAAGATCTTCCAAAAGTGCAGGTCTCACTGTGTCACCTCCCCTGGTCAATGAACTGCTGTGGCTCCCTATTACCTCCAGTATCCAATATAGAATTCTCTAGTTGGCCAACTGGCCCTCTTCTATCTCTCTATCCTTTTTCTATCTTCCTCACCCTCCCATACTCTGGGATTCCAGCCTTTTCTGACTGTTATCCTTCGAACAAGACACTTCATCTTCCAACTGCACATTTTGGCCAGGTCTTCCCCAGGCCTGGAATTCTCTCCCTCCTCTCTCTGCCTCCGAGCTTTCTTGGATTCCTACAAGCCTCTCCCAGTCTCCCCTAATGCTAGTGCCTTCCTTCTGTTGCTTATCTCCAATTTCATCCTTTTGGGTGAACAGTGGTTTGTTGTCTCCCCACCATTAGACAGAACACCAGGAAGGCTTCTTTCACCTGACTTTTCCATCCCTTAGCTTGGTACATAGTAGGTGCTTAATAAATGTTTGTTGACTGACTCACATGTTGTGGTGAGGACCAAATGACTTAACATGTAAAAACTCTTTGCAAACCTTAAAACACTGCATAAAGGCTATTATTAAAGAAATTGTCATATATCGATTAATCAACAAACATTTATTAAGCACCTACTGTGTGTGGACCAGGCACTGTGTTAAGCACTGGTAAGTGAACATGATGACATGTTAATGTGGTGTTAGAAATATTGGGCTGCTAGATAGGGCAGTGGATAGAGTGCCAGGCTTGGAGTCAGGAAGACATCTCCCTGAGCTCAAATCTGGCCTCAGACACTGCCTAGCTGTATGGCCCTGGGCAAGTCCCTTCACCCTGTTTGCCTCAGTTTCCTCATCTGTAAAAGGAGCTGGAGAAGAAAATGGCAAACCACTCCAGTATCTCTGCCAAGAAAACCCCAAATGGGGTCACAGAGAGTCAGACAGGACCGAAAATGACTAAACAACAACAAAAATGCCCAATATCATTTATACTGACAAGCATAGAAAGACTTATATGAACTGATACAGAGTGAAGTTAGCAGATCCCAGAAAACCATATACACAATGAGTACATCAATGTGAATGGGGAAAAAAAGCAACCATGAAACAATAAAAATGGAATGTTGGCAAATTACAAAGAATAAGCAGGGTCACAGAGAAGAGAAGTGAGAAGCCTACCTATGCTATACTATCCTATCCTATGCTATACTATACTATACTATGCTATACTGTACTGTACTGTACTATGCCATACTATGCTATACCATACCTTACTGTACTATGGGAAAGGCTTGCAGAGAGTGAGACTTTTGCTGGGACTTGAAGGAATCCAAGGAAGCTAGGAGGCAGAGAGGAGGAGGGAGGGAATTCCAGCCAAAATATGCAATATATCTACTATACAGAGACAAAAATAAAAGGCTGTTCTCAAAGAGTTTCCATTCTATCAAGGGAGACAACATATATACATGGGAGTATATACAAGGTAATGTGGATGGGAGAGAGTGGGGCATTAGCTTCTGGTGATCAGGAAAGAGCCATAGCATATGGCTCTTGGGCAGGGACCTATTGTTGTCCAATAGGTTGTTGTTGTTGTCGTCTTGTGCCATCCTCAATTCACTTCTTGAATAGCCCTAATCACTGAATGGGTACTGCCTCAATCAAATTGAGAACTCAGAAAGACCTTAGCTTAAAGGCCAAGGTCTCCCACTGCATCCAGGGCCATCTCCAATTGTCCTGATCTATATCTGGCCCCTGGACACAGATGGCTCTGAAGGAGAAAGTGAGGCTGGTGATTTGACATCCCTCCCTCACTTAAATCCAATTCATTTGCAAGTCATGGCATCATCTTCCTGAGGTCATGGTCCCCTTTGAGAAGAAAGTATTAACCATACACACAAGAGCATATGAGGCTTCAACTGAGCTATGAAAGAAACTAGGAATTCTAGGAGTCAGGAGAGAGCACCTTCCAGAAATGAGGCTTAGATGGAGTACTGTATAGCAGGTAAGGAAGCTGGAAATGTAGGTTGGTGCCAAGTTGTGAAGGGCTCCAAATGGTAGTAGGGAGCCCCAGGAGTTTAGTGAAAAGGAAGCAACATGGTCAGATCTGTGCTTTAGGGATATCACTTTGGCATATCACTTTGTGGGGGAGGGGAAGAGACAGGAGGTAGAGAAACCACTTGGGAGGTGAATGAGTAAGTGTATAAAGAGGTAATGAGGGTCTGAACTGGTTATCGGCCTAAAGTAGAGAGAAGAAGGTGCATGCAGCCATCTTGTGGAGGTCAACTCAACCAGACTTGGTAAATGGTTGTTTGTGTATGTGGGGAAATAGATGGCTAATCATGAATGATGGCTAGAGAGTTCAACTCAGAGATAAATTCATTCTGAAAGAAGTCTTTAATGGAAGGAAAGGCAATGTGGACAAAATAATGTGAAAAATAGTAACCAGTGAAGAAGAAAAGAATTAAAGTCTTTCACAGGGATCTTCAATAACTCATGACCCAAAAAGACAAACATATCAATATTATAAGAGAAGACAGAGTCCACGAGTTTCTTCAAAGTTAACAAGACTTGTTCCTGTGCATGTCATCCTGCTAGGTCAAATGAGGAATTGGACTAATTATAGAGAAAATATGAACGTTTGAAAGATTCTGTGAGACATAGAGAGGCGTTAACTGTGGCCAGCAAGTGGAGCCTTTACCGAGGTTCACTTTTTATGATCAAAGCCATGTTACCTAGTCCAACCAGCCACAAACAGAATGTGTGATACATACACTCTCAGAAACTCTTTTCTCAAGGCACCTTCAACTCTTTCTCCAGACCAGCTCTTTCTCCAAACCATTTCCCATGCCTCATTCAGTAAATCCTCTCCTTGCATCACACACAGCACTAGGAACTTATTGTTACAACAGGTGGGAGAGAGGGAGTTGTGGCAGTGGTTCTTATTGCTGGTTCATTATCATTTCCTGCTGTTCAGTTCATGACTGAGAAAGTCACAAGACTCACCTTCAATCCCAAAAGCATTTAGTGGAACTTGAAAAGATATATACATAGAGATGGTGGTGCCCTTCTGTTGGACAGTGATTAGAGGCTGGGGCTATGGGAACACATCAAACCTCTGACCCAATAGGGTAGAGAAGCCGTCAGGAGGAGGCAGAGATGAGATAGCAAGAAGTAGAAAGACTTGGGGTTTAGTGCCTGCCTCTGTGACTGCCTTAGACCAGTTACTGCACTTTGGGGGGGCCTCAGTTTTCTCATTTGGAATATGAAGGGCATGGATCAACTATAATTCTATGGTCCTCTGATCCCAAGGATATCACCCATTAGAGTATATCACTAATCATATGGTATCTACCTTATTACTCATCACCCACCTTCATACACTCTATGGTCCAGCTGATCTGATTTCCAGGTCAGTCCTCTCACACGGTGCCCCTTCCCCACCCCACCCCCACTCCTCCCCTTTGCCCTGGGGTAATGTTAATAGAATAAGATCTTCCCTGCTCATTAATAGGCCTACCACCTGGAGCCTGTGATCACATGGAGCCTGGGTCACCTGGAGCTCAGACTAGGAGGAGCTGGCCCAAGGAGGAGAGAGAGAGCATGGAGTGAGAGTAGGCAGAGCAGAAAGAGAAGCAAGCTGTGAGAGGGCAGAGGGAGGAAATTGCCTAGGGGAACTTGTTTGTGGGGAGGCCTAAAAGAAAGAAGGCTTAAGATATTGGAGCTCCCTGGATTAGTGATAAATGCCCTGTTAAATCTTATTTCCTGGCATTCTAATGATGTCCCAAATAAATATTTTGGTTTTGCCTTTGACGAAGAGAGTTTATTGTATTTGGCAAATCTACCCTAGAAATGTGCATGCATATTCATAGTGGCTGCTATGGGTATTGAATTGGTGTTGCCTGACTGTGCCCCATTCCTGGAATTCCCCCTCTCCCCACCTCTGCCTTTTTGAAGTCCTTGTTTCCTTCCCAACTAAGCTTAAATAGCACCTTCTACATGAAACTTTCCCTTTGCCCCAGCTACCAGAGACTTCCCTTCTATATGGTGTCCCCAAAGTCCTAGGGAAGCATAAGCTTTAACTGTTGATATGTATAAGATTATATCTGTGTGTACCCTATAGATGCACATACATATATGTGTATCTATATACATTACTTCTACATGTATATACACAGACACATGCTACACATATGTACATATACACACACATATATTCCTTGAGGGCAGGGACTTTTTCACATTTGTCTTTGTACTCTTAATGCTTAGCATAGTATTGGACATAATTAGTTAATCAATCTTTATTGATTAATTGATATGATGGAAGATGGATGTTTTCCTGACTAGATTGATAGATTGATGTTCTCTCCCTCTCTTTCTCTTCTCTTCTCTCCCCTCCCCTCCTCTCTCTCTCTCTCTCTCTCTCTCTCTCTGTCTCTCCTCTCTGTCTCCCTCTCTCTCTCTCCTCTCTGTCTCCCTCCTCCCCCTTCCTCTCTCTCTCTCTCTCTCTCTCTCTCTCTCTCTCTCTCTCTCTCTCTCTCTCTCTCCCTCTGGAGTCATGGTCAGCTTTGCTTCATTTCAGAGTCAAACCCACTTTCACACAGATCATTGGTTGATTACTCACTCAATAGTTTCCCCAGGCTCCTAGGAAGGCTGCTTTTATAGTTTTCTGAAAAGTCAAGGCAAAACATAACTGATCCTTTCAAATTTTGTATCTAATCCATTTGACCCAATGGAATATTTGAGAGTTACAAATATTGTACCAATAAAATACACTTGATTAATGTTGACTGTATTGTGAACTCCATAGTTTTTCTTGCCCAATATGCCTGGGAAGGGAAATATTTGATGAATAAACACGAGTGAAATATTTTTGAACTGATCCTGTTATTTTCTTGGTGTAGGGTATGCCCAGTAAGGAAAATCCTTCTATTAATACAGATTAGCACCCATTTTCAATGAAAAGTTTTAGATGCCTAGGTCACTGAGGCACTAAGTGTCCTGCCCAGGGGTACACAAGACTTGAGCCCAGAATAAAATATTTTAAAATTTGTTTTTTAAATATAGATATAAGTGATTTTTATCACACATCAAATATCAAAGACCAAACATCTTAAATTTGAATTTACACATAAGTTACCTAAAAGTGAACAGCACTGAACTGGGTGTTAGGAGACCTAGGACTTTAACTGAGTGATCTTGGACTACATTTCTAAAGACCTCAATTTTCCTATCTGAAAAATGGGGTGGGATTAAACGGTTGCTAAGACACCTTCCCAGCACTTAGCACAGTGCCTGGTATATAGTAGGTGCTTAAGAAATGCTTATAGACTGACTAAATGACTTTCTAGTTATAATAGTTTATCTCATTTCCTTCATGATCGGATTTTGTTCTATTCTCCCCAAATTTAACTATTATGAATGGATCCCAAAGGGACAGAGACCATTCGCTCCAGCTGCTTTTCTTGTAGCAACCTTCTGCCCCAAAACAAGTGACTTGCTGTTGCCTTTAGGTTCTTGCTGTCAGCTTTACTCTTCAAAGATGCTCTCATCAGATGTAAAATACTGCGGTTAGGCATGATTCAGTGAGATCACTCATATTCCCTTTTTTCTTCCCCTCTCTTAGATGCTTTTCTAGACTCATCAGTGCCCGTTGGCAGATGAGCCCCTTGAGATAACTACTCTATATTTGGTGATATCATTTCCTCTGATGTGTAAATGATAAACAAAAATTTAAATCTTAAAAGCTTCTCATGTGCAAAGAAAAAATTACTAAGTGATATGGAATTGACCTTGTTTTGTAGATTTGTTGTTGTTGTTGTTGTTTTTAATGTTGACACCACGAGTTAGAAGCTGGATGACAGACAAGAGCACATATTTTCCCTACCTTGCTGAGCACATGTACAAGCTCCATTCTTTGCTTCTTCCTTCATCTCACTGTTGCAATCTTTTCATTCTTTGGGGTCCCACTGAGTATCTCACCGTGCAGGATGTGTGGGGGCAAAATAAGTCTTGCTGTGGAAAAAGTACACACTATGACGGGTTTGGGTTTTTTTTTTTCATTTTTTGGTCACCATTTCCTATGGAAGCTGCCTTTTTAACAACTTTCAAGAAACAAATGTTTAGACATGTTATTGTCAAGGGCCTATAACATGTGGTTGGTTGGTTGGATAGACAGTTCATTGTGTTTCTATTCTGGACTGGTCCATTCAATGAGCAATGACTTGGGTCCAAGATCAAATAGGAGGAAGACATTGAACTATATGGCATTGCAGAAATTGTACAGCTCTTCCCAATCAGAAAAAAGAAATCTATTTAACACTTCTTTTTTGTTTGTTTGTTTTTCTTTTCTCTCTCTCTTTTTATTTTTAGTTTCCATCATTCATTTCCACAAGATTTTGAATTACATATGTAACACTTCTATTCTCTTAGTGATGCTACATGACTGAAAATCATGGGATAGCCATAATAAGAAGTGACATTTATGTATCACTTTAAAATTTTCAAAGCACCTTGCATAGACTATATCATTAGAGCCTCACTTCTATAAGGGAGGTGCTATACATTGTCATTCCCATTTTGCAGATGAGGAAACCAAAGCTGAGGGATAAGTGCTATGCCTAGGCTCACACAGCTAGTAGATATCAGAGGTGAGATTTCAATTCATCTCTTTCTGTCTACAAGGCTAACACTATCACCATGATCTCCAAAGAATAAAAATAGTAGGTTACCTGAAGAGCAACAAAAAGATGCCCAGTGAGATATGTTTTGTTTCCCTCTATTGGAATGCATGCTCTCTGAGAATAGGAACCATCTTGTTTTCTTGTCTCTGTTTCCTCAGGGCTTAGCACAGTGTCTAGCACACAGAAAGTGCTAAATAAATTCTCTATCGACCTCTCCAGTATACTATGTGCTGAATTCAGTTCCTCCAAAAGAATTCTTCAAAGTACCTTTTTAATGAACCCTGGCACCATGGTGGTAACCAACTCCTATCTAATCACATATCTGCTACAAAGCAATTTCCACCTCATACCTGCCTGCACTGCCACTCTGGATGTATATACCTCTTTAACCACATCAAAGCAGGCCTTTATGGTTGGATATTACTTGCTTTCAGGTTTTTACCTTGGATTTGCAGAAGCCACAAGGTACCTGACATCCTGCCTGGTCCATCAGGTAGAAAATTACGCTATTTTTGCATCCAAAATGGCACCAAACTACTCCCAGAAACACATAATCTTGCCCTGGGTCCACTTGCACCATTCCGATCACTTTGTTTTTCAATGCAGAAACTGCTGGGGGTTAGAGTTGTCTCAATCAGATATTTATACATCCTATAATTTTGTCTTCAGAGTTCTGCTTTTAGTCTCAAGGCTAGAAACACCAGGTTCCTCATTGCCTTAGCTCTCACTTTATCCAAATTCCTAAACTCTCCAGGTATTTGCTTCTAAATGAACAAATAAACCATCATAATGCCTAAGGATTTGCCCCTGGACACATGCCCAGTGACTTGTACTCCCTCTGTACATACACTGAATCCCTGAAAGAAATAATTATTAATAACCAGTGATTTGAGGAGATCCAGAGTGCCCCACATTTTTCTAAAGTCCTGATTTTAAAAGTTCAGTCTCTCAAGGATATTACAGATAATGAAATTTGACTAACTTTTTTATTCAGACCCCACCCAGGTAGGGTAGCTATTGTGTTCTGCTCAGGCTTGGGTGGGGCATATATTCTTTGAATAGATTGTCCAAGGCTGGGGATCATTTAAGAAGTAAATGACTTAATCAAAGTTCAGGTCCAGCCCCTCATTGTAATATTCATTCTCTCATTAATTGTTAACCAGTTAGGGTTGATTCCCACCCTGGGAGCCCCTTTTCTTTGAAAGGTATATAAACTGTGAGCCCACCGCTGTGATTAGCTTTGGTCTAAGAGAGAGACCAAATGACTATCCTTTTATTAAAATGCTGGCATTATTTTTTTCTTTTCTTTTCTTTTTTTTTTTTTTTTGCTTTTTGGATGTCAATTGGGGTTAAGTGACTTGCCCAAGATCACACGGCTAGTTTTTGTGTTTAATGTCTGAGGCCAGATTTGAACTCAGGGAGTCCTGACTCCAGGGCCAGTGCTCTATTCACTGTGCCACCTAGCTGCCCCTAAATGCTGGCTTTATTAATAAAGTAATTAAATTACCCAGAAATGTTGTCTCTAGAACCTTTTTAAATGCCACACCCACTAAGACTCCCTCAACCTCCACATAATCAGCTCAAATGTCCCCTTTTCTTTAAAGCCTTCCCTGTCCAAAGCCTTTTCTTACTCCTGGAAACTTCTAAAGTAATTGTCAACTGTATTGTTCATTTGTAAATTAATTCCAAGCTGTCTTGTGTTGAATTCATGTCTTGTGATCTTGCCATGGTGCATTATTTAACTTTTCATTGTCTTGTAACTTCTCTTCCCAGACAGATGTTAAACTCCTCAGAACAACAGCCATTTTTCTTCATAGAAATGGGTCTCCTATTCAGCCCAACACTTGCTACATTGCCCATGGTTTTCAAATGTTTGCAAAGCAGCCTTTATGTACATGATTACCATAGGCACACACATACTCACCTGAGCAGCCTTGAAGGATGAATAGAATTTAGATGGGGGAGAGGGAAAGTAAAACATGGCAGCAGAATTCTAGAGACATGAACAAAAGCCCTGAGACAGAAAAGACAAAGTACTTCTGGAATATAGGAGTAAATTAGTATTTCTGTAAGGGGCAAATGGGGCTTAAAATGAGGTAAGGATTTAGATTATATAGGAGAGATATTGTCCTGTAAGCAACTGGGAACCATTGGAAATTCTTAAGCTAAGGAGTCTCATGATTATTGAGATGTTTTGAGATGATTCATCTGTTAGTGTTGTACAGGGTGCATAATGTCAAAGCAATTGCTAGTATACCAAAATCCCCACACATGTAAGAATCTGGGCAGTCCTTGGGAGTTCGTTATAATTGGATTTGATCTGAATTGTAAAATAGGACTTTGTGCATGCAGTTACGAAATTATGTCAAACTCTTGTGGGCATAAATATTTGGGTTCCTCTGAAAATCTTGTTAATCTCAGTAAACACAGTATGTCTTTAAAAATTAATTAAACTTCCCTGGGGGAAAATACAATAAAGGATAAGAATTTGAACTTAAAATTTGGACAAAACTCTTGAGAGATTCATCCCAATTCCTCCCTCCCCCCATCCCAGAAGGGCATTACATAAAAGTCTGTTCAAATGACAAGATGACAACACTGAATCTTAGTGTGAAATTTGAAATCAAAAGTCCTACTTTTAAGGTAAGAATTAGGAGTGCAGGTTCAGGTGTGAAAGAATTCATTTAGACCTTCTCTTTTAACCAATGGGAGCTTTTTATTTTATGTGAAAAAGCATCCAGGGCTTCCTTAGCAAGAAAGCTGTGAGATCCTGATATTTGGGAAAGTTATGCTTCTATGGAGATGTTCAGGATGATGATATAATTTTTAGGGTTTCATATGGGGGTTGAAGATTAGGGACAGGATAAGGGCAAACAGGATGAGAGGATGGTTACTTACAAGATAAAGAAAAATTGTCATGACACAGGATGAGGAAGATGAAGGACAGGAGAGGGAAACACAGGGTAAGAGAGACAAAAGCAATTCTTTTGGTACAAGTTGTATGGTATTTCAAGATAAGGGGGAAAGGGCTTTAAGACACCCTCACTTACAGGATCTCAAATTACAGGATAGGCTACAGAATGAGCCTCAAACCCCCTCAAGGGGTCTGGGCAAGTAACCTTTAATCTTCCTTTTAACCCTTAGGGCACCATTTATATCCACATCACTACCATCTTCCCAAAATGAAACTCCTCCCTGGGCAAGAGCATGTTACAAAGGGGAATAAGGGCAATGAATCCCTGCCCTCTCCTAACAAAGGCTCTCCTACAGTACATCCCTTAGCCCATCCTCCCTCCTGAACAGCCTTAAGAGTGGCTCAGATGATTATATGCTTTTTATTCATTTTTTAAATTTGGAGTTTCAAATTCTGTCTCTCCTCCACCCATTGAAGGGGCAAGCAATATGGTACCCATTGATGATTAACATTCTGTTGATTGGACTAGGAGCTCTGAAGGCAAAGTAGCTTCTCCGCAGGCATGGTCTGAGATGCTACTAAAGCTTTGGGCTTAAGCAAAACATGAGATCATTAGTTTCAGGCTGAGCACTTGCCAAGCATTATCTTTTATATTTGTGTGTGTGTTATATAGTTATATACATATATATATATATATATATATATATATATATATATATATATACACACACATACACACCTATATATATGAAGAAAGAGAAAGGAGAGAAGGGGAGGAGGGGGGAGGAAGAAGGGATGAGAGAGGAGAATAGAGGAAGGAGAGAGAGAGAGAGAGAGAGAGAGAGAGAGGGAGGGAGGGAGAGATAGAGGGAGGGAGGGAGAGAGAGAGAGAGAGAGAGAGAGAGAGAGAGAGAGAGAATTGAGCAAGGTTGTTAATGGATATATTAAAAACTACAAATTTTATGATAGCTCTATAATCATTCCAGATGTATATTTTTTCAAAGGAAACTGATTCCATCTCCATACTCCCCCCTAAGAAAATATAGTCTGGGGAGAAATCATCCCATTAAGGCTATGCCATCCAACCCAATCAAATAAAAAGTGAAAAGTCTTCCATGAATGTGTCTTCTCTATATTGAATCATTGATTAGATCAATTTTTAAACTTTTTTATTTTCAATGTAACAAAAAGGAACATTTAAATATACAAAAAAAAGAATAGAAAATACAAATCTGTGAACATAACATCTGCAATGTGCAGATTAAGTTTAGTATGTGCTAACTCTAGTAACAAAACTCCCCTCTTCCCTTCTGGACTTCCTTTTTCTCTCTTTTGTGTATTTTTAGTATTTAACTGCCACTTTTTTCTTTCCTTTTTTCTTTTTGCATCATTATCACTACTCCTCAAACCCCACCTCCCTATAATAATACCGCTCCCCCAATGGAAACTTAACATTGAGACAAACAAGTATAATCAAGCAAAATATATCAATGTATTGGCTATGTCTGAAAAAAATATGTCTTATTCTATACTTCTAGTCCAACGTTTCTCTATCAAGAGGAGGGAAGTACCATCCATCTTCTGATGTCACAATTAGTCTTTGCATCAGTCTCAAGTCTCTTAAAGAGATTTGCTTTTACATTATTGTAGTCATTGTATAAATTGTTTTCCTGGTTCTACTCATTCCACCCTGTATAAATTTGTACAAGTCTCCCCATGTTTCTCTGGATTGATCATATTCATTCTTTCTTAGGGAAGAACAATATGTCATTGCATTTATATATATTAATTAATTCAACCATTCCCTAATTGATGGGAACCCTCTTAGTTTCCAGTTATTTACTATAATAAAAAATGCTGCTATGAATATTTTCATACATATGAGTCTTTCTCTCTTTCTGTCTTTGATCTCTTTGGGTATATATACCTAGTAGTGGTATCTCTATATCAAAGCCTAAACCCAAGTTATACCCAGGACTTTGGAGATATAATTTTAAATTGCTTTCCAAAATAATTGGATCAATTCACAAGTCTACCGGCAATGCATTAGTATTTCTGTCCACCCAGAGTTCCTCCAACAATTGCCTTTTTTTTTCTTTTATTATCTTTGCCAATCTGATAGCTATGAAGTGGAAGCTTAGAGTTATTTTTATTTGTTTACATTTCTCTAATTATTAGTGGTTTGAAGCATTTTTGCATATAGTTATTAATAGCTTGCATTTCTTCCATTAGTATTCTTTGATCATTTTTCTATTGGTGAGTGGCTCTTGTTCATGTATATTTATATCAATTCCCTATCTGGCTTAGATATCAGACCTTTAGTTTGCTGTGTTATTTTTCTGCAGTTTTATTTCTCTTTTAATTCTAACAGCATCAATTTTGTTTGCACAAAAGCCTTTTCGTTTATAAATCTGAAATTGTACATTTTGATTTTTATGATCCCCTCTATCACATTTTTAGTAAAGAGTTCTCCATTTGGGGCTTACTGTGGCACATGGAGTGAGATGCTCATCTACTCCTAATTTCTGTTACTTAGCTGCTTTCCCATACTCTCAGCCATTTTTGTTGAGCAACATTTTTTTTTAAAACTGAGTAATAGCTCATCTCTAGAGCAGAGTAAGGTTTATGAAGTACTTTTCTCCCAACATCACTATAAGGAAGGTAGCACAAATAGTATTATTATTCCCACTTTACAGATGATGTCATTGATGCACAGAGAGGCTGAATAAATCATTCATGGTAACATAACAAGTGAGTATCAGAGCCAGGATTAAATCCCTATCTCCTGACTCTAAATCTAGCACTCTCTGTCCACTACACAAAGTTGCCTCTGCTCCAATTTTTATTTGGTTATTTTTTTTTCAGGAATTGAATAGTCTTGGAAAGTAGTTAGCTTCATGAGAGATAAAAACTCAACCAATCAATCATTAAGCATTTATTAAGCATCTATTATGTGCCATACACTGTACTAAGGTCTGAAGAAACAAAAAAAAGGAAAAAGACAGATCCTACCCTGAAGAAGCTTACAGTCTAATGGAAGAGCTTACAATATAATATAAATGACTTAAGTCATTTTATTGGATTATAGCCTATCTGATGTGGATGTTTGGGGGCAAAGGCAAATTTTTAATGTTAGAATTTGTCCAATGATTAGGTGCCAGACACTTGGGATCTGGGGATCTCAAGTCCTTCAGTAAGTCAACATTCAGAAAATTTGGGAAGATCCTATAAATGTATTGCTCTTCTAGAGGATTCTGGGCCAATGAAAGAGGATTGATGAGCAGGAAGACATTTTTTTTCCATCCATGACACTGATAACTAAGCAAGGTATAATTGACATTTTTTCAGAGAAGCTTTCTATTTTTCTATTTTTTCTGTGGAAGTAGTCACTTCACATTGGTGATTCTCACTTGCATGTATATTTTCAAACCCATTTCTCCGCATAGGACTCATTCTGAGAAGGGCAAAGGGCTTCACATCTTGAACTTTTCACCTCTTAAACTTTCAGAGATGAGCAAAACCAGTAGTTTCTTTTCTTTTTAACCATATCACAGAAATAATCCCATCTGCTCACTGCGGTTTAGACCACTATTAGACTCCAAACAAGCAAACCGTCAATTATGGAGCATCTAACTGCTCTCCTCCTGTTTTGTTTTTCATTTCTTACATCTTTTTTTGCATTACCTTCATTTCCAAATGTGCACCTCTTACCTCCCCATCCAGAAAAAAAACACTCCTTATAATAGGGAATAATAGAGAGAGGGAAAAAGTGGGGGGGGGGGGAGTTTATCAAAACCAATCAATACTTCAGCCAAGTGTGACAATACATGCAAGGGTCTACAATCATATTCCCCCCACTGCTGCAGAGAAGGGAGGAATCATCTCCTATGTTTTAACAATAATTATGTTGACAAAAGGAGGAATTCTGATGGATTGCTGGAGTAAAAGATGCTGTCAAAGAAATGTGTTAGCAGCAAAGAATGTGAATGAATGAGGTACATAGTGAGAATAGGGGTTAACTGGAAGACAGAACCACAGAACTGAAGCATTGGAAGAGATTCAGTGGCCATGTTGTCCAAACCACATACATAGGAATCCCCAATATAACACACCTGACTAGTGGTTGTCCAGCCACTGCTTGAAAACTTAGCATCCTGGACCATTGCTAGTCATCTTGACCTTTGATCCTGGGGGAGTGGGGCTGATGACTTTGCATAGCTCTCATACTCATACTCATACCCAATTTATGTGCAAGTCAAGACATCACCCTTGGGATGTCATTGGTCCTCTTTGAGAACAAAGGGAGAACAATAACAATAGCTTGAAGACGTATAAGGAGTGGAACCCACAACTCTTGGCAAGCCGTTTCTACTCTTGGACAGATCCAATTAAATACAAAAGTAAAAAATAAAAATCATCATATCTTTCTAATAACTAGGTGACCTTGGGCACATTGATTAACCTTATTGAGTCTCATTTTCCCCTTCTGCAATATCAGAAGATTGGGCTAAGATGAACTCAAGGCTCTATTCCTTTTTTAAAAATTTTTTGTCTTTATTAATTTGTTTGTTTACTTTTAGTTTACAAGATTCAATTCCATAAATTGAATCTTGTCAACTGAAACTAAACTAATAAATTAATTTAAAAAAAAAAAAAGATTCAATTCCATAATTCCTTGAGTTTCAAATTTTCTTTCCCTCCCTCCCCTCCCCAATCCTCCCCCCCACAATGGAATACAATCCAGTATAGGATCTGCAAATACTTTCACATTAGACATTAGTCAGATTACAAAGGCGGGTTGTACTCAATGGAATGGAAAATGGTAAAGAGGAAATAAAGCCAAACAATAAAAAAAGAAAGAGGTCAAGTAGTTTGCTTCAATCAGGATTCAAACTCAGTTCTATCTAGTTCTTTTTCTGGATGTAGACATCTCTCTCCATCATGAGTCTTTTGGGATTGACTTATATCACTGCATTGCTGAAAAGAGTCCAGTCTATCATAGTTGGTCATCACACATATGTTGTATCTGTGATTGTATACAAATTTCTCCTGGTTCTACTCTTCTCACTCAGCATCAGTTCATATAAGTCTCTTCAGGTAAACATGAAGTCCATCTGCTCCTCATTTCTTATAGGATAATAGTATTCCATTACATGTATATACCACAACTTGTTCAGCCATTCCCCAATTGATAGGCACCTCCTTGATTTCCAGTTCTTTGCAACCACAAAAAGAGCTGCTATAAACAATTTTAAACATATGGGTCTTCCTCCCACTTCTATGATCTCTTTGGGATATAACCCTAGAAGTGGTATTGCTGGGTTCAAGGCTCTATTCCTACTTAGGAATCATATGTAGAGTGTAGAGTCTCAATTAGATGGCTAGGCTTCAAGTCAGGAAGACCTAGCCTGTGGTTGTAAGACCATGGGCCACTGTGACCACTCTCTAAGACTAAAAGTTGCAAAGAAAATGACAATTTGCATTGGAAGGGCAAGATTTTGACAGGGAGCTTCCTATGCCAATAAAGTCACAGGTTCTGATTTAAAAAAAAATTATAGGTACCTGTGATGTTTATCGCACAAGGTTATAGTGAGACACAAATGCAACGATGTGTTTATGTAAAGCATTTTGAATACTTTAAGGAGCTATATAAATGTCACTTTATAGGGTGTATAGTATGTAAAGACCAATGATTTTATAAGTTAAGGGAATTTCCATTGAGAACATTCCCACTACCAAGGGAGATTGGCAGTTATTCTACAATTTACAGTCTTAGAAAGTTGTCTGGGTGCACTGATAGGTTGGTTAGGTGATTGGTTAGATGACTTGCCTAGGGTCACACAGCCAGCATGTGTCAGAGGTGGGTCTTGAACCTGGGTCTCTCTGACTCTGGGATTAGTTCTCTAGTCATCATGCCATTCTGCCTGATGATTCTCATTATGATTTTATAAATAAATTATCATAGGTGAGGTGAATGAGTTCTCTCAGGACAACCAAGTAGCATTTAGTGTAACTGAAAAAGAACAGTTCACAATGTCTAGGGGAAGAAGCAGACCTCTAATTACTGATATGGTTTGACATATAATAAGTCTCTGTAATATTATTAGTAGAGCACTTCAGTCTGGCTCCTTACATCTACAAAAAAAAGACCAAGACCAAGCCTGAGATGAGGGTACTCATGCTTTTGCAAGCACAAGGCAGTGGACGTGTTTTGTTTTTTTTTAACAGTCTCAAACAGGCAAACAATCTTAGGAAAATGTGTGTGTGCGCGCGCGCATGTGCATTGTGTGTGTGTTTTAATAGTATCTTGGTTTGTTTTAAAGCATTGAGGTATAAAGAAGATAAATTGAGCTTGCTTTGAGCCAAGGTGAGGTCAAAGACTGATCAAGCTGCCTTGCTGTGGTTTTCTCTTAGCTTGTCCTGTTCTTAAACTTACTCATAATCTCTCTACTTTAAAAGTATAACAAAAAACACCCCTTAAGGTGAAACCCCCTTGACTTTTCACCCACATTTCAATCTCATTTCAAGCAACCATTGCTTGCTGCTCTGAAGACTTCTCCAACCCCCCCCCAAAAAAAACCAAATCAAAACAAAACAAAACAAAAATCCCCCCAGCAGCTACCATGATCCCTCCAACTGGAAAAGGAACAAGAATGTTCAATCTTGGGGAAGATTTTGGTCTTTGGCTGGCTTCTCTGGTCAATATCACTGACCTAAAAAGTGATTATTATTGGTTTGGTGTCAACTTGATGGAAAAAACTGGAGTTGTATAGCCTAGAAAAGATGTAGGGGAACATAATATTCATTTCCCAGCATTTGAAGGGCTGTCTCATGGGAGATGGATTTTCAGAGAATAGAACTAGAGCAATGGGAAAATGACAAAAGGGTAAATTAAATCAAACCTTGATATAAGGAAAAAACACTTTCTAACAATGAGAGCTGTCCAAAATTCAGTGAAGTGTGGCAGGAAAGAGTAAGTTCCTTTTCTCTGGACAGTCTCTAGCACTTATCGACAATGTTGTAGGAGGGTTCTCATTCATCTATTGGTTGGACTAGATGACTTTGGAGGTTTCTTCCAACCTTGAGATCTTTGGTTGGGAAAGGGCAATGAAAATAAGAAATAGGAAGTTAATGTTCAAGATAAGTCGGGAGATGGTAAGAGAGCATCCATCTGCCCTTCATGATTTCAATCACAAGCCTCCGATGAACAACAAGCATATTGCTCTCCTAGCAAACATGACTTTCTTAACATAATACCAGCACAGCTTTTCCTAGTGACAGATTTTAAGTTTTAGTGGTATCTCATATGCAAAATCAAAACACAGACCTTTTTATTCTATCTTAAATAGGGGTACTAAGACAAATATATAACAACCAACTCTCTGGAAAAATGTAAGATGACACACTTTTAATTTTAATCTGATTAACATTTTCTCCATCACTTTCTTAAGTCTAGGAAATCACTAAAATGGTAAATCAAGCCCTGGTTTATAGCATTTGCACATTTCACTGAAAATTTAATAGCTGGCTCTTGAGAACCTGTAAGAACTGACTCCAGCACAATCCTGATTTCAAGCCACACCAATCAATCAGCAAGAATTTATTGTTTGTTATGTACCAGACACTGCAGTAGTTGTAGCTGATACAAATACAGAAAAATGAATCAATCCCTGCTCACAAGGAACTTAAACAAAATAAAACATTTTTTCTATAGAATTATCCTTTTAAGTATCATAAGGGGAATTGGTCTCTGCTGTGATGGCAAGAATCCAGGCAAAGGCTGCTTACTTGTGCTCCTCCCTTCAGAATTTCTGCGCCTTAGGGAAATGTATTGAAAGATTAAAACAAATTGTAAAACAATTAAAACAATTTGACCAGGTGGGACCTGCTAGGAAGCAAGACAGGAATTGAAAGGGTATATTGAAAGGGGTGTGTGTGTTTATCCCCAACCTCAGAAAGGCTCAGCTGGAGTTGTTGACCACATAGGAGACCCGTTGCTGGTCCCATGATATGGAGAAGAAGCTAAAGGCATTCACTTGCTAAACTCATCACAGAGATAGGCTGAGGACATTTTGTTGAGATGGACAAGGAAACATATCACATCCACCTACTGGTCCCTTTGTCCACCTAATGGGTGGACCCCTGAAGTAGATTGGAGATGTGCTGGCCCCCAGACATGCTGTCCAAGAGTGTTTACTCTAACGGAGGAAGGGCACTTTCCCAAAGTAAAGAGCAATAGGGGAGATGGAACCCCAGCAAATGACAGCCTAGAAGCAGAAGTGATCTGGGAAGCAGAAGCAGGCAGTGGTAAACCTGTGAACAGCAGCATGGGAGGGGAAAAGTATCTGCAGAGGGCAGGTTCTGGAGATGGTAGCCACAGAAGCCCTGTGGAGTAACAGGGAGGGTCTGGTCCATTCTAAATTCTGTGGGTTATTGAACTAATGGCAGCTTTAAACAGAAATCAATTTCCAATATATAGAGAAAAACTTTTGAAGAAGAAAAAGGTAGGCAGTAGTGAAGTCAAAATCCTTTCTCACCTTTGGTTGAGCAAGCATTATTAAGAACCTACTATGTATCAGTCACTGTGCTGGTTGCTAAGGATACAAAAACACAAATAAAATAGTTCTTGTCCTCAGAGAGCTTACATTCTAGAGGAGGAGACAATATGTATATATTTAAACACATATAATTATATGTTAAAATCTATAAAATATATTTTGTGATATATATATATATATATATACATATATAAAATACCAAAATGCAAACTATGGCATGATACCTATGTAAATGAGGAAAAAACAAAGAACCATTTGGGGTCTCAAGAGAAAGAGATCACTTCTATTAGGAGAATCAAGGTAGACTTCATATTTCTAAGTGTCTTGTTAGCTAGATCTTGGATGATGGGACTTGGTGTTAGGAAGATGTGAGTTCAAAACCCATCTCTAAAACTAATTAGCTGTGTGACTATGGGTAAATCACCTCACCTCTCTGAGTGTCAATTTCATTATCTGCAAAAGAGGGAGAATAACACTTGAATGAATTAATGAAACTTTTACTAAGCATTTCATATGTGCAAAGCACTGTGCTAAACCACTGGAGGTACAACACAAAAGCAAGACCATCCTTGCTCTTCCTTTGTAATATGGAAGACCACACTTGTACTCCACACACCATAATGCAATTTTTATGGGGAAAGTGCCTTGCAAACTGGGAAATCTTACATAAATGGGAGTTATTACTCAGAAGAACTAGGTTGAAGCTTCCTAGCTTTGTGACCTTGGGCAAGTTGCTTTCGCTCGCTGAATCTTGATTTCCATCTCTGCTAAGGCAGTGCAGTGGATCAAACACTATCTGAAGTCTCAGCATGTGAGGGGGTTCTAATCTTGCCTCAGATGTGTCCAGGGTATGGGCAAATCACTTAACCTCAGTTTCCTCATCTGTAAAATGGGCATTACCTCTCAGAATGGTTGTGAGGGTAGAATGGGATATTTGTAAATAAATATTTGCTTTGCAAACTTTGAAGCATTATATAAATGCTAGCTATTAATGTTATTAGTAGTAGTAATAATAAAATGAGGGGATTGGACTAGATAATCGCTAACTAGATAATCTTCTAACTCTAACATTCTACAATTATACTCCTTAAAATAACAAATGTAATAATAATAACAATAATAGCTGACATTTAGATAAAGTTTTTTCTTTATTACTTCATTGTTAGAATTGGAGGGAAATTATATACTTATAATATATTATATGTTTATAATATAAGTATAATATATTATATACTTATATATTGTATATTTATAATATAGTAATATAAAATTAAATGTATTAATATAATATATTTAAAAGTATATATATATATATATAAAATTCTACAGAAAAAAGAAATAAAAGGGACCTCAAACCCCATCTATAGTGGCAATAATTCACTTACCATAGTAGCTCTGCAGATTATAAAGTACTTTCCTCACTACAATGCTTTAAATACTCAAAATATTCATTGCCCCATTTCTATAGATTCTACCCTACAGGTAAAATGACCTGCCCAAGACCACATAGCTACTTACACAGTAAATATGATTCTAATGCCAGGCTACAGCATGACTAAAGTCAGATAAATCAGTGTATTTTATAGACTTTCTCTATCACCTTTTCAGTTCCTAGAAAGATAACCTACCTTAATTCCTATTCCATGTGGATATCTTATGCATTATTGGAGGCACTGATTTAAGAAATTGGTCAACATGGTAGATCTATTTATAAAATTTTCTTTTGTAGTATGTCATGCTTTCCCAATAAGCCTGGTTGTCTCTCATGTCCAGTTTAATTCATAAATGTCTACTAAAGCCGTGAAATTCTTGCCAACCCAATCTTGTAAAAGAAAGTGTTGACTAAATGCCTCAATAATAATAAATTACCTTCTCAATTTACTTGAGAAAAATAACTTTGGAGTCAGGAACATCTGAGTTCAAATCCCATCTCTAACACTTTTGTACTCAACTTTATTATTTACTCAACTATTGTGAAGACACTATTGTGAAGTCAATTAAATTATTAAACTTCTTGTTGTGTTGTCATTTTTCAGTTGTGTCTGACTGTCATGACTCCTTTTGAGATTTTCTTGGCAAAGATACTAGAGTGGCCTGCCATTTTCCTCTCCATGGTTATAATGTACCAATGAGATCAAACGAAGATAGAGCTCAGCAAACCTACTGCAGTGTTTTGCTATTTCCTTCTCCAGCTCATTTTATAAATGTGGAAACTGAGGCAAACATAGGTAAGTGATTTGCCCAGGGTCACACAGATAGTAAGCGTCTGAGACCAGATTTGAACTCAAAAAGAGGAGTTTTCCCAATTCCAGGCCCAGCATTTTATCCACTGTGCTTCAGAGCTGCCTCAGAGCTGCCTCAGAGCTGCCCCAGAGCACTTAGCTAGATCTTCTGAAAAGAGTACAATCCTCCCTCAACAATCTGTAAAATTGTTCCTATCAATGTTTATTTAGTTAAATGCAAATATCAAAAACATGTTTGGCTGGCAGATTTATGTTCATTTAAGGATTTTGAGGAATCATGAGAGTGGTGAACCATTTAATGTTGTCACGGGTTTGTGTACTAGTGTAATAAAAAGAATGATCTTATGATGTTCCTCCTGAATAAGTAGTTGGATTCATCTAACTGTTCTCAGAACTGTAACTAGCAATTTCTGTGCCTGTGATAAGTCGTCCAGAACTTGAAAGGATAGAGAAACCCCAGAGGCTGCCACAGGAGAGATGGAGGAGGCTTGGGGCTAGGGAGGAGCTTGCCTGTGGTGCAGTCATGGTAGAGAGAGGAAGGGATCACACCTGGGACTCTGTGAGGACACTTCAGAGAAGTGCGCTTCTGGGAGGGATAAGGGCTGGGTTAGGGAACAGGTCATGTGGAATGTGGCAATTGGTCAGAGGAAGATCTTGAAGTTCCCTATTGTAAAAAATTATTAGACATTATATGCACTACAATTTAGTAATGTGGAGAACACCCAAAGGTGGGCAATCTCGAGTACATGTCATATGAGGATGAGTTAAAAGAACTAGGGGTATTTAGCTTGGAGAAGATATGATTCAGCCATATGACCAATGGATGGAAATTGTAAAGAGACAAGTTTAGGTTTTTTGTTTCCTAATAATTTGAACTGACCCCAAATAAAAAGGGCTACCTTTGAAGGAAGAAAGTTCCCCCTCATTCGACACTTGGCAGGTATATAAGAAATTATAGTGGGAATTTCTTTTCAGTTATAAATTGTACTAGATGGTAATTGATTCCCTTCCAATCCTACAGTTCAGTAATTCTTTCTAACTAGGTACTAGCTTAGTTTTTCTTTGCTTCTAAAAGACCACCAGTGCTGTCAGCATTCTCAAAATTCAGACGCCCTGGGGACAAGCCCCATGACTCCACCCAAGTTACATCTTTTGTTATTGTATCATTAATTTGTTAAATAACTTACTGTCATTAGACCTATGAAATAAAATTTTTCCCAAAGGCATATTTGTTGCTTTTCATATTCCCTTAGTATTTAGTGAAAAATCTATTGTCATTCCCCAAAACTCCTAAGGGATGAAGGTTCTGGGAAGAGTCATCCAATGAGAGAGAGAGAGAGTCCCCAAGGATGGATTCTTCTATGTGTGAGTTCTAGAATGAAGAGGTTTCTGGGGCCTAGTAGAAGAAATACAGAGTGCAGTCTAGAGAGGAATAAGGATATGCTGAAAAATAATTATGTAAAATTGACATTTTAAGATGTTTATTAAAAAGGGTATTTCCTTAATGTCATTGCAGATACCAAGGTTTTCTTCATTTTTATTTTTACTATTCTCTTAATCTGCATCACATAGAGAATTCTCAGGCCACCATGTTTTGATCAAGCCAGATCCAGGGATGGGGGTTGGGGAAATGCAGGATGTATTCAGACTAGTATGGTCCAAAATGTATTTTTATTATCCCTTTGGTCTGAGATATCAGAATGTCACGTCTTTCTCATGACCAACAGCTCAAACACTTCGAGAGGGACCTGGCTTCTTAACAGTGGTTTTGTTCTTTGATCTTCCTTGACTAATTTTAATGTGCGGTTTACAGATTTTAGTGAAACTAACCTATAAATTTGGAAGAGCAAAGACGTTCTTCCACATGATTCTGAAGGCTGTTCAAATGTTTTAGGGTGTACCACTTCCTTGCCAGACCACTTTTAGAATAGCAGTCACATTCCTCCCTCTGACCCCCTGTGAAACAGGCCTGTGCAGCAGAAGATCTAAGAGTAGTCTTCTCACAGCAGGGGATCTGCCCAAATGCCTCAGGTGACCGATGAGCTCATGAAAGATTTGGTCAAACTACGCTCCCATCGCTGTCTCTGGCCTTTTCTAAGGTCTCTTTGGTCTTTCTAATACAGAATAAATTTGGGGCCATCTCCAGTCATCCTGATTCATATCTGGCCACTGGACCCAGATGGCTACAGAGAAGAAAGTGAGGCTGGTGACTCTGCCCAGCCCTCCCTCACTTAAATCCAATTCACTTACAAGTCATGGCATCTCTTCCTGATGTCATGGTTGTCTTCAAGAATGAAGGGCAAGGGGGCGGAGCCAAGATGGCGGAGTAGAAACAGCTCATCCAAGCCACTCTGCCCCCAGATTCCCCCCAAACTATGTAAAAGGGGACTCTGAACAACTTCTGGAGCCCCAGCACCCACAGAACGACACAGAGAAGCTAACCTCCCCGCTGAGGACAGCCCAGCAGCCCTGCAGGAAGGACCAGTGCAGCACTCTGGGAGCCGGCAGCTCGCAACGCGCAGAGCGCAGGTAGCAGAGCCGAGCGGAGCCCAGGTCCGCTTAAGCCGAGGTTTTAGCCCCAGGGCGGCAGGGCCTGCAGCCGGCTGGAGGAACCCCAGAACACCAGCAGCCGTGGCGACTCCAGAATTATCAACATAGACATGCCTAGGACAAAGTAAGAGGTTAGTGTCCTATGGACTTTGGGACCTATATTTGGGGGAATGCGTCAGCTCCCTCCCCTGGGGGCTAGAAGCCACTGAGGAGACACGCCATTTTGTAGTTTTCAGAGGCAGCTCCAGCTCCTGGCCTGCAATTAATTGTAGGGAGATCCAGCGATCAGTCTTGGGGGGGGGGGGGTAATTGCTCTTGCTTTAACCTCTCTGGATCTGGATTGTGATCTAGGGTAGAAGTCGTGGGTGGGTTTGCAGCTTGCCAGAAACGGAAGTTGCCCCCCACACGTTCCGGACGAAAATTCCTCTATCTGGCCTTAAACCATAGTGTGGCAACAAGCCCAAAAGTCAGGTAATCAAGTGGCAACATGCCAAGGCAAAGGAAACAAAAAAATGCAACCCTAGACTCCTATTTTGGGGGCATAGAGCGGGAAAAGGACTGTGAGGTCAGAAGTCCTGCTCCAAAAGCCCCAGGGGAAACCATGAGCGGGTTGCAGGCCACAGAGGACCTTAAGAAAGACTTTAAAAATCAAATAAGAGAAGTGGAGGAAAAATTGGAAAGAGAAATGAGAAGGATGCAGGAAAAGTATGAAATGACAGTCAACAGCCTGACTAAGGAAAATAACACCTTAAAAAATAGACTAACTCAAATGGCAAAAGAGGCTTAGAAAGGCAATGAGGAGAAGAATACCTTAAAAAGTCAAATTTGCCAGATGGAAAAAGAATCTCAAAAGTTCACTGAGGAGATTCATTCCTTCAGAGTTAGACTGGAGCAAATGGAAGCTAATGACTTTATGAGAAATCAAGATGCTGTTAAGCAGATCCAAACAAATGAAAGATTAGAAGGCAATGTGAAATATCTCATGGGAAAAACCACTTACCTGGAAAATAGATCCAGGAGAGATAATTTAAAAATTATTGGACTACCTGAAAGCCATGATCAAAGAAAGAACCTAGAAATCACCCTTCAAGAAATGCTCAAGGAAAACTGCCCTGGTGTTTTAGATCCAGAGGGCAAAACAGAGGTTGAAAGAATCCACCAATCACCTCCTGAAAAAGATCCCAAAAAGAAAACTCCCAGGAATATTATAGCCAGGTTCCAGAATTCCCAGATAAAGGAGAAAATACTACAAGCAGCCAGGAAGAAACAATTTCAATATGTGGAAACACAATCAGAATAGCCCAGGACCTGGCAGCTTCTACACTGAGGGATCGAAGGGCATGGAATATGATATTCCAGAGGGCAAAAGAACTGGGAATGAACCCAAGGGTCACCTACCCAGCAAAACAGAGTATTTTGTTTCAGGGGAAAATATGGTCATTCAGTGGAATAGAGGACTTTCAAGCATTCTTGAGGAAAAAACCAGAATTGAATAGAAAATTTGACATCCAGACACAAGAAGCAAGAGATGCCTGAGAAGGTAACCAGGGAAAAGAAATCAAAAGGAACTTATCAAAGTTGAACTATTTACATTCCTATATGGAAAAACAATAACTGTGAGTGATGATATCTTTCTCAGTATGAAAATAATGGAAGAAGGGTGTGTGGTCATATGAATACATATGTGAATGTGTGTGTATATGGACAGAAGGCATAGCTTGAATTTGTTGGGAAGGGAGAATACTCAAGGGATGAAATTATGAGGTGAGAGAGGAAAGTGGCAAGAGGAGATGGGGAAAGACAGGGTAGGGTAAACTATCTCATGTAGAAGAAGCAAGGGGAAGTGGTTGCAAGGGAGGGGGAGAATAGGAAGGGAAAAAAATGGCAAATCCACATTCTCATTGAATTTGGTTCAGGGAGAGAATGACATACATACGAAATGGGATATCTCAACCTGCAGCAGAATAGGGGGAAGGGGGATGAGAGGAGGGATGATTGATGGGGGGGGGCATCCTTGGGGGGAGGGGAGGTTGGAAGTACCCACTATAGAAGAGGGACAGGATCATGTAGGGAATGGACCAGGTCGGGGGTGGGATGAGTGGGAGGGAATTATAAGCAGCCTTGTACAATATATCTACTATGATAATGTTTTGCATAGCTAGACATGTACAACATATACTGAATTACTTATCTCCCCAGAGGGAATGGGTGACAAGGGAGGAAGGAAATGGATCTGAAATTCGAGGTCTTAACATTAAATGTTTCAAATATATATAAATACTATTATTAATACTCTTTTGCTTATAATTGGGAGAGAAGATGTGCAGGCATTGGGACACAAAGATTCACCTTCCTCTAATGGAAAAGTCGAAGGGGGTATGGGAGAAGGTATGGGAGAGAGCAGATTGGAAGAAGCGATATCTTGTGGGACTGCTATTCTGGGAGGTTGGGTAGGGGAATAACGGAGGAGAAATGATTGTAACTCAAAATCTGGCGGAAATGAATGATGTAAAACAGAAGTTAACAAAGCATTTGTTTAAAAAAAAAAAGAATGAAGGGCAAACAATAATAACAACAGAATGAACTGGGAAGTATTAGAGAATGGAGGAGAAAAAACACACACAAGCAGAAAGACTTCCATATATGTATATCTATCTACGGACATAAATATAGATATACACATTCACACACATACATACATATACATAAACACACACATTTCTTTCTTTTAAAAAAAATCCCAAAGAATACCATCACCCTGACAACAGAGAAAAAAAAGGAACAGTCATTATGTGGAATGGGATAGGTAGAGTAGGAAAATGGCGGAATAGCAACTCCCCCATGGTTTAGTGGAAAGCATAGAGGCTTTGAAGTCAAGTATCAGGTCTGCCATGTTGTGAGTAGGTCCTGTCCTCTTCCTGGGCCTTAGTATCTTTATCTGTAAAATGCTGAGGTTGAATTTGATGATCTCTAAGGACCTTTCCAGCTTTTAATCCAGGAGGTTGTATGCTCTGCATCTCTAATGAGAGAAAACATCTTTCAATTTCATGACACCTTCTAGTGTGTGTGTGTGTGTGTGTGTGTGTGTGTGTGTGTGTGTGTGTGTGTGTGTGTGTGTAGAACCAGGAGAACAATGTATACAGTAACAATACCATAAAGACAAACAACTTTAAACAACTTAGGAACCGTGATCAACACAGTGGAACCAACCACAGCTCCAGAGGACTCCTGATGAAGCATGATGAAACATCTACCTCCAGGTAGATATGTGATGGATTCATAGAGCAGATTGAAGCTTTTTTTTAACAGAGCTAATGCAGGAATCTGTTTTGTTTGACTATACACATTGTAATGAATTTTTGATATTTTTGCTTTCTCAAAAGGTGGGGGAGTAGAAGGGAAAGAATTTGGAACTGAAAATAAAAGAATACTTAATGTTTTTTTAGAAGAAAAGTATGGGGATTTATGATGAGTTCATTAAAACAATAATGGGGTTTTTCAGTGGCACAGTAGAATGACCTAGAATGAGATGCATGAACGGGTGGGCGTCAGTTTCTATAGCATTGCCTCATTTTATAATGAATCCAAATATAAGAAGCTGATGTTGTGTTTTGTTTGTTTTTAAAGTGTTGCTTTTGGTCTCATTGAGGGTGAGCTGGCCTGAAAGGTACACAGGGGTCTTGTTTGCCTTTCAAAATAAGCACACATGCCCAAATGGAAAAAAAATGTTAACAAAGCAAAAAAAACAACAAAACAACAAAAAAAGGCACTGTTGTTGAGATGGTCTGTCCTACTTAAAGGAGGGTGTGGTCACTCCCCTAGCAGCCCAGGTTTTCTGTGTTAGAGGTCACCCAAAGTTGGGTAAATAGCTTACAACATAAATTCAACTTTTTCATTAAACAAACTCAGGAGAAATTAAACACATGAAATAAATGTATTAATTTTGAAGGATTTGGGGGGTATGTCATGCAATGGGAAAAATAATCTGCTTCTAAAGTAGGCTTGTCATGAGTAATTAAATATGGGGCATTACTCTCCTTTTTAGCTCAGAAAAGCTTTAATTATATTCCTGGGTACAGAGGGAAGGAATGCCCCCTACCATGGAGCCCATACATAGAGTCAAACTATGGTTCTTGTCTACATCTCAAGAGAGAACAAGGATCAACATTTCACAAAATATATTTCAAAAAGCAGACTGACTGACCTTCACAGAACACTGAAAAACTCCAAACCATAAAATGTTCACCAGTGAAATATCTGTTATCCACATCCATAATCACCCCACCACTACACCCTCATATTGCATATACATTTGAGTAACCCCAGAAACACAAACTTAAACCAACCCAAAAAAATAATCTTAGTTTTCTCATGAGTTTTAGGTTGACTGCCCAACATAACTTATTTCAATAGTTTTAAGTCAGTTAAATGCATCAATTAGTGGGAACGGATTTTCCATGGCTGAGTCACAAAATTTCAGAGACAGATAAGCCAATTAAGGGCCAAAAAATCTATAGGACTGACCCAAGGTCATAGAATTTATGACAAATCTTTTAACCTGAACTCAATAGTTGTTTGCCTCCCAAGGTCAACAATAATTTGAATCAGCCTGTGAGAGGCAATATGGTATAGTCATGGCCAGGTTGACTTTGCGAATTTGGACAAGATGCATTACTTCTCTGGGTCTTTATTTCCTCCCCTATAATATAAAGGACACTTAACAAGATGATGAAACAGTTTTTTAAAAATCTATGAATTGAAAATGTAATGCATTTTATGGTTTGTTTGTTTTTTCCTAATAGAAATCCTAATTTCTAAATGCATGGCATTTATAGAGGTTCTGAGGGTCATTAAACCAATTCCCACTTGCACTGGCAAATTGGGTCTCCAAAGGGTATCTATTTGTGTCTCAGGGTTCTAGGGGTACCCCCAAGATTCTTCTAATGCTATCAGCTTGAGCCCTCTTTCTGGTGCATTCCTCCAATATCAATCACCAGTGCTGGTTAATATCTCCTCAATATCATCAATGGAAGCAAATAGGTGGCACTATAGTGCATAGGGAGTTGGGCTTGGAACTAGAAAGACTCATGTTTGTGAGTTCCAATGTAGCCTCAGACACTTACTGGCTGTGTGAGCCTGGACAAGTCTCTTTACCCTGTTTGCCTCAGTTTCCTCATCTGTAAAATGAGCTGAAGAAAGAAATGACAACTACTCCAGTATCCTTGCCAAGAAAACCCCAAAAGGAGTCATGAAGAGTTGAACATGATTGAAATGACTGAATAACAATCATTGATACCACAAATTAACATGCCACCATCAAGTTACCACACACATATCTATATACATATATAATTTGCATTTTATTATTATTTACAGTCAAATATATTTGAATACATACTCTTGTTACACTTGATTGGGGGGGGAAATAGAAGAAAATTCTATATAATTTAGACAGCTGACAGTTGTTCACACTGTGACTCCACAATTATTTCAATTCGTTAATGGTTGCTTTGCGTTTTTCCTTATTGACTCCAGAAATTTCACCCACCTTTTGTCCATTTTTATAAAACTGAATTGTTGGCATGCATTCACTTCTCACTGTGTAGCAACATCCTGACAGTCATTTCCATCTGTTTCTATGGAGATCACATCTGGGTACTTTTTGCAAAGTGAATGAAAGAAAAGCTTTATCATTTTGCATGGTCTATACTATATGGCAGAGAAATCAACTACTTCTAGTTTTTTCTCTAGCCTCTTGCAGTTCTGAGTCAAAGTTTTCCTTGTTATCTTTCTGTTTCACCACTTTTGCAGGAGGCAGAGAGGCACATGTCCCAGTGGTCAGGCAGGTAGCAGCTGATCTGAGTGATATGTGATCACTATCCGGAGCCTATCCAGACAGTGCTTCAGTCTACAGGAGATACAAGAATTCAGTTTCTATCTTCTTGACATCATTTGGTAAGCAAGTAACATCAATTAGCTTTTACAAAGGGATGTTTACTGATAAAGTATATGAAGAACAGAAGTAGAAACATATCTCCCTTAACTGGGGATGACCACTCTCTCCTCTACCACCTTGATCTCATGGGAAAGTGAATTCAAACTGAAAGTGGTTGTTACAATACATGCTCCCCACCAAGTTCATTTCTGAATACAGCATCATTCACTCCTATATGGTCAAACTTGACCTTTAGTACTATGAATTTAGCAGATATGTAAAGGATGAATTGGAGTGGAAGGAAACCAATTAAGAGTCTCTTGCAATAGTCTTAGTGAAAGGTAATAAGATCGTGAATCTGGGTAGTGGTCACATGTTGGCATAGAATTGACAAATCATGGCAATTGATTGAATGTGTGAGGTATAGGATAGGGACAAGTTGAGGCTGACCCCAAGGTTGTAAATCTTCATCAGTAGGAAGATAGTGGGGTCACCCCAAAGAAGCCAACAAATTCCTTTTTAGACATAGTGAATTTGAGATACCTATGAGATGTCCTTATGGAGCTATCCAGCAGGTAATAACTGGTGACTCCAGGACTGAAGTTCAGCTTAAAGATGAGTTCTGAATTTGTAGATTTAAGAGTCATTTTCATAGAGGTGGTAATGAAACCCAAGGGAAATGTCAAGATCATGGAGAGAATCAAGGCCCTTTAAGAAAGATATGCTTACTCGTTCCTGCAATTCTAAGATATTTATTTCATCCCACTCTTTTGCTCTAAAACCAGTTTAAAGTTTGCTTAAAATGTTGTTGTAAGGAGTTTGATTCCTGGCACAACCACTTTGTGAAATAGATACACATTGACATGCCTCACTAGAGTTAAATCAAATGAATGTAGGGGAAAAAAAAAGCAAAAAAAAATCAGTCCCTTTTTGAATCAGTTTTGGAGCCATTGGATCCAAGAAATTTGTACCTTTCCTTTTGTTTTTGTTTTTCCTGAAACATCAGTGTACGTTTATTGTACCATTAAAACTTTTTTCAAATTTTTTTTAATTTTTCAGGAGAAATTTTTTAAATTTTAATAGTTTGGCACAGTCAGTGAAAAAACAGCACGAAATGGTACTTAACAGACCTGTCTTGGAATCAGGGAACACTTACATTCAAGAACTACCTTTGACATACTCGAGCTGTGCGACTACAGGAAAATCACTTAACTTACCAGTCTTCTTGGGAAACTCTCGATTATGTTGTAGATATGGTGTCAGTCTGCATTGGTGGAAGGAGTCTCTACACATGAAAGTCCCCACACCAAAATTAATTACATCTCTTACTTCATCCACTTGCAACACAAAACAGGGAGATTTTTGGTTTTTGTTTTCTGTTTTGCTACTGATTACAAAGCTCCTCAGAACATACGAGCAATTCTCCTTCCTACCATATCTGCAAAGGAGTCCTTTGAAGCTGTTTTGCATATGATTCATCAACCATCATTTTGATTATATCAATAGCTACTGGTAGCACCTTTATTTCTGTTATCAAATAAGGTTTTTTACATTTAGCAATTCTGTAAGCAACCTCATATGATGCAAGTAATCGTTTTGATGTTAAGGTTGCATTTGCTTATTTAAAGCATCTGATTTTCCTGGGAAATGTTCTCTTATCTTGCCAACTCAATATTTATATGAAATCAGCCACAAAATTAATTAGACCATTCAAGCCAGGGATCCAGTCCCTAAAACTTTACTTAGAAATTATTATTATTATTAAAGTGCAAAATGTTTAATAGTGTTCTATTTATGATTGGGAAAAGAAGCCTGGAATAACTTTATATGCAAAAACTAGAGAATGGATGAATTATTATGTATTCATGTATGATGATGCTGTTAAAAAGATAAATATGAAAGATACAAGGAAATAATGAAGAGTGAAATCATCAGTAACTATATTCATTCTCATCAAGTCTATATTAGAAAAAAAAAGAGGAAAGGAAGGAAAAGCAAGTCAAAAGTGGAATTTTGGGCAAGTCTAGGAAGGAACAAAGAAAATGAAAGCATCTTTTTTGCTTGCTTTTTTGTTAATTCATTGACTTCTTCCCTGTTAAAGGGTAAGAGTGTGTCATGATAGCTTGACTCTTGTTTTGCATATTTATTTGATCATGTTGATGACTGCTTCATTTGTAATTTTTAAATTTTAAAATAGTTTATTATTAGCTAAACTAATAATAGAAGGCAAATAAATAAAGAAGGCAAATAAAATATCTTTCACTATTCAAGTGGAAAAGATGGAGAGATATTCACTAGACAATGATGCAATTAGCTAGATTCAGAATTAATTGGATGGCCAGACTCAAAGAAAAATGTTAATGCCATGTCAAGTTAGCAGGAGGTCTCCCTTTCATGGCACACCCCAGGGAGCTGGGTTCTATTTAATAGTTTTGCCAATGGATAACAGTGTGGACAACATACTTATCAGATTTGAAGGTGGCAGAAAGCTGGGAAGGATAGCTTACACACTGGAGAACAGAGTCAGGAATCAAAATCATTTTGAGATGAAATTCAATAGGGATAAATGTGACATTGTGCATTTGGAGAAAAAAAAATCAGTTTCACAAGTACAAGGTGAGGGAGGTATGACTAGATTATAGTTTATCTGAAAAGTATTAAGGGATTTAGTGGACTACAATCTGACAACATACCAAAATTTATGAGATTCAGTCAAAGCAGTACTTGGGGAAAATTTTTTATCTCTAGATGCTTATATCAATAAAATCGAGAAAGAACAGATCGATGAATTGGGCATGCAACTAAAAAAGCTAGAAAAAGAACAAATTGAAAATCCCCAATTAAATACCAAATTTAAAATCCTGAAAATCAAGTAAAGATTAATAAAATTGAAAATAAGAAAACTATTGAACTAATAAATAAAACTAAGAGCAAGTTTTATGAAAAACCAACAAAATAGATAAACCTTTGGTTAATTTGATTTAAAAAAAAGATAGAAGAAACCCAAATTACCAGTATCAAAAATGAAAAGGGTGAATTCACCACCAATGAAGAGGAAATAAATACAATTATCAGGATCTTTTTTGCCCAACTGTATATCAACAAATCTGACAATCTAAGTGAAATGGATGAATATTTATAAAAATATAAATTGCCCAGATTTATGGAAGAGGAAAGAAAATACTTTTCACACAAATAAAGTCATATCTAAACAACTGGAAAAATATCAATTGTTCATGGGCAGGTAGAGTTAGTATAATAAAAAAAATTACCTAAAGTAATTTAGGTAATTTTCATTCATGCCATACCAATCAAACTACCAAAAATTTATT
The DNA here is from genome assembly GCA_011680675.1 of Gymnobelideus leadbeateri. Classification (NCBI taxonomy): domain Eukaryota; kingdom Metazoa; phylum Chordata; class Mammalia; order Diprotodontia; family Petauridae; genus Gymnobelideus; species Gymnobelideus leadbeateri. The sequence goes on from WOXC01004382.1 coordinate 284,407, forward strand.
TTGAGTAGAAAAAACAATAAAATCCATCTAGAAGAACAAAAGGTCAAGAATATCAAGGGTATTAATGAAAAAGAGATGCAAAGGAAGACTGCCTAGTCATACCAGATCTAATGCCATATTACAAAGTGACAATCATCAAAACTAGTTAGTACTACCTAAGAAATAGAGTGGTGGATCAGTGGAATGAATTACATACACACAACACAGTATTATATGAGCATGGAATAATTTACCAGTCAGATTTATGGAGAAGGGGAAAATTTATGATCAACCAAAAGACATAGAGCATTATGAAATTTTGATTACATTAAATTAAAAAGGTTTTACATGAACAAAACCAAAGCAACTAAAATTAGAAGGAAAGCAGAAAGCTGGGAAACAGTTTTTATAGCAAATGTTTTGATAGAGACTTCATTTCTCACATATATAGAGAATGGAGTCAAATTTATAAGAATATAAGTCATTCCCCAATTGAGAAATGGTCAAAGGATATATACGGATAGTTTTCGGATGAAAAAAATTAAAGCTATTTATGGACATATAAAAATGCTCTAAATCACAATTGATTAGAGAAATACAAATTAAAGCAACTTGCATGTTTCATCATGGGTTCTCCTGATGTCATTGGTCTTCTTTGAATGATGAACAACAACAACAACAATAAACCTTTATTAGCAAGTTCAGTCCATTTGCACTTAACATCAAAATTGGTAAATTTGTCTTTCCATCATTCTTTGTTAAATTCAGTTGATCAGTGAACAGAGCACCAGCCCTGGAGTCAGGAGGACCTGAGTTCAAATCTGGCCTCAGACACTTAACACACAAAAAACTAGCCATGTGACCTGGGGCAAGTCAATTAACCCCAATTGCCCTCCAAAAAGCAAAAAATGAAATAAAATAAAGGGAGAGTGGGTATTAAATTTATTGAGTTTCTATCAACTTGTGAGGACTGGAAACAGCATTGCTTATATAGGACAAAACTGAATTCAAATTAGTAAGCATTGAGAGCTAAACAGCAACATTATATTATGTTAAAAGGTTCTGTTCAGAATGAGAATATAACTATTTTAAATTTATATGGACCAAGAGGAAGTAGTCACAGGCAAAACAAACTTCCTGATCCTGAAGAAAAGGAAAAAGAAAAACAAGGAATTAGAATGTAAGGGAGTGCCCATCAACTGGGGAACTGCTGAAATAATTGTGGTATATAAATATGATGGAACATTATTGTCACAAGAAATAAATGAGAGACACGATTTCCAAGAATCTTAGATAGTATGAACTGATACAGAGAAGTTAGCAGAATTCAGAGCAGAGTTCATACAAAGATAACAACCCTAAAGAAAAACAACTACAAAATCCTTCAAAACGCTGACAAATATAATGACCAACCATGTGTACAGATTAACCGCAATGAAGCATGTTATCCACCTCTTCCTGACAGAGATGTGATAAACTCAAAAGTGCAGAAAGAAACACCTATGTCAAAAATGACTACTCTGAGGATTTTTTTTTATTTGACAATACTGTTACAATTTTTTTTTCTTTCCCCTAGGTTTTTTAATAAGGGGAGGGCATGGGTAATAAGAATGATACTCTGCCGAAAGAAGACCATTAAATTTATATATACCAAATAATTCTGCAATAAAATATAGAAAGGCAAAAAAATACAGGGACCATGTATAGCCACAGCAAAACATGGCCCCACTGGAAGCCATCTCTGTTCTGACACTGCATCAGATGATTCCCCTCTTCAGAGATAATAACGCCATCCTGCTGAACCAGTAATTTAATCCAGGTGGGCTACTGTATATGTCTATTGTACTTTTTGGTCCTTTTCTCTGTTACTTAGCATATGCTAATCACCTGCTTCTGAACTCTTCTCTATGGGTCCTCTGCTGTCCCATGCTACCAAGCTCCTCCACTGAATTTTTGCTGTTATTTGACTTTTTTTTTTATTACTGGAAGCAATGAATTCTTAGCTATTTTATAACATTGCCTCAAAATATCTCACTTTTTTATGAATTCCTAAATTAGTCAATCCATATATGCCCCTAAGCTTAAATTAAATCTTTAGCCTCCTTTGTTTCTATCTGAGCTGCCTCTCTGTGAGTTCAATCCATAAGACTTAAAGCAGATTTTTTCCAAACTGTAGACCTGTCTCTCCTAAGGCCAGACACTGGCTGAAGGTGAAGGGTGCAAGTGCCAAGCAGTGGCTAAAGCTATTGAATATATATGTATATATGCATGTGTATATACATACATATATATGTGTGTGTAATACATACATATATGTACACATACATACATATATCTGTGTCTACATATGTATGTGTATATGCATATATATGTATGTTTATATGTATGTGTACATATATACACACATAGATATATTCCATTTTTTCAATGAAGAGAAAGTTCAAATAAAAGTTAACAAAAACATAAATCTGCTTCAAAAGAGCATAAGCACCACACAAAAACTGGTGAGCACAATACACACAAAAAAGTGCAAACCTAAGTGCAAATTGAATATCAAAGCAGGCAGGATCCTCCCCTCGTCAATAACCTATAGTCATGACATTGATGAGGTACTTGGGAATTACCATGCTACATGAAGTTGATTTAAATTATGTAAACTCAAAATTAAACAATCTTTGCAAGAACTTGCAATATATCATTTGGATATCAAAATATCTGTTATATTTCTTTATGTTATTCATTTGGGTAAGCACCAAAGGAAAAAAAAATCAAAAACAAATTGTCATTTTTCTTCATAATATCATAAGATAAAACAAATGCATTTCATGACAAAAATTTCCATCTGAAACTTGTCTATTTGATCAATTTATTTATTTTATTTTATTTTGCTTTTTGGAGGCCAGTTTGGGGTTAAGTGACTTGCCCAGCATCACACGGCTAGTTTTTTTGTGTGTTAAGTGTCTTGAAGCTGGATTTGAACTTGGATCCTCCTGATTAATATTTTTAATTGAATGCTTCAACTAAATTAATGCAAGATCCTTAAATTCACAAACTGACACAAAAAGATAAGGTGAACTACATTTATGAAAAAATTAGGGCTATGAATAATAAATTTAAAAGATAATATTTTTAATGTTTCCTAATTTTAAAAATATGTTTCCTAATTTTAAAAATATTTTAAAAATAATAAATTTAAAAGATAATATTTTTTAATATTTCCTAATTTAAAAAAATATTTTAAAAAATCCTAGGGGAAGCTAGGTGGCACAGTGAATAGAGCACCCGACCTGAAGTCAGGAGAATCTAAGTTCAAATCCAGTCCCAGACACTTGACGCAACTAGCTGTGTGACCTTGGGGAAGTCACTTAACCCCAACTGCCTTGCCTTCCCCCCCCCCAAAAAAATATTGTCACATAAATGAGCTATAGGGAAATAAAGATCTACTTATTCATCACCTGAGAGGTATACAGAAGCAATTCTCACTTTATTTTTAAAAAACTAAATATATTTAAATCTCTCCTAGCTGCTCTCCAGACTCTTCCATCTCATGCAGGAGATACTAGCCAGTTAACGAAATACATGGATAAGGAACCTATTTGTCACAGACAAATATAATATATGTGGCCTCATTCTATTTTAATAAGAAGTTAATAAATAGAGTTGTGATAATAGACTGAAACAAATATATAAACTTTGTATTGTCTATGAGAGAATACAGATTTTTGTCATTCTTATAGAAAAAAACAATAGAAATTTATTCTGTCTATTGTGCAAAATGGGGTTTTGTCTTGTAGCTATTAAATATGATTTGGATAAATTATTGAAAAATAATTGAGTAGCCATATAATAATAAAAATAACAATAGTTAATATGTGTATAGTGTTTGATGGTTTGCAGAATGCTTTACTTGTGTCATTTTATTTGATCCTCAAAGCAGCCTTGTGAAGAATAGGCTATTACTACATCTTACAGATGAGGAAACTGAATCTGAGGGAGATTAAGTGATTTGCCTATGGTTGTACAACTAGTAAGTGCCTGAGACAAGATTTGAGGTCTTCCAGCCTCCAAATTTAACCCTTATTCGTGCGCCACCTGGTGGCCAAGATCATTTATTAAAAACTGACCCCCCCCCCCACAGCGTTATTATAAGTTATAAATATCACAGCGTTATTATGTTATAAATATGAAAGTGACAACGGACTACAAGCAATATATAGCTGTTGTCTTTATTACTTTTCATCTCTTATGCTAGTATTATAATAAATTCCATTTTCGAATAAGAAAAAAACTAAGAAAATCATTAATATAGCTTGGTTTATGAAAAGGGGGAAAAGAATATCATTTTCTTATGAAAGGGGATTAACATTACATGAATTTTAGAAACCATCAGTTTACACCATTCTCAGTATTTATTTCAAGGATCTGTAATTTCATTACCATGGGTACTCTCTCCACTGAAACTGATTGCAGACTATGTCTAACTAAATGGGCTTTCACAGTTTCTGTGATTAAAAAAAATCATAATTTGAAATCAATCTGCTGAAAAGATTCTCCAAGTTTAGTTATTAAATTCACGTCATACCACTGCTAAAGTAACTGGAATAATTATGTAATTTTAAAAATAATAATAATAAAACAGGGGGGGAAGGAATGCCTATTTGGAGAGAAAAGTTGTTAATCAGAGAGAAGTGACTGGAAATAAAATTGATAGGTTTGATTACATACATACAAAGAAGTTTTATTTTTTAAAGTCCCCTCTATCTTTAAAATAAAAAGAAATACAATTTCGAAAGAATATTGGTTACATATATGTTCATTTGTTACGTGTATGTTCATGTATCTTTATATATACCAGATAGTTACAAAGTTACTGTGTGGCTTTAAACTTTAATAACTTTAAATGTACACGATACAAAAATTAAAGTTTTAGTTTTAACGTAGTGGTTTGATTTTTTTTTCACCTTCGAAATAAGCGCCATCATTTGTGACACATTTTTCAAACCAATTTTCCAACTTGTAGAAAACATTTTTTAGTGTCTGCTTAGTAAAGAAATATCAATTAATTAATGCCAAAGTCTCCAGACTTCCACCTCTGGATTAGACTCCCTGAGGTGTGCCTGATTCAATCCTTTACGGCACCGTTACTCCCCGGGCTGGAGGAACCAATCAGCAAACATTAATCTCCTGCTGCGTGCCAGGCGTTGTGCTAAGCTTCGAGGTACAAAGCCAAAAATGAAGAGTGACTGCCCTCCAGGAGCTTCTGTTCTGGAGGTGGAAACAACATGGACACAGAAACGCGGTGGCGTAATATGGCAGATGGCCCCGGGTAGCTGGGCAAAGTTCGTGGCATCTTTCCGTGCCCCTGGCACAACATGTAAGCATCTGCGCCGCACGAGCCACACGCGCGCCTCGGGACCCAGGAGAATTAAAGGGAGACTTTGGCAAAAATGCTCCTATGCGCATGCGTACGGGGTTTGCGCCTGTCAATCACCCTCAGCTACAAGTCTCCAGGACCAGAAGAGGGCCAGTGCGCGCGCAGCTCGGAGAAAAGTCCCGCACGCTCCTGGTTCTGCCACAGGGGCTGAGAGAGACGTCAGTCCCTTCAAGTTCATTTCCGCTCACGTGGTGCCCCCGGACCAATGAGGGTGCAGAGACGGCGGGGTCGCGAGCCTCCGTTCTCCATGGCAACGGGCGGCATCTAAACCGCTTCCCTTTGAGGGCCTCCGCCAGCCCCCTGTCTAGTCCTCTGAGTCTTCGGCCTCTCCCCTCGGCGTGACCGACTCCTCCCGCCCGCCATGGTGAGTGCCGGCCTGCCCGAGCCCGCCGGAGCGGCTGGGGCTGCGCCTGATGAGGGGCTGGGGCCGGGCTGGGGACCTCATCCCGACCCGGGCCCGGACAGGCCGCCTGCTCCGGCGTCCTCGGATCCCGATCTGGGGCGGGCCGGGGCCCTCCGTGCGCATCGAGGCCGGCCCCTTCGTTTTACAAAGGGGGAAACTGAGGCCCGGGGAGCGAGGAGTCACCCAGAGCTCGGGCCACCCGCCCCTGCTACCCCCCTCCCGCCCCTATTCCTGCTCCTGGGACAGGTCCCCGCCCCCCGCCCCCCGCCGTGCCTACACCCCCTCCCACAAAGTGCCCGTCATACCGCCACCTTGGCCGGCTGGTGACGGGAAGGTCCGGGGGGTGCACACGGTGGGTGCTCTGTGTGCCCAGCACTTTGCCCCAGGCTGGGAGTATTACCTTCCACCGGGGAGATGACTGCACGTGACGGTCGGTACTAGATACAGGGAGAGCGGCTGGAGCGCTCCCCTGCTGCTGGGGAGCCAAGGTGCCCAAGGGAAGTAAAGTGTAAGAAGCCTGGAGAGGTGGAAGGGGCGTCAGCAGCCTCAGAGATCTAAATTCCAAGCTGGGGGGGTGGATGGGGCGGGTTATATTCGGTCCAGGAGGTGATCAGAAACCCCTGGAGTTCATTGAGTGCGTGTAAGACCTGAACTTAAGGAAGATGCCTTGGCAGGATGGATTGGAGTGGGAGGAGACTCAGGAAAAGTGGAAAATGAAGGGGAATTGGAGTGATCCAGGTAAGGAGTAATGAGATCCTGAGCTAGGGCCCAGGCTGTGCCAGCAGAGAGAAGGGGAGCTGTCCAGGAGATGCTGGGGGAAAGAAAGGACAAAATCTGTTAAGTGGGTGGGAGGATGTTGTTCAGGATGCTGGGGGATAGGGAGGAATATAACTAAGAAGAGGCAGGCCACAAACATCCAGAGGGGAGAATGGTTCAAGCATGTGCCAAGTGCTGGAGAAGGTCAAGAAGAATGAGGGTTGAGAAAAGCCATTCAGCCTCAGCGATTAAGAGATCACTGGTCACTTTGAAGAGTTTCAGTTCATTAATGAGGCTGGACACTACTTTGCAAAGGGCTGGGAAGTGCTGTCTGTGCTCTTGCCTCCACTTCCTCTCTCTTTTCCTCAGCCTTTTCCAGTTCGGCTTCTGGCTACTTCTTCTCCATCTTCTTTACTCCCTCACCATCTGTATCCTGATCTCCATGTGTGGGCAAACTCCGGGGCCCTGTTCTGAGCCCTCTTTTTTCTCCCTGATCTCATCAGTACTCGTGGTTTCCAAATATTATCTCTGCAGATGACTCCCAAATCTACTTAACGATATTCAGCCCTTGTCCCTATCCTGAGTTTCAGTCCCTCATCACCAACTACTTAATAGAAATTTCCAAAAAAAAAAAGAAATTTCCAGCTGAATATACTGTATCTTAAACTCAGCATGTGCAAAAGGTAATTCAGGATCTTTCCCTTTAAAGCAAGGTTTCTTTGTCTTTGGCAGTGTGGGGAAGCCTCTTTACCCCTGTTTAGAATGCTTTTAGAAGTCTAAAATATATGGGACTACAAAGGAAACCAATTATGTTAAAATACAGTTATCAAAATATTTTTTAAAACCAAGTTCATGGACTTTAGCTCCATGTTTCTTCTCCAACCATCCCCTCTTCATGATTTTCCTGTTTCTGTTGAGAGTTCATACCACCATCTTTCTGATGATCATCCAGGTTCATAACCAGGTGATAAGTCATAACCTTGCCTCTTTTTATTTTTCATTTTTTATTTTATTTTTAAATTCTGAACTTCATGGATATTAAATAAAATAGGTGTTTTTATGTACAGAGTAGAACAAAAAAGACTACTGAACAAATTTCAAAGTTGTTCTACTTGTCTATGATTCATTCTGGTCTCCCTTCTGTTCTTTTCCTTGCTTAAGAAAAGATTGGATGCATCTTTTTTCCTTTTCCTTCCTTCCTTGCTAACTTCTTTTCATCCTTTCTTTTTCTCTTCCTTCTTTCGCTCCTCCTCCTCCTTCTCTTTCTCCTGCTCTATCCCTAGATTACCTTTCTCTCCCAGACTACTTCCCATTAAAAAGAAAGAGAAAAAGGAGAGCTTGCATTGTCAAACAAAACAAATTTCCAAATTGGCTGTGCACAAAGATGTGTATCTTTTTCTGCCTCTTGGGTCCATCACTTCTCTGTCAGGGGTGGATAGCCTGCTCTACCATCAGTTCTCTGGAATTTTGGTTATTGCATAGATCATTTTGGGCTTTTAGGAGGCACAATGGATAGAGTGCTGGTCCTGGAGTCAGGAGGACCTGAGTTCAAATCTTGCTTCAGATACTTACTAGCAGGGTGACCTCTGGGCAAGTCACTTAACTCTGACTCATTTTCTCATATGTAAAATGAGCTGGCGAAAGAAATGGCAGATCACTTCAATACCTTTGCCAAGAAAACCCCAAGCAGGGTCCAGAAGAGTCAGACATGAGTGAAAAATGACCAAAACAACAACATTGCATAGATCAAAATTCTTAACTCTTTTTGACATTGTTTTCCTTTACAATGTAGTTATTGTGTAAATAGTTGTCCTGCTTATTCTTCCACTTCATATGTGCATCAATTCATCTAAATCTTCTGAGGCTTCTCTGAAACTACCATTTTATCATTTCTTACAGCACTATGATAATTCTATTACATTCATATAGCACAATTTGTTTAATCATTCCTCAAGTGATGCTTGTTAGTACAAAAAGAGCACTATAATTTTTTTTAACATGGATTCTTTTAGTGTTTCTTTTATCTTTGGGGTTATAGCCTAGTAGAGTAGTATTGTTGAGTTAAAGAGTATTTATAGTTTAGTGACTTTTAGAGCATAATTCCGCAATGACCTCTTGACTCTTCAGTCTCTTACCTCCTTCATGTTCATTTAATTGGTTCTTCTTGTTGGTTTTACTTCACAGTGTTTCTCTAATCTGTCCCCTTCTTTATAATCTTTCCTAACCATAGTCCAAGTCCTTTACTCTCACCTGGACTGTAGTGAATCGTCCAAGCCAAAACCAGAATCATTTATGCCATTGAAGAGCTTCCATTATATACGGTGTGAGATGGGAAGCATGTACATAGAAAAACACTTATTCTGTTCTCTCAAGTCAGCATTCTTTGTATAATACCAGCCTGCATAGAACATTATGGACATCTGCTGCCTCAGCCTAAAGTGTTTTACAAAATCACCTGTATAACAGAGCTAGATGCCTTGTCACTGGAGGATATGCCCAAAGTGTAAACCTCAGACCCGTGCCTCTATAGAAATAAGTGAGAAGCATTTATTAAACCTTAGAATGTGCTGTGCCATGCAGGATGCTTATGAATATAAAGCAAAGAGTCCCTGCCATCAAGCAACCCACTTTCTGATAGATAGAAACAACATCTAAGGGGCAGTTTAATCCAGGAAGTTACAGACATAGTGAGCAGAGCCCTAGGGCAGAGGATTATCATATCCATTCCAGAAGCTGTGCTAGTATTAATTTGATTACTGTGCCTAGAGGTTGCAAAGTATGGAATGGTGAGGAACACATGCAAGGTGTTGGCAAAGAATTGGGGGAGGGGGAGAGGCAGGATATATAGCATGGTCTAGTCTGGGTGAGTTTTACTCACTCATCAATCAAAAATATTCAGTCCCAAGGTGAGGGCTCCCACAAGCTAGGGCTACCTTACTGATACTATTATAATGCTCCAAATTCGGGGCCACTTCAATAATGCCTACTTTTTAAAACTAAAATTTGTCTATTTGTATACATTAAAGTAACATACTTTAAATCAGTCAACAAGCATTTGCGTACCTTCTAGGTGTCAGACGTTGTGCCAGACACTGGTGATACAAAATTGAGACATGTTTACAGATAAATACGTATAAAATAACCATGCTGATTTTGGTGGGGACTAGGGGATATTATTAACTGAGGGTCTTAGCAAAGACTTCTGGAAGGAAGTTGTTATTGAACTCAGTGAGCTTTGAAGGGAACTGGGGGTTCCGAGAAATGAAGATCAGGAAGGAGAACATTTCAGACATTGGCAGACAGACTGTATAAAGACACAGAGAGGAATAAGATGTATATGGAAACAGTGGGCAGCCCATTTCAACTGTTTGTAGAGTACAGGAGGTAAGTGACATGTGATCAACCTGGAAAGATAGGGAGAGGCCAGTGGTGAAGGACTTAAATGCCTAATAGAGATGCTTGGGGGCTTTTCATCTAGTTTACCCAGAAAGCAGAAGGCATTGTGAAGCTTCTGTACAACACCTGAAATAAGGTGGAATTAAGGGGATGGCTAGGTGGTGCAGTGAATAGAGCACCAGCCCTGGAGTCAGGAGGACCTTAGTTCAAATATGGCCTCAGACAACACAAAAACTAGCTGTGTGACCTTGGGCAAATCACTTAACCCCAATTGCCCACCAAAAAGCAAAAATAGTGGTATTAAAAAAACTCTGTTTCAGAGAGGAATTGGGGTGTCATTATTCTGTTTATATATTTTATAAATACTGAGCTTTCTTTGCATATTTGTGATAAAATCTGTTTGATTATGAGATCTACGTTTTAAAAGGTGCTTCTGTATTTATCCTATATCTTATTTAGGTTTTTGTGTCTGTTTACATTAAGTAAATTCTTTGTGAGATTTAAAAACCATGATTGGATTTGCCATAATCTCACCCTCTGTTTGGGCACACATTGTGGAGCCAATAACTCTATAGAACCCTTCAGGACTGAGTTTGGGGTTTTGGGAGGTGGAAGTGAGGTCACAATTCATTGACAACTTGTCTCATTTTTTCCCCATCCGTTGAAGTATTTGTTATCAATTTCTAGTCACCTCAGTTTTTATTATTATATATCTTTGCAAATTGTCATCCATTTAATTTCTCTAACTTGCTAGCATATAGCTATGCTATATATATCCCCCAGTAATCCTTTTTTTTTTTTTAGTGTTTGAGATCTCTGCTTTTTAATTTTTGATTTTATGACTTGTGTTTTCTCTCTCTTGATTGTTTATTAGTGGTTTGTTAATTAGTCTTTTAGGGAAAAAACTCTTGATTTTACCTGTCACTTCATTTTCTATTTACTCTTTTATTTTTTTTCTTTATTTTAACTACTTTGCTTTTAATTATTCTTTGTTCCTTTAATAGTGTTTTTAGGTTTCGTCTTTTCATCTTTCATTTAGTCCTGATTTCCCCTCTTATAAATCTAGTCTTGAAATGCTTTGACACCATTGCTTTTGGTTTATAGTACTATTTTTATTACCTTTTAATTATAATAACAGTTTTCTGATTTAACCCAATTATTGTTTTAATGTTTTAGGGGTTTTTATCTTTACATATCAAAAAAAATTTTTTTTCATTACATTGTAGTTTGAAAATAGGCCCTACAGGGTGGCTAGGTGGCACAATGAATAGAGCACTGGCCCTGGAGTCAGGAGGACCTGAGTTCAAATCCAGCCTCAGACACTTAACACAAAACTAGCTGTGTGACCTTGGGCAAGTCACTTAAACCCAATTGCCCTACCTTCCCCTGTCCAAAAAGCAAAAAGAAAAATCTAAAAAGGAAAAAAAAAGAAACTAAGCCCCACATTATTATACCTCTTGGAATTTTCTAGAGCTTTTCATGACTTAGTATGGGATTGGTTTTGATTTGAGCTCCAGGTCCTCTTAAAAAGCATTCTCTGCTTCTCCCATTTATTCCCAAAGAGTTTATGCTCAGCCAGGTTGAGGGCTGGGGGGGGGGGGGGGAACCAGACAGGTACAAAGGTAAGTAAAAACAAAATATTAGACAAGGAAGTTTCTAAGGAGAGCACACGGGGTCCAATGAGAAGGAAGGAGTTCAGAGGTCACATTACAAAATAAGGAAGAGTGAGGGAAGGGAATCAGAAGGATGGGGATAACTTGGATGAATATGAGAGAGCAGGAAGTGGTGTGGGAAGGGAGGGAAAGGAGCTGTGGTCTAGTCAGCCTATACCTCAGAAGCACAGCTGTACTGAGTGGAGCCACAGGGCAGTAGATTGTCTTCACTATAACCAGGGTCCTGTTAGATTCTCAATCCCTAGGAGAGAAGGGAGGAGGGAGATGAGGGGATGGGATTGTACATCCATGGCTGAGCAACATCGAGTCCTGATGATCCAGGTGGCTGGTGGAAGCCTGGGTTTCAGCTGGTTGTAGAGAGAGGGCTGATAAATGTTTGAGATACTCAGTCTTAGCCAGATCAGCTCAGCTCTCTAGATATAAATTATCTTCCTTAGGGTATAGAGGGGATGGGACAGGAAGAAGGTCACAGGTATTCTAACCATATGGCTTTTACTTCCTGCTTGTTGAGTAAGCAGTTGAAATATAAGAAGCCCCTAAAGCATTTGTTTAAAAAAAAAAAAAGAAATATATGAAGCCTTTATTGTTAGTCTACATTGGCCCTATTTTATAATGTCCATTTCTTATATTGCTGTTAACCTTTTGTGAATTTCACTGCCAAAGCTTTGGTACATGCAAGCAAAATAGTGTTGAGTATTTATTAATTTAGTGTATCATTATATTATACTCTTGTTTCTCTTTTTCATGTTTTATAGTATAAATTCAATTTTTCTGGTATCCCCCTCCTGCTTGTTAAGCTAGGTGTTGCATTAGAGCATCCTCTTCATCTTAATCTATAAAAACAGCTAACTTCATAGAGCACTTTAAGATTTACAGACTGCTTTCCATGCATCATCTCATGAGAATCTTAAAACAATCCTATGAGCTTGATCCTACAGGTATTATTATGTACTTCACAGATGGGGACATGGAGAAGCAGAAAAGTTAAGTGACTTGCCCGTGATCACCCGGCTTATAGAGAAGTGGAATTCCAACCCACATTTCTCTGAATTTGAAGTGCACAACTCTCTAGTGTGTCATTCTTGTGCCATACTGTTTTTTTAAAAACTTTTTTGCATTAAGTGAGTTTCCTGTAAAGCAGTTCTACAATGGAAATCTATAAACCAGGTGTATTATCAGAATCCTATACTTAATAGAATGTATAATCAATTTCAGAAGTAATAAACAGCTTTACTTTTCTCTTTTTCAGGCGGAATTAGGTCTAAATGATCACCATCAGAATGAAATTATCAATTACATGCGTTTTGCCCGTTCAAAAAGAGGTTTGAGACTCAAGACTGTGGATTCCTGCTTCCAGGATGTCAAGGAGAGCAGGTACCAGAAGATGATAAGCAAATACTTTTAAACCCAAGAAGAGCCTGAGACCTTTATATTGGCCAATGGGAGGATATTGCTTCTAGCACCATATTGTAGTGTTTCTGGGAATGTTATTAGGGAGAGCCTCAGTTGTTTACAGCACTATGCTAAGAAATAATAGTCAAGAGTTGATGTGAGATATAGGAAACCACAAAATCAACATAGATACTTATATAGCAGAAGAGAATTGTTATTGTGGCTGGACAAATTCATGGGGAGTCTTAAAGTACCTGACAAGTTAGTATTTGACCTGGAAGGTTAATGAGAGCCAATGAAAACATATATGGGGATAAAGAATAGAGTGAAATGTAAGTATCATTACCACCTATTTATCCAGAGATCAGATTTCTGAAAATCTCAGCACTCTGTGGGTTTGGGTCACCATTTTTGGTATCACACTGTGATAGCCTCAGCTATCATGGTGATCAACAGCTGTCACAAAACCCAAGTATTTTGTTCCATAAAAGAATCACTCAGTCAAAATCTTGTTGATTCTCTTTTTTTTAAACTGTATTAATACTTTTTTTAAACTACAGTTATTTCCTAATAAGCACCCTCACAGTGGCTCCTTTATAAAAAACCAGACAAAATCAGGAAAAAAAAACTATTAGATTAACTCTTGTTTAACACACAGTTTTAACAACTTAGACTGTCTTATTTCTTGTCACACAATGTATTAAAGCAAGAAATTATGTGGTAGGTATAGGGTGAAGGGACACCGCTAGAGGCAAGCACCATGACAGCCTGCAATGGGAAATTTGTTGAGTTGTTTTTCAGTCATGTCTGACTCTTCGTGACCCCATTTGGGATTTTCATGGCAAAGATACTAGAGTGGTTTGCTTTTTTTTTCCTCCAGCCCATTTTACAGATGAGAAAATGAGGCAAACAGAGTAAAGTGATTTGCCCAGGATCATACAGCTAGTAAGCAATGGGAAAACTAAGAAGTGAACACAGAATTAGCAAGTTGTCCTGTTGTCCTGGGTAGGGCAAAGCAGCCTTTCACAGCCCTGAATTAATCAGTCAACCACCTGCCTCTGTCTGTGGTTGACCTGTGATTTCACTAGCATAGAGAAGTCCTTGGTGAGGAAACTCTCTCCACCAATGCAGGGTCAGCACCTTCTCTTCCCTTGTGCATAACTGGAGTGATATTTTTGTCTTTGTGTGCCAACAGCCACAGCATAGTATGAGAGCTGATGGTCTTCATGACCTGAAGTACGCAAGAAAGCATTAAAGTGTGCTCAATGCATTCTCTTTCCTGGGGCAGATATTTTAGAGAGGACTTCTACCAAGAGTATTTAGAATTAAAATGGTGAGGCCCTTAAAGGGATAAGACTCTCTCATTTAGGAAATTCGTGTAAGGGAAACATCTTGGATAAGCAAATCATTCAATGTAGTCACAGTCTAGGTGGGGGCTGCATTTGATGGATAGCCCAGGTTATGACAGTGTGACAACACCCTGACACAACTTAGATTTTACTAAATAACCCTTTTGAAAATCAGTTCAGTGGCCAGGTAATGGGGGTCCATAAATCCCAAAAAGCTAGGAGAGTGATTGCTTTTAAAGGGCCAAGAACAGCTCACATTTATGGAAGCTTTGGGGAATGAGAGGGCTAAGGGAATCCACTCTAACTGGTGAAAAGATAGCCTGAGGGAAGAGGAAGGGCATGACTTTAGGGATTCCCCGCTTGTCTGGTTTCTGTTTTCTGAAGGGTAGGAATGGGGGTGCTCAGAGGTTCTCTAGAAGATCTCTTTTCCAAGGCTGCTGGGCATTTTGGTAGAGCTGCGTGTGAGAACTGATTGTGATCTACCCAAGAGGGCCCTTTTGTCTGAAGGAGGAGAGGGCAGAGTGGGGGTTGTAAGTGGCCGTGTTGTGCTACTAGAGTTCAGAACCGGCTTCGTTTTCTTTCTTGGGGCCTTTAAACTGTTAAGAAAAAAGGTAAAACTTTTTTTTACATACGTGCATCACAAAACTTAAGTAGGTTTGTTACACTCGTTTATTTATTTAGAAAGAGAAACAGCAAAAAAGAACCGGTGAGGCTGAGTGTTAAAATTCACAAAAATAAGACTCAGTTGAAAGAAAATTGAACTTTTTTTCAACCAAAGGAAAAAAAGTGATGGTTTTTAAAATATGCAGATATACAGTGAATATTAAATATGTACATGAATCACTCTAATCACTGATGGGATAAACTAATCCATCTTCAGCTTTCTTTGGTGTTTTATCAAGTGGATTCAAGGCCCAGCCAGGACCCTTAGCAGGCTCTAGGCTGTGGACAAGTCCAGAGTAGGGACTTATTTGTGCCTTTCTTTGTGTTCCCAGTGCTTAGCATAGGGCCTGACACAGGAGGTAAATGCTAGATGACTGCATTGATAATACTTGCAGTACTGAGGCCACTAGGTGGCGCAGTGAATAGAGCACCAGCCCTGGAGTCAGGAGGACCTGAGTTCAAATGTGGCCTCAGACACTTGACACACTATACTAGCTGTATGACCTTGGGCAAGTCACTTAGCCCCAATTGCCCTCCCTTCCCTGCTCCAAAAAAAAAAAAAAAACTATTTTAAAAATACTTGCATTACCCTTCTCTCAGTGATTTTTGGGAGGAAATTTTAAGGTGCTACTGAAGTATGAATTGTTATTATTTAGAAAATTGTTTATGAGGTGTTTCAATTTATAGTCGACTCTTTTTGAAAAAAAGTATTTATTAAGCACTTTCCTATATGCTAAGTACTGTGCTAAATGACATGAGGTGAAGACTTGTTATTTTCATTTCAATTTTGTTGATCATTTTGATAACTTTAAAAGTAGTCTTTTATCTTTTTCTTTTCTTTTTAAAATTTAGGCTGGTAGATGAGACCTTCACCATGGATGAAGTAACCGAAGTCCTGAATGAATTACAGACTGTGGTTCATAGTGAAGTAGAGACCGAGCTCATCAACACTTCCTGTACCAATGTATTACTTCTGCGGCAGCTGTTTTCCCAGGCAGAGAAGTGGTACCTTAAACTGCAGACAGACATCTCGGAGCTGGAGAATCGGTAATGTCATTTACACACTCGGTTACAAACATGGCAGGCTGTCTGATGTTTCCCTAAGAAAGGCGTCTTATTGCTGAGCTGATTTTCTTTTAGTGTGTGAAGAAACCAGGGCAAGGGGGCAGAATATTTACATGGGTACTAGATTATGCTCATCTCTTTAATTGTAAGAACCAATGTGATCTGTGTTTTATACAAAAATCATCTCAAAGATGAAGGTCATTAAATATTTGAAACCTTTTTCTAAAAATAACACCTTTAGAAAGATGTAAAAGGTGAGATCTCTTTTAAAGGTTCTTTTTTCTAATGAGTAGCATTAGGAAACTATCGATTTGTCCTTAAAAACTAAAGTCACATGTAAGTAGTTTTTGATCATCTGAAAATTCCTAATAGACATATTAGTGCAGTTATATGGAATTGTCAGTCTTCTTGATCTTGCACTAGGATTTATTTAGGCAGCTAAGTGGCACAGTGAACAGAGTACTGGTCAGAAAGACCTGAGTTGAAATCTGGCCTCACTAGCTGTGTGACCCTGGGCAAGTCACTTAACCTCTTTTTCCCCAGTGTTCTATGGGATTTGAATGAACCACACTGACTCCATCTTGTGACTCAGTTCTGGAGCTAGCTCAGTTCCCTTTCTATTCAATTATGGACCTAGTCCAATTTCTGTCTTTTGAGAAAACTTTTTTTCAATTGTGGGAATTGGGAGGAAACTTCATTGCATTGTTTGAACCTAGCCCTGAATGGCTGGGAAGCTGGACCATCTCTCTCTGCTATTTAGAGACCTTTCACCAAAGACCTTGGTTATTCCAACCAGAAATCTGATCAGATCCTCACTGAAGCAAGGAGTTTTCTCACAATTGTACATCTCAAGCAACCCACATGTCTTATCTGAAAGCTGTCCCCAAACTGATCAGTTATTGTTTCCATGTTCCTTTGATTGAATACAGATCCTTCAGGAGAATGGGACAGCCTCTTTTTTCTGATTTCAGAAAATTATACCTGTTCACTCTCCCCCCTCCTCAACTCAGAAAGCCCCAAGTCCTTCCTCCACTTGGAAATCAGATTACCTATTCTTGTATCTTGATTAATTGTTTTAATTAATTGGTCTTACTTAATTGTTTTTAATACATAAAAATCTGTTTCATTTTGTATTCAGGGTCTTTAGACTGACTGGAGAGTCCATTGATTGGAGTTTATTATGCTTGTTTTGCTAATGTCATATAGCTTGAATTGTTTCCTCAGTTACTATTAATTATCTGCCACATTCCTCATTAGTAAGATAGGGATGATAATAGCACTTCAGTTGAAAGCATCTGGGTGGCTCAGTGGATAGAGCTTTAGGCCTGGAGTCAGGAAGACCGGAGTTCAAATCTGGCCTCAGATACATACTGCCCTGTGACCCTGGGCAAGTCACTTCACCCTACTTGCCTCAGTTTCCCTCATCGGTAAAATGAGTTGGAGAAGGAAATGATAAACCATTCCATTATCTTTGCCAAGAAAACTCCAAAATGCAGTCAGGAAGAGTTAGACACAATTGAATAGCAACAACAAAATGGCACCTCCCTCCCAGGGTGGCTGTGAAGGCCAGCCTACATGATATCCAGAAAGCACTGTACCAATGCTACCTAGAGGTCTGTTCTTGACTTCAGGAAGACCTGGGTTTGGGTCCCGCTTTTGACACTTACAAACCACGTGAGCCTTGGATGAGGTCACGTAGCCTCAGTGTCCAGAGTATAGGTTAGGGAGACAGAGACCTACCTATATGGATAGAGGGAGTTTCCTCCCCTGGGGCTTCCCTGTAAGAATGAAGGCCCTGCTCCTCACTCCTCTCTCTGTTTACATAAAATCACAAAATCATGGCACATGAAAAAGTCTCTGTGGCAGCATTTCCTCCTGCTCTGCCCCAGGCATAAGGGAGGTGTACAAGGAGGTGGGCAGACTCGACCAGGCCCCAGGCCACTCTTTATGTCACTGTGCCATCGTGAGGCTGCGGTGGCAGCCACTCTCTTCATGTCAGTTTTGTTATTGTAAATAGAAACTTGGAAGAAATTGTATCTATGTTCTGTGTAGTATAGGATTTATATGTTTCTTAAGCATTTTTGTTTGTTTCTTCAAGAGAATTATTAGAACAAGTGGCAGAATTTGAAAAAGCAGAATTTACCACTTCAAGCAAAAAGGTAAAGTTTGATTGTTCAGAATCCCATTAGTACCTGGTCCTCCCCTTCTCCCCATCCCCCAGTTCTAGCTTCTCTTCTTTCCTGTCCTGTTTCTACCCCTAACCCTTACATAATCTATGAGTATGTTCAAGTGTGACAATTACAAACTTAATATTTTGATATGTGATTGTTTGATTTTGGTGTGACATTATATTTATAATAATAGAACTCTGATATGGAAGCACTCAGGCTAAGTGGTTCTATGACCATAGACTCATAGAGGCATTGGTAACTCTGTGTCAGACAGATAAGTCTTGGTGATGGCATGAACTCTTGATCTACTTGTAGTGGCCTTAGAGTTAACATTAGACCCTCCTTAGGGGCGGCTAGGTGGCGCAGTGAGTAGAGCGTTGGCCCTGGAGTCAGAAGGATCTGAGTTCGGATCCGGCCTCAGACACTTAACGCACACACAAACAAAAACCTAGCCGTGTGACCTTGGGCAAGTTACTTAACCCCAATTGCCCTCCAAAAAGCAAAAACACACACACAAAAACAAAAAAACATTAGACCCTCCTACAGTTGGTGGTCCTCGTAAAGATTCTCCCCCTATCCAAGCATCGATGAGGGACCCTGAGAACTTTTCCACCCCAGCTGATTAGGAATATCAGAGGTCTGATTAGGATTATCCCCTCTTGCATCTGGCACCAATAACCTGTTCTCAACCAAGCCCATTCTTTGGGCATATAATTGTGCCCCCTGAATCTCAGCTTCAAGTGACACATCTCCCACCCCCTACTGCTGAGTGAGTTCTTGCACCGCCGGTTCATTTCCAAGGATGGGATGAGCCTCTGTTTATATTGCCATAGTGTGTGTATGTGTGTGTGTGTGTGTGTGTGTGTGTGTGTGTGTGTGTGTGTGTACATGTACATAGGTTGCTTGCTGGTTCCATTGCATAACAAAGAATCTCATGATTACATCATTTCCCTGAGTATCAATTTTCTAGTAAATCTCAAACTCAGCTATCTGCTTTAACCAAAGCCTTGAGAGGCCAAATAAAGCATCAAGTCCCCACTGCCACAATGAACCCTGAAATCTAAGCTAAAAAGCTGGAGAAAAGCTCAAAAACTGCCTTTCAAAACTTTTATATAAAATAAGAAAGCTTTAGAAATCACTGTAGAAAAACATGCACGTCTGCAGTCAGCTGAATGGACAGAGCAGCCTGCCGTCTGCTCGGGCAAGTGCTCCCTCAGCCACTGGCCCTCCATTTCCCAAGGAGCTTGTTCCTTTCTCTCTCAGCCTTGTTCAGCTGGCAAGAGATCAGATCTTGAAAGGCAGAGTGACATAATGGAAAGACTGCAGATCTTTGGAGTGAGTCTTAGGTTTGAATCCTGCCTCCAATGTGTCCCTGTGGGAGATAAGATAATAATGTTGCAGTACTACCTCAAAAGGGTTGTAAGGGTGTGGTGATTATTGCTAATAGCTTGAAACTGGCATTCTTATCATTTATTTTATGAAGTACTTTAATAATTACCTCATTGTTTTACATGTAGAAGCACCTATAGCTTCTGACATTTCTAATTAAATTTTACGTTTTAAATACTTAAAATTTTTCAGTGACTTCTGAAACCTTCTGTTTTTTGTGTGATGTTTCAAAGAAAGGTTTCATTTTTTACTTCAAGATGTATTCAATTTAGCCATCAATGAATCCCTAATTTTATTTTTCTCAGGTCTCTTTCAATGTGCTCTATTTGGCGGGGGGGGCAGGCAATTGGGGTTAAGTGACTTGCCCAGGGTCACATAAGCTAGAATGTGCTATAATTTTAAAATAACATTTAGAAGATCAGCTAGGAGACTTTTTTGAGTTAGTATCATGACATCCTTGATAAGGACAAGAAAATGTCATTGATAATTGATTGACTGTCGGTTAACTAGAAAATCGAGCTAAACAAAACACTTTTCCCTGTAATATAACTGAAATATTGCTGTACATTGAAGAAAAGAGCTGCAGCTCTGCTGGTCTCTAGGTGACCTGGAACATTCTCCAGGGGCTGCAGAAGAGATGACTGAGGCCTCATGGTCACCCAGGAAATCAGTGGCAGAGCCAAAAGCGCATTGTGTATCTACATATTAAACTATAAGTAGTAAGGCTGTTTGCATGAAAGCGTTTTGTAAGCATAGTCATATGTACACATATAGGAAAGCACTTTGTGAACAGCAAAACCATAAAGATGAAAGGGTGCCAGATTTGGAGAACTGATTTTTTCCTTTATCTGAAGAACAGTAAAGTTATATGTAAAATGAGGTCCTTTCCTATAGCCTTACTCAAGAAAGAGTAAGGGCAACATGGTATCAGTTAACAAGCATTAATGAAATGCTTATTAAATCCCACAGGCATTGGTTGGTGATGCCTTCATATCATGTATCACATGGGCCTCTTCTTCCTTCCTCCCTTTCACTCCCTTTTCCTCTAATAAATCCTCAGGCACATCAGTAATGCCTCCTGGAGTTGTTTATCCTTTACCCCACCACTTTTTCATTGTTTCAAGGCTCTGGGATCTCACTAAGGTAGATATTCCCTTCACCAAAGTAGATTGATTGTATCCCCTTCTCACATCAAGAGAATCTCTGCATCACCTTGCACCTGCAAGGATGAGCCTGTGCAGACTTGTCCAGGCTGACCTTCAGATGACAGATCCCTGGGTTGAACTCTTAATAATAGATAGTCCCGTTTGCTCCTGGGCAGCTTGGTGGCCCAAGATCTAGAGTACCAGGCCTCATCAGGAAGACATTGATGCAAATCCTGACCTAGGACCTTCCCAACCATATGACCCTGGGCAATTCAACCGCCTCTCAGCCTCAGTTTTTTCAGCTGTAAAATGGGAATGATAATGGCACTGAGGGTGGAATGAGATGTTATATGTCAAGCTCTCTGCTGACCTCAAAGCATTGTATAAATGTTAGCTATTATTATTATTATTATGACTTATGACATATGGAGGGTCACTTAATTTTAGAGATAATAAACATTTTATTCTATTCCATTTTCATTTTTCTAATTAAATTTTTAGTCTAATTCAGAGAAGGTGAAGCCATCAAGACTTGTTCCACTTAATGAAGGTGGAACCACAGATCTTCTAAACAAGGTAAGTTTTAAATCAGCTAATTCTAGTCTTGGTGCCCACGTCACTCTTTGGCAGTTAGGCTGGGCCATAGAGAAGATGATTAACATATTGGGTTCACTGGGCATATTGAATCCTTGTGATCCTAATGTACAGAATGGTATTCCAGGAAATATACCTGACAAGACCAGGGGGTGAGCTAAGTGCTATGGTGATTTATTGTTGGCATTGGAGACAAGTATTCATATACATTTGAACTTCCTGTCTTTTCACTGTGATAACAGTGAGATTATTCTTTTTTAGTTCTCTAAGGTATTTCACAATTACTTATTCATCATTCATTCAATCATCAGTCAACACATTTGCTGGGTATCCTGTGTATCCAGTATTATACGTGAATATAATTGGCTCCTAATGTAACTGGGGGGGGGGGGGTGCGGCTAGGTGGCATAGTGAGTAAGAGCACTGGCCTGAGAGTCGGTATGACCCAGCGGGAGTCGGGATGACCCGGGATCAGTCCCAGCCTCAGAAAATGAGCACCCACACATAAATAATGACTGGCCATGTAACCTTGAGCAAGTTACTTAACCCCAATTGCTTTACAAACAAACAAACAATGTAACTGGGGAGGCAGAACCAATGAGCATGGACCAATCAGGAGACAACCAAATGCTGACCATTTGGTTCGAAGCAGCTCATGTGGGAAATGTTGAGAGAAGGCAGCAACTAGTGAGTGGGGTCTTAAAGCTCAGAGGATGGAGGAGTGGAACTGGGCTTTCTTTACAGGATGAATAATATTCAAGTAGCCCAAGGAGGGCAGTCTAGGCAGAAGAAACAGCATGAGCAGAGGCCTGGCAGTGGAATGTTTGGGAGCACACTGACCAGGCTTACTTGACTGGTTATGTTCTGGGGAGTAGTGGAAAATAAAATTACGGAAAGCATTGAAGACCACGTATAGGATTCATGGTTGTCTGGAGATCTTTACCTGTTAAAAAAAATGAGATTTTTTTAAAGCATTTGGTTTATTTTGTTTCTTTTTTAATCAGCTTATACCAGAAGCTTTGCTTGTGACACTAAGAGAATCCCTTTCAGGTGTAAATATAGCTGTGGAAGGCAGGGGATAAGTTCCAAAGAAAACAATTGTTATATTCCTTTTATCTCTGAATCCATCAAAGTGCCCATTTGTTCTCAATAGTAGCATCTAGACTTATATAATATAAGAGCACTGCAGGTCCATGGTCAAGATAGAACTTGGTAACAGTAGTGTTTTAGGACGCTGATGTTGGCAACAGCATGGACTGAAGGGAATGGGACCAAGGAGATGGGCAGGTCTACAAGGAATGAGAGACTCTTAGCCATGAGCCAGGAGAGTGCTCAGAGTGAGGATGGATATGAAAGGGGAATCAGAGGGACATTTCAAAGACAAGGAAAGACAAGACTTGGTAAGATTTTGTAGATGTGATGGAGAGAAGAGAAAAGTGTATGAGGCCTCCAAGGATTTTTGGCCTGGGAGAATGGAAAATGGTTGTTGTGACTGATAGAACCAATATACAGAATTTTTTTTAGGTATGAAAATATTTTGTAAACTGACTTTTTTAAGTTAGGAAAATAATTTCTGGTATAAAAAAAATCTGATTGGATTAAATTTTAAAATTACCACTCTTTGTCTTTACTTGTAAAGGAAATTGTAAGACTTCAGGAAGAGAATGAAAAATTGAGATCAAGGGTAAAGACCATAGAATTGCAGGTAACTAAAATGTCTTAATAAAATTACTAAAAAAGCTAGTTGCAGCTTCCATGACTATACATTTCTGTTTCCACTTTATTACAGGCTACAAATGCATTGGATGAAAAAGCAAATCTAGAGCGAACACTGAGAGATTTACAGATCGTCCAGGGAGATCAGAAGGTAGAAATCATCTAAATGACCTTTCCCCCACGTTGTTTAGACACATTTGACTTTGCACTTAATTACACATTGTTCACTTTGTATTCCCCAAGTAGATGAGTCACTCAGTGTAGAGCAGTAGCCCCCATCTTGCTTCTACCCCCTGCCTTCTAGAATACCACATCCCTCAAATTTTTATGCAATCTGGGCTCCTCCACACATAAGGGAGGCAGGCAGAATTTCAGTCAGCAGCAGGGAAGGAGTGCTGTCTCTGAATTCAGATCCTGCCTCTGACTCTTAGTGCCTGGGCAATCTTGGGAAGCGCCTTCACCTACCTGGCCTCAGTTTCCTCATCTGCAAAATGAGGAGGCAGGACTAAATGGCCTCTCAGGCCCCTTCCAGCTCTAGGGCTATGACCACATGCTCCCAATAGCTCATGTACTTTAGGAGATGTAGATTGTTCCAACATTGTTACAGATTGGGACCTATTCTATTTTCATGTTATTTTTGTCCCTATCCTGCCATGATTCCTTCATAGAGAATATACCCAGTAGACTGGAATTCTTCCTCTGGATCCAAGAGTTCTTAACCTGGGTTCCACAGACCTCTAGGGGTCTTTGAAAAATTTTGTAGAGTACATGAAGTTGGATGGGAAAAAAAATAACATTTATTTTCTCTGTTAACTGAAATTTAGCATTTCCTCCAATTATGATCAGCAAACCACAGCAGAATTAGGTTTCACCACATGACTACCAGAGGGAAGGACAACACAAAATGGTTAAGAAATTCTGCCCTAAATCTTGTACATTTTGTGGGCACCAGGACAGAGTTATCATTTCAATTTGATGTGGTATTCCAAGATAAAACCATGCTGTCAAATTTCTACATAAAATTTATTATGGTTTCCTTCTTCTTAAAGGCAATAATCAGATCAAAAGATATAAGTGACTTGGAAAATACAGTTGCAGCACTGAAGAATGAGTTTCAGAAAACACTGAATGATAGTACTGAAAACCAGAAGACTTTGGAGGAAAATTTAGTGTCAACGAAGCATGACCTACTTAAGGTTCAGGAACAGTTGAGT
This sequence comes from Gymnobelideus leadbeateri, assembly GCA_011680675.1. NCBI lineage: Eukaryota > Metazoa > Chordata > Mammalia > Diprotodontia > Petauridae > Gymnobelideus > Gymnobelideus leadbeateri. The sequence goes on from WOXC01004382.1 coordinate 308,746, forward strand.
GTGGCTGAAAAGGTCAGAGTTTAAAGCTTTTCTTTTTCTGTTTTCATTTTATCTGTTTTATCAGGTTTAGAAAAATGAATATAGCCAGGACAGGTACTGGAATCGCTTGTACATTGATATATTAGCCCATGTTTTAAAGATCAGAGGAATATGAATGAGTTGACCACTTTCCATGCTAAAGTGTTTGTTAACCAATGACTCTTTTTTTCTCTGGGGCAAAGCAACTTACTGAAATTATTTTTATACACTCATTAATTAGTATTTTTATTTTCCTTTCTAACTTATCATGTTCCTATACCTTATAGCTAAGCATATGGCTAAATAATGGGATTTGTCTTAAATGTCAGTGCATTTCTCTGCCTTTGGCATAATTTTTAAAGTAATTTATGGAAATCTAACCACCTTGGAGCAGAGCCAAGATGGTGGAGTAAAAGCAGGGACTCTCCTGAGCTTTATCAAATTCGTCTTCAAACAACTTTAAAATAGTGCTTCAAAATGAATTCTGGAGATGTAGAATCAATAAAAGGATGGAATGAAACAATTTTCCAGTTCAAGACAAGTTGGAAGGAGGACAAGAAAAGTCTGTTTCATCAGGGTGAGAGTAGAATGCAATCCAGAGCAGACCATACCTTCAGCAAGCCAGCAGTAGGCCTTAGGGACAACAAAATTGGCGGTGGCTTCCAGAGCTCTCAGCCCACAGATAAGGAGGTAACAGGGGGACCCTTAGCTGGAACTGAGAGCAAGACTCTGTTGCATTGCCCATGCTTGGTTCTGAATCACAGTGCCAGGGTGAGGAGGAGCATTATCAGGAGCGAGAACCCTGATCACAGTTCCAGGGCAGAAAAGAGGGCTTATGGTCACTGATAGACAAGATCACAGGCCAAGAAGAGCTGTGACCACACTTCTTAAATCATATCAGTTGGAAGAACTGAAAACTTACAGACTCCCAGAAGTAGCTATGAGGGCAGTAACACAAAAAACTCTAAAGCTTAGGACAATACCCCCTACACTCCAGGAACAGAGCCCAACATTACCATAAAGGTAAAAGTAAAGAAACAGACTGTGAAAATGGGCAAATAACAACCAAAAAAGAACCTGACCATAGAAAGTTACTATGGTGACAGGGAAGATCAAAACCCAAACTTAGAAGAAGACAACAAAATCAAAATTGCTGCATCCAGAGCCTTAAAGAAAAGTGTGGACTGGTCTCAGGCCCAAAAATAATTCTGGGAAGAGCTAAAAAGGATTTTTAAAAGTCAAATAATAGAGGTATAGGAAAAAATGGGAAAGGAAATGAGAGTGAGTCATGAAAAAAGAGTCAACAACTTGGTAAAAGAGGCACAAAAAATACTAGGAAAAAAATACACCTTAAAACACAGACTAGGCCAAATGGAAAAAAGTGTACAAAAATTCACTGAAGAAAAGAACTCCTTAAAAAATAGAATTAGGAGAGGGAAGGTCGGGGTGGAGGGGGGGAACAGTCAGTCCGGGACCAAGCTCGGTTGCCGCCACCGCCGCTGCTATTGTGCCAGCCAGTCAGGCTTCGGACCTCAGCGTCACCCCCGGAGCCCAATATTGATTACAAAGCTTAAGAGCTGGAAGAGACCACCTCCTCATTCTAGGAAACCATCCTCCAATTCAATCCCCTCATTTTACAGTTTCTGCTGCTAGGTGAGGATCCAGAATGGGAGACAAGCCGATTTGGGAGCAGATTGGATCCAGCTTTGTGCAGCATTACTACCAGTTATTTGATAATGACAGAACTCAATTAGGAGCAATATATATTGATGCATCTTGCCTTACGTGGAAAGGGCAGCAATTCCAAGGCAAAGGAGCCTTTGTGGAGAAATTGTCTAGCCTTCCATTTCAGAAAATACAGCACAGCATCACAGCTCAGGATCACCAGCCCACCCCTGACAGCTGTATACTCAGTATGGTGGTGGGGCAGCTAAAGGCTGATGAAGACCCCATCATGGGATTCCACCAGATATTTCTATTAAAGAACATCAACGATGCTTGGGTGTGCACCAACGACATGTTCAGGCTAGCGCTACGCAACTTTGGCTGAGCCCCCTCCTCCCAAGGTGCCCACGCTGTTTCCTTCTCTCTCTCTCCTCTTCCTGATATTATTCACACTTCCTCTCCCCAGCCCCCTCAGAACACTCCAATATTATACACAAGTCTGCAAGGCTGCAGTGGGTGAATGCCAAGGTGGTGGCAGTGGCATCACTATTTGAGTGTGTTGTGCATGATGTTTGGACTTTAGACTAGCTGCATCTGACAGGAGAAGTTTGTGTTGTACCAGCGCATGCCTTAGAAAGACTAAGTAATGCAAAAGGGTGTCTTTTTTTTTTTTTTAATGTACTGACAAGTTGCTCTAGTAACCCAAAGAAATGCAGGAGAAAGCAGCTGCATGTGCAGCCCAGATCTTGATTTGTTCAGATGTTCCAATGCCTCATTATACAATAAAACCATGAAAATTTTCTTTAAAAAAAAAATAGAATTAGCCAAATGGAAAAGGGGGGATATAAAAGCTCATTGAAGAAAATAATTCCTTAAAGAAAAAAAATTTTTTGCTCTTTTGGAGAGTAATTGGGGTTAAGTGACTTGCCCAAGGTCACATGGATAGTTTTTGTGTTAAGTGTCTGAGGCCAGATTTGAACTCAGGGAGGCCTGACTCCAGGGCCAGTGCTCTATTCACTGTGCCACCTAGCTACCCTGATTTCTTTAAAATTAATGACTCCATGAGACATAAAGAAGCAATAAGACAAATTCAGAAGAATGAAAAAATAGAAGAAAATGTGAAATATCTTATTGGAAAAACCTTGGAAAATAGATCAAAGGGAGATAATTTAAGAAATATTAGATTATATGAAAGCCACAATAAAAAAAGAGCTCAGACATCATACTTCAAGTAATTATCAAGGAAAACTGCCCTGATTTTCTAGAACCAAAGGGTAAAATAGACATAGAAAGAATCCAACAGTAACCTCCTGAAAGAGATCTCAAAATGAAAACTCCTGTAGCCAAATTCCAGAACTCCCAGGTCAAAGAAAAAATATTGCAGGCAATCTGAAAAAAACTATTGAAATGTCATGGATCCATAGTGAGGATCACACAATTTTTTAGCAGTTTATACATTAAAGGATTAGAGGACTTGGAATATAATATTCCAGAGGGCAAAGGAGCTAGGATTGCAGCCAAGAATTCACCTACCCAGCAAAACTGAACATAATCTATCAGGGGGAAAAATGGAAATTCAACGAAATAGAATACTTTCAAGCATTTCTGATGAAAAGACCTAAGCTGAATAGAAAATTAGACTTTTAAATGTAAGACTCAAGAGAAGCATAAAAAGGTAAACAGGAAAGAGAAACCATAAGGGATTTAATAAGGTTAAAACTGTTTTAAAGGTGATGCTCATCATTCCTAAGAACTTTATCAGTGAGGGGTATAGATAGAGGGCATGGTATGAATTGGCTATGATGGGATGATACCTAAAAAAGTAAAAGAGTGAGAAACAGATGCACTGGGAAAAGAGGGAAAGGGGGGGAATGAGCAGGAATATACCTATTAGCCCAAATAGATATTGACCTGAGTAAATCTCTGCCTAAGATTTCTCATATTGGTTGATTTCTGAATGAGGAAATAGAAAAGGGGAAAAAGCTTGGTCCCAATACAATAATTAGTTATTAATTACAAGACAGAAATAATCATTTCTTATAATTCCCATTGAAAACAAACACCATGGGGTGGCTAGGTGGTGAAGTGAGTAGAGCACCAGCCCTGGATTCAGGAGGACCTGAGTTCAAATCCGGCCTCAGACACTTAACACAAAAACTAGCCATGTGACCTTGGACAAGTCAATTAACTCCAATTGCCCTCCAAAAAGCAAAAACAAACAAACAAAAGCACACCATTTTTGTTTTGGAGGGGTGTGTGTGTGTGTGTGTGTGTGTGTGTGTGTGTGTGTGTGTGTTCCTGTATGGTGGTGCAGCCAAAGAGCAGGCTTGGGTATCATGTAGGCCTGGATTCAGGCCCAACTCTGACCTCCATTGACTGGGCTTCTCATTAGACTCTCAGGACTGGAAGCAGCTCTTCAGCACTCCAAGAAAGGGCTGGGAGGCGTTGTTCAGAGGCTTTCCTCCTGAGACAGTTTTCTGTATCAATGAAATCATAAATCTCATCCTACCATCTGTGTTTCTTTCAGTGTTTTAAATTTTCCACATCTGGTGAAAGAGCATGTTTGGGTCAGTTGCTAGCAATGTAATCAGCAGGATGGTGCTAGTTTGTGGTTTTGTAGTTAGGAAATAAAGTGACTTCTTTCACTTTGGATAGTGTAGTCTTATTATCTCCACAAAGAGAGCTGAGTTGGCTTAGCTAAATCAGATGGCAGTGCCATGTTAAACAAGGCAGGATAATGAAATTTCATCATGTAACAGCCATAACTGATGGGGGTTCTTGTACAAGCAGGAGCTAGAGAAGAAGTTCCAGCAGACGGCAGCGTACCGCAGCCTCAAGGAGATCCTCACAAAGAAGAATGAGCAAATCAAAGACCTGAGGAAAAGGCTCGCCAAGTAAGGGGCCTCTGCACAGGCAGATCTTCCCTCCTGTCATTGCAGGTTCCTCCCACTAGCATCCTGTCAGATAGGGTGAATAGTGCACGATAGGTGAAAAAATGTAGGCTGACAAGTGACATAATTTAGTCATGGACAGAGTCAGGATTAGAACTCAGGCCTCATGGTTCCAAGTCCTGTGGTGTTTCCACTGGATCACCTGCCTCTGATGGTGTGCCTACGCAAACAACAGCCCCAGTAAAGCATTTATTGTGGTATTTCAGGCAAGTAGACTTCTATTAAGAAGAACAAATGAACTTTGACCTGAATTATCCCTATTAGCTCTATATGTTGAATGAATTTTATAGAGAATTATGTAAATTCTGTTGTACTTGGTGTAGAAGCATATCTTTTCTTAAAAAAATAAAACTGCTGGCAGCCTGGCATTCTACAGTGATAGCCTGGCCTTTCAGGAATGCCTTTCTATTCACAAACTAATGTGCATATAATTGGGAAAGAGACTTTTGCCAAGTTTCCATATTTTAAGTGCCAAACTGACTGAATCCATTACATTAGCTTGGGGACCTAGAGAATTTCACAGAAGAGGCAGCCGCCCTGGAATGCACATCAAGGAGAAGCTGAGGCCTTCCTGGGGGGAGAGGCCAGGAAGGTCCCTGGACCCTGCCGAGCTTCCAGGAAGAGGATCAGGGTTGGCAATTCAAGTTGGGCCAGGCCCTCCTGACACTTCCCTCCCTGTTTTCGAGCTTCTGAGCAGTGGGGGCTGTGTCTGCTGATGGCCTGCCCAGGATGTCACTGGAAGGGACTGAATTTTGGGGTGTGAAAATTTCCAGAAAAAGGTAGTAGGAGGTGTGTCCAGAGCAAATGTAGCTTTTTGCAGGTGAGTCTTAGGAATCTCAGAAAGGCCCCGTCTAGAACAGGTATTATTTAGACTCCCACACAATTCTAAAGGCCTTAGGCTGGTAAGGGATTTAGGGGTCATCTGATCCAGCCTCCCACCCATGGCAGGGACTTTGGCTGTCAGCATCAGTGACAAAGGGACATCTCACCTCGAACTCTTCCTTACAAGGCAGTCATTATTAATAACAACATTATGACATTCACAGAGCAATGGGAGGTCTGCAAAGTCCTTTACATTTATGTCTTATCCTGTCTGAGCTCCCCAGCACATGGGTGCAGTGGATAGAATGCTGGCCTTAGAATGGGGAGGGCCTGAATTCCAGTCCTGCCTCAGCCCCCTGCTGGGAGGAGGTGGGGAAGGGGTTTGGGGGTGGGAGGGGTGGGGTCTCAGCTTTCTCTTCTCTGTCATGGGAATGAGGGGGGCACTGACCTCTGGGGTGCTTGAGAGGGTCCAATGAGGTCATGGATCAATGCCAACCTTTATCAGCATGTAAATGCTCTGATTATTCTGATTATGAGATGGGCTTTGAATGCAGGGCTTCCTGATCCACGGCTGGCTCTCTGTCCCCTCCTTCCATTCTGCCTTAGGCAGCTTCCATAGTTACCTGTTCCTGTGCTCTTTAAACTGTATGCCCCAGTTGCCACAAATACATCAATGTTCTCCTAAAGAAACAAACTCTTTAATCATCAAAATCAGTAATGATAGACTGAAGGTTTACAAGCACTTTCCAGGGTGGGGGTGGGAGTAGGTTGTATCACTATCACCAGTTTACAGATCAGATAACTGAGGCTCAGAAGTCAAATGACCTCCAGGATTTTTCTATGTAAAGTACTTTTGACAAATACAGTTGAGGTAAAAAGATATTTTAGTTGTTTGTATCTTCAGAATGCAAATTACTACAGTCAATACTTTCATCTGAATTTTCATTTCTTCTCAGATATGAAACACAAGATTAAGAAATATGAAAGTTCTGTGATTTGGAAGCTGCCACATAGTGACAATGTAGACCGTTGGCAATCCTTGGATGTGGACTTGAAAGGGCCTGAGCCCACTTTCCTCTTTTTCTAATGTTAAAATGAGTTGGGCCATTCTTTGGTTTGTTTTAGGAGATAAGGGTAGGGGTGGGGGTGGGGGGGTTAATTTTTGCTTTTCAAGAAGAAAAGGTTTGGGGCGGCTAGGTGTCGCAGTGAATAGAGCGCCTGCCCTGGAATCAGAAGGACCTGAGTTGGGACACTTAATCCACACAAACAAAAACCTAGCCGTGTAACCTTGGGCAAGTTACTTAACCCCAATTGCCCTAAAGGGGCGGCTAGGTGGAGCAGTGAGTAAGAGCGCCGGCCTCGGAGTTGGGATGACCCGAGATCAGATCCGGCCTCAGAAAATGAGCACCCACGCATAAATAATGACTAGCCGTGTAACCTTGAGCAAGTTACTTAACCCCAATTGCTTTAAAAAAAAAAGAAGAAAAGGTTTTCTGTTTTCATTTGTTTATTGGAAAGAAGACAACACAGTGATTCTTATCACTGACATCCAAAGTTTCTCCGCACTTAGGTAATATAAAATCTCTTCTGTACATAAAATTTCCTTTGAAAATAGTGAGAGTTCCTTCTCAGTGTAGAAAAGATTTTGTTCTGGGAAAGGGAAGAAGAATCTTGCCCTTTTGACAGAAGTGTTAAAAATTATACCTTTTGTATAACTATTAAGGAAGCTGACAATATATGTCTATGCATTCCCCAGGGGAAAAAAAGAGTACAAGGAGTTATTTCCAAATAACTGAACTTATTTTTATTAAAAATTGAACTTACTGCATTCTTATGGACTTTTGTAGCAGGAGTCTGTCTGTGGAAGTCTAAACCTAAACCAGCCATAGCTTATTGCCATGAATTACATGTCATACAGTAGCATCAGACAAAGTCCAGTTATGACCTATGAGGTCCTGGTAGGATGCTTGGTGGGATTGTGAGAGATCTCACTGAGAGCCTTTTAGGCCATTTTTTCCAGAAAGGGAGCAGGTCAGCTCTATACTTCTCCAGTCACAGTTACGAATCAGAGCTCAGTGTCAGAATACTGGGAATTATTAGAAAACCAAACACAGGGCATCAGTTTTAGTTTTTGGTGCTTGGAATTCCCCCTGAGCTATGTGCTAAGAAAAAGCACCTTTTTTAAAGACTGTATCACACAGGATGTCAAAGCCTGAGAACTAAATTTTTCACCCTCCCCCCATGTTACATTGCTACACAGGGTGCATATGGTGTCAAAAATTGGGAAATAGAGCCCCAATTTTTCTTCTTCTTGCTGGGTGACATTGCATTGGTCACTAGACTTTGTGTGCACACATATCATCATCTCAGAAAACAATAGTCCTGACCAAGTGCACAGCCCTGGGCCCAGTGGGCATTTTTATTTCCTTGACAGAAATCCGGGGTGTAACCCAGGCCTCAGAATACACTTGATTATTCAGCAAGTTAATTGGTCACTTAGTAGAAGTGAATTAGCTCTTAGGGAAACACAATGATTCACCCTCACCTAATAAAGATTTCCTGAAGGGAGAGGTAATTCATCTTCTCAAAAATGATCAGCTTTTAAGATAAGACTTATTATCACTAGATTATGTTTCTACATATTAATCCCAAAATGCATTCTTCTAATGTGTTTTAGAAATATAAAAAGATTCTTATAAAACATTTTCTTCTTGACATTTTTTTAAAGTCAATAATAAAATTAGTTGACCTTTCTCCAGAAGAGTACAGAGGAGTTAAGGGATCTGCAAGGGGGAAGCAAAATAGAATTTTCAATGTGCTTTTATCTTAGATTTTGGCCTTTTTTGGTTATAACTCTGTGACTCAACCTTCGCAGTGTCCTTTTGGACACTTTTGTTGAACACTAAGAACATGTTTTGACAATATTGTCTTTCTTAAGACCTATTAACTCTTTAGAGTAATGCCTGGAGACAAGGCCCACCTGGAACCCAAAGCTGCATCATCCCAGATGCGTGCTTCCCCTTACAGAGGCAGTGAGTTCTCTTATTGGGAAGGTCTGAGGCCAGTGGCACAAGATGGGGTGTGTGCAGTGGTCACACGGAAACCCTTTTGGTAGCTCCTTGGTAATAGTTGTGCACAGCGTAATATTGGTGCAGAATGCTGGTCTGTCCACAGACTAACAAAACACCTTGTGTTCCGCCCCCAGGGGATCTAACTCCATCCAAATGCAGCTGCTTCACAGCCTGAGCAGGAATTCTGCATTTAGTGGTATTGAGCAAAATAAAGTAATATTCGCATTTCTTTGTACGTTTTAGCTTTAATATGTGGCTCCCTGAACAAGGAAGTTTCCTTTTTCTTTTAGGTCTCTGTGCTTTCCACTTCAGGAACATTCATTCAAATTCTTGAGGGCCATGCCATTCCATACTAATCCTTATTTTATTCTCACAGCGTTCACTCTGCCAGGACAGGTTTTCTGCTTGGTTGTAAGGACTCAGGACCTTTGTAGGCAGAATCAAAAAGTAGAGGAGTATGCATTTCTTCTATTCACTATATATTTATCTTTGTTTCATATCATGTACAACATCTTTAATCTGTATGTATTAAATAAATCCTTAAATCTCTTAAGAGGAAAAGAGTCATTTATACACATTAAAGCCAATGATGCTCCTTCTGCCCTGGTAGAGGCAGTGTTGGACAGTGGGACACTCTCATTGGGCCTTGGGTTCCTTCTGAGTTAAATGAGGGGATGGACCAGCTGATCTCTCAACTCTGTCATCCTGTGCTCCTGACAGTCTTGTGCAGATGACTGTTGCTGTTGATAAAATGGATTGCAAGAACTTGACCATAATAGCCTGATACTCAAAGGACTTTTGGTTAAAACGAATGTATGAATGGTCACAGAATGTCGTCAGTCAAGCATTTTATGTATTTACTATGTGCCAGGCACCGTGCTAAAAGCTGGAGAAACAAAGACAGTGCCTGCCCTCGAGGAGCTTACAATCTAATGGGGGAAATGACATGACAGCCATGAACAAAAAAGCTAAATACAGGATGAATTAGCAGTATAATTAACAGGAAAGGTATTAGAATTAAGAGGGATCAGGAAAGGCTCCCTTCAGAAGGTGGGATTTTAGCTGGGACTTAAAGGAAGCCAGGAAGCAATGAGGAAGAACATTGCAGGCAAGAGATGAAATGTCCAGGGAGGAGGCAGGAAATGGAGTGTCCTGTTCAAGAAACAGGAGGCTATTGTCCGTGGATTGAAAGGAGAGGTGGGGGCAGAGTCGATGCGAGGTTCAAGAAGATGGGAAGGTGGAAAGGGAGGAAGGGGACATGGACAAACCTGCCCTTTAGGAGGCCCACTGACAGCTGAGTGGAGGAAGGACCAGAGTGGGGAGAAACGAGGCCAGCAGACCAGCCTATTGTGGGGTGGTAAGGGCCTGCACCAGGGCAGCGTCAGAGGAAAGAGGTGGGTTACGAAGTGTTATAAAGGTAAAAGTGACAGACCTTGGAAACAGATTGGATATTGGAGGGGGGTGGGCTGAAAGGGACACCTGGATTGTGAGCCTGGGGGACTAGGAGGAAGGACAGTGGTGCCCTCCAGCAGTCATCGGGAAGGTAGGAAGAAGGGAGGGTTTGGAGAGTTGTAGTGGATGAGGGGAGCCCTTCACCCACTGGGATCTTACCCAGAGAGGAAGGGAGACATCATGAATAGTGGCAAAGGATACACATGGTACCCTTGGAAGGTACCCTGCCCCCTTTCACTCTCTATGACCTCTAAAAAAAGATCTATTACTTTTAGGGTTTTTATTCACTTTAGATTTTCAGTATCCCTTTTACACTGTTTCCTACAAATCCCCCTCAGCCTGGCTAATTAAGCTTCTCCCAGGGTGCCACCAAAGCTTTGTGATTCCCTGAAGGAGAGTCATCAGTGAAGAGGGTACCCACTAAGAGGGTTAGGGTTGCTCTGGAGACCCCAAAATACCAGCACGCCGGGTCCTGCCAAGTGAATTTGACTCGTCTTCTCTCAGCCAAAGAAAAGTAAAGTTTATTGAAAGTTCACTTGTATTAGACACAAAGTCTGTGCTAGGTGATTCTATGGAGCTCTCACCATTCTATGGCCTCTCAGAAACATGAAGGCAGGATGGGGTCTTATATACAGGTTGTGGGAGGAATCTGGGGGTGGTCTAGGGGAGGAGTTTGGGGAGGGTCTTCAGGAGGAGTTAATGAAGTCAAGGAGTTATTAAGGGTGGAAAGTTGCTGGAGGCTGCCTGGAGACCTCATACAATGGTGGGCTAGGCCAGTTCAAGGGTGGATGGATGATAGGGTGGGAAGTCTAGTAACAGACTTGCCTCATGCAAATGAGATGATTTAATCAGAGTTCAAGGGCCTGTACCTCAAGGATTCTAGGAGAGCTGGGGGGCGGGGCAGGGGAGCGGGGTTCCCAGAGCCCACACCTCAGCAATTAGTGTCTGGGTGTGTCCTTCAGCTTCCTCAGACTGTCCATTGCTGCCGATCCCTACTAGAAATGGCATTAACCCTGCCGCATTTAGCCTTTCATATCAAGGTCATTGAAATTAGGTCTAAAATTTAAAATGGCCTCTGAGTGAGAGCTGGAGAGGCTCTTACCCTGGGTAGAGTACTGAAGTGTTCATCTCCCTTTGTAGCAACAACTCCACTGGTGTTGTTGTTGTTGTTTGTCTTTTTGGAGGGGGGAAGGCAGGGTAATTGTGGTTAAGTGACTTGGCCAAGATCACATGGCTAGTAAGTATTAAGAGTCTGGGGTTGGATTTGAACTCAGGTCCTCCTGACTCCAGGGCTGCTACTACAATTCACTGCACCACCATCTAGCTGCCCTTACCTTCACTGTGTATGTCAATGGAGGGGCAGGGAGAAGCAGAGAAAGACAGAGGTGGAGACACAGAGAGAGAGAGAGAGAGAGAGAGAGAGAGAGAGAGAGAGAGAGAGAGGAGAAGGAGAGAAGGAGGGAGACAGGAGACAGACAGAGAGAAAGGAGAGACAGAGAGAGCGGAGAGAGACAGAGAGAAGGGGGGAGGAAGAGAGAGAAAGAGAGGAGAGGGAGGAAAGGAGAGAGGGAGGGAGATAGGAGAGAGACAGAGACAGAGGAGACAGAGAGATAGGAGACAGAGAGACAGGAGAGAGAGAGAGAGAGAGAGAGAGAGAGAGAGAGAGAGAGAGAGAGAGAGATTTTTCTAGATTCCACAGTCTCAAAACATTAAATCTTTAGTTGAACTATTTTTGTGCTTGCGAAGTGAGGCGTGTGTATTGTGCGTTTTGCAAACATGGGATTGAGAGAGAGCCATTTCTCTCGGATTAAATGAGGGAGTGACCCCCAAGCCCCACAATAGGGCCTTGTCCGAGTCCATCAGGTGGTCCCTCACCAGACACAGCATCACAGCAGGGCCTGAACCATTTAGATGGTTCAGTGCACTTTGACCCTCCAAAATATTTTCAGAAGTCTCCAACATCTATTTTTCTCATACAAATTACAGTTTCCAGTTAATTCTGATTGCCTATGCTGGGGGAAAAAAATTAGAAATTTAGCCAAAGAATTTAAGGATTAATCAGATGTCTCTCTCTGCTACCCACTGTTTCCTTCAAATTTCTTAAAGAGTGGTTGTGGCCCATTTAAAGTAGGTTGTCTTTGGAGTGGACCCAGAAAGAAGTCATAATAGTTTTTAATTAAGCCAACTTTGTCCACAAGTTTCAGACGAGCTCCACTGGCCTGCAATACAGCCCCCTTGCAGTAGCCCCCACTGTTTACTGTTCCCACCAGTAATTTATGTGAACAGAAGCATCAGTTTATGTAAAAAACATTCAAGGTCAAGCTGCATTTCTGGGGGGGACGGATAGAGGGGTAGGGGACATCCAGATTAGGGACAAATGAAAAGGGAAGAGGATGGAGAGACAGAGTTTTTAATTTCTTTTAGACTCAGGGCCTGATTTTTGTTTTTTACTTATCTGTGTATATATATTCTCTCCCCTCTCCCAGTAGAAGTTAAGCCCCTTGAGGACAGGAATTATTTACTATTTGTCTTTGTACCCAGGGAATAGTACAGTATGTAGGCTTAAGACCAGCAGCAGAAGGTACTTAATCAATGTTGGTTAGATCAGATCAAAGGGAATTTAATTTTCCTTTAGCTAGCTTCCGTATAGCTGTCAGGCCCTGGGCATCCAGGCCTTGTTTTCAATGCTTTTGGGAAGTGTTTATTTTAGTTGTTCCATAATGTTTTGCACATAAAGGATTCTTTGACTAGGTTTGTTAAAAAGCTTTTCCAAAAATGGCATTCTTGCTGATTTAAGTAGAATGAATGAAGTTGTCTGTTCATTTTCTTCAAGTCTTCCAGAAAAATCAGGAGCTGAGCCAAAGATTGACTCCTGGCCAGGGACCCTCAGGTGAATCCCAACTCCTGCTGGGGAACAGCTGCCTTCCACTGACCAAAGGCCACAGCGCCTTCATTTTAGACTCCCCTCCCAGGTCTTTTCGGCCAATTAGAGAATTGCAGAAGGCTGGGTTTGTTTTCTTACCCTCTTTTAGGTGTTTTAGAATGTTTGTCTATCAGTTCTAAATAAACAGATCAGTATTTTTCCCACACCATTCCGTGGAGGAAGAAATTAAATTATAAACAATTTATACACCTCAGAACCAGAGCATAAGAGATCATCTCTTACCCTGTCCTCTCATTTTATAAATATGGAAAATGAGGCCCAGAGAAATGATGTGGCTTATCCCAAGGTCATATGATTAGTAAATGGTAAAGCCAATTTATTTTTTGTAATGGTCTCTCTTTCCCTCACTCCCCACCCTTCTCTCTCTCTCTGTCTCTCTGTCTCTCTGTCTCTCTCTGTCTCTGTCTCTCTCTGTCTCTCTGTCTCTGTCTCTTTGTCTCTCTGTCTCTCTGTCTCTGTCTCTCTCTCTCTCTCTCTCTCTCTCTCTCTCTTTCTCTCCTACAGCAGCCTGAGTCTGTGTGATTAAAAAAAGTTATATCTCCCCCTTGTCCCTTTAGCTTCATGGGTTGGGGGGAGAGGTGAGGAAGAACCCCATGATGTCCCTTTTCTCTATCTACAAATCCTCCAAAATTCCAACTGTAGCAGGGAAAGCCCTCTCTCCATTCTCACTCCTAATAGCTTCCTCTCTTCTAGCTGTCTGGATAGAAAGACAACTCCCAAGGTCTTTAGAAACTTAGACCCATTTGGAGGTGACCATGACAGGGCTGCTATATTCTGATTCCAAATCCAATACTCTTCTTTGCTCAATGTCTGTCTTTGTTTTTTGAAAAATCAATGACTATCAAAGGCAAATCCACTTGGATTTGTATACAAGGATAGGCAACACCAGAAAAATGTATCTCAGGGAAAATGTAAATTAAATTGTTCTGAAATCAATTGGATTAAATAGATCTGAATGAAAAGCAGTGGACTGAGGTCTGAGGCTGCAGAAATCAAAACAACCCCTGCCCCACATTCTTCAGAAGGGGAGGTGGGGATACAAGATGTTAACATGTTCACATGAGCATTATATGAAATGGGGAGGGAGGGAGAAGGAGGGGAGATGAGAGAGATCAAAGAACTCCAGGCAAATTTGAGGTTCAGAAAGACTTTGAAGTGGGAGGATCAAGAAGTCATTGCCAGTATCCTACCTTTGTTTCCAGCTCTGTACAGTAAAGTTAGAACCACTTTCAGAAGCACCTATGGCTAAAATGATAATCTCTGTAATAAAGCAAAGGCAGAGCTCAATCAACCAAAAAGCATTTATTAAGAGCTTACTATGGGCAACATGGGTCTGGAGTCAGGTCACGTCTTCCTGACTCTAGGTCTGGAGTTCTATCCACTACAATACCTCACCTGTCCTTCTTCTGAGTGGATGCTTAGTAAATGCATCTATCCAAAGGAGGCTGTTCCCAAAGCTTAAGGGATCACTTTCACAACTGAGGGGTAGATCCATCATGTCCAGCCACATGTTGTTAGTAACTCTTCTCATTGGATGGATTACTCTTTGATGGAAGTCCTTCATCCCTGGGCAGCCAATGATGATGCTTTGGGATTTTAGAAAGAAGTCAGCCCTAGGATCAGGCACTGGCTATGGAATTGAACCCAACCAAAAATGACCAACATTAGAAACCAAAAATGGCCCAGACTCCTTTGCCATCTCTTCCCCCCATGTAATTCCTTTCTTATGACCAGGGCTGTCTAAGGAAGTCTGATGTTATAGTAAGGGAAGCACTAGCCACAGGTCAGGGGTCAGGAGAGGTGCACATGCAAATGCCATAATGGATCAGATATTTTCAAGAAATGACTGTTTACTGCCCAGAGAGTGGCTTCGATGATTTGCCTCTTACCACCTGAAAGGAGCATCTGGGCTTCCTTTTATAACCACATTGATGAGATCCTTCATTCTCAGTGAGAAAGAAATCCAAATGAGTCATCCTTCAGCCACCCTAATGTTTATAGAGCCTTTTGATTTATGATGCTCTTTCTCCACAATACCTTGGCAAGGGAGGTAGTGTTAATATTATGAGCCTTACAGCTATTGTTATTTCCACAGAGCCAATGATAAATGAATGAAACAACATTTATTAGGCACTGACTATGTGCCAAGCACAGCGTGAAGTGATAAGCAGATGGTGGACTTGGAATCAGGAAGACCTGAGTTCAGACACTTATTATCTGTGTGACCCTGAGCAAGTCAGGTAAATCCTGTCTGCCTCAATTTCCTTGACTGCATATAGGAATAATAATAGTACTTTCTTCTCAGGGTTGTTGTGAGGAGCTAATGAAATAATAATTGTAAAATGCTTAGAAGAGAGCCAGGCACATAGTAGGGACAACAGAAAGGCTAGCCATCGTCATCATCACTGCTGCTACTACTACTACCCCTACTACTATTACTACTACCATCACTACTACTACTATAACGATGACTACAACTACTAAAGACACAAACACTTCCTGCCTAAATAAAGTAGGACATGGGAGACCTTCACCAAACCAAACAACAAGATCGCAAAGCAGGAATTCTGGAGCTGAAATTGTTAAATCCTCCAGGACATAGTCTCTGGTCATGCTTTATCTTTCCTTTCTCTGAACTCCACAACACTTATTGATCGATTAATCAACAATATTTTATTAATTATTAAATTAAATAATTAATTATTAAATTAATTGTTAATATTTTATTAATATTTATTATTTAATCAACAATAATTTATTAAGGAAGAGGAGTAAGTGTTACTGAGGGATAGGAGTAAGTCTAGAATCCACATCTCTTGGTACTATCCACTCCTTCATTTCTCTATGAGCTTTGCTCTTGACTCTCTGGACTTCTTTCTCCAATAGTCTTCTCACTCTGGAAGACCCCTCTACCTCTCTAGCTTCTTACTTTGACTGGTAATTCCTCCCAGAACCCCCATATTAAGAAATTGTCTAGGCCAGTCATGTTCATGCCTTCATTCCTCTCCCAGGCTCTACTTTTGACTTTCTGGGTTTCTTTTTCTTTTAAGCCCCATCCTGGTTATTTCCTCCTCCCACCCTTTTTAGCTTCCTTTTCTGTGTTGTTTTCCCCCATTAGAATATAAGCCCCTTAAGAACAGGGACTGTCTATCTTTTCTTCTTGCGTTTGTTTTTCCAACTTAGCACACTATAAGGCACACAGTAAGCACTTAATAAATGCATGTTGATTTGACTAGTCTCTCCCACCTTGTGACTGGTTAGTATAAAAAAGAAACTTGTAGATGTATTTAGGACTAAAACAGTTCCTGGTCCTTTGGTGAATGGAAACCACATGTTATATTACTTTTTTTCTTTTTGAGTGGTAATCAGGGTTAATTGATTTGCCCAGGGTCATATAGCTAGTAAGTATCTGAGGCCAGGTTTGAACTGAAGTCCTCCTAAGTCCAGGGCCAGTACTCTATGCACTGTGCCATCTAACTGCCCACCCAGGTTATATTATAATGCTATGTGAAATCAAGGGAGGCATGTTCAAATCCTGGCTAACACAGGCTTTGTAACCATAGTCACACCACCCCCACTGAATATCAGTTTTTCAAAATGGAAATAACAATATTTGTATTACCTATTTCATAGGATTATTGTGTGTTAAGCTTATCACAATATAAAGAAACGTGATTTTCTTTGTTTTGTCGTTGTTTGGTCATTTTCAGTCGTGCCTGACTCTTCATGATCCCATTTGGGGCTTTTTGGGACAAAGATACTGGAGGGGCTTGCCATTTCCTTCTCTGACTCATTTACAGATGAGGAAACTGAGGCAAACTAGGTGAAGTGACTTGCCCAGAGTCACACAGCTAGTAAGTGTCTGAAGCTGGATTTGAACTCAAGATGAGTCTTCCTGACTCCAGATCTGGCACTCTATACACTATGGTGCCACCCAGCTGCCCTCTTGGCTTTTAGTATTCTATCTCCCACCTCCTTATCTTTGTAGAGACTGTTTCCTCTCTTCCCTTGCCTTCCTTAGAATCCCATCCTCGTCACCAAATATAATGCCAATGCCATATTCACAGTGCCCATGGTATGAATGTGCTGGTGTAATGCTGAATTGCAAAATGTAACAAACTCTCTGTGTGGAAGACAGAACCAAAACATTTATTCAAACACTAGAAAGCTGAATCCCCAAACCAAAAAGACAAATCCATCATAGCAACCAAGAAGTTGGTACACATAACCAATACAGTGAGCACCCACATCCCCAAGCCTTCCCTCCATCAGGCCTTCAAAACAAAAATGCCCCTCTTTCACTCACACTGGCTGCTATGCCTCCACTCTTGCCTGCTTCCAGATCTGCTCATGCTCTCCCCACTCCTTCCTGGTACATCCTTCCTGTTCCACCCTTTCAGCAAGCTCTACCCACCATGGGCTCCATGTGATTACTTTAGGCCTATTAAGGGCAGGGAAGGTCTTCAAATTCCCATTACAGTTACAATTTCCTCTTTTCCATTTCTTAGAATCCCTCTCCTCCCACAAAGCTTACCTCAAGCACTACTTCCTGAATAATGCCTCTCTTGATGCCCCCTTGATACCACTCCTGTTGATTCACTTATATTTACTTTGTATATACTTTTATGCTTATGTGTCATCTTCTCCATAGAATTAAGCATCTTGAGGTCAGGGATTGTTTTGTCTTTGTATCCTAAGTATCTAGCACAGTGCCTAAAATATAGTAGGTGCCTAATAAATGTCTGTTAAAAATTGCATTAGAGTTGAAGAATTGAAGTATTTAAGTGATTGTCGATTTATTTTCTAGGAAAGATGATATTTAGATTTGTACTGTTAAGTAGTTATGGAGGTAATGGGGAACACCAACTGTTCTATTTATGATATGTGTCTAGAAAGGCACTGTCACATGGAAACTATCTTTGAGGAAACTGGTAAAAACCCCACTAACATCCTAGGTTCTTAAAGCCAGAAAGTGCTTTAGAAGTCCCACTACTCAAAGTTCATCAATTTCAGTCTTTCTGAGTGTCACATGGGGTTTTTGTCAGAGGTAACATTAAGAAAACACCTTGCCTCCCCATAAGACTGAACAAGGGCTCGAGATGAGAAAATTGTAATTAATAAAACTAATAAGCCTATTTCCTAAAAAATTGTCTTCATTGTATCAAATATGACATTATCACCATCCCAGTGATCTTTTTATAGAGGGGCCCTAGCTTGCTGATGTCACCTTCGTTGTTAGTGACAATCATCGTACCCTATAATTTCATCAGCTTTGTGGGGCACTGCACCTTATTGTTGACTCATGCAGAAATTTAAGTCCACTTGAAGAGGGAAGGGTGATAAGGAGAGGGGGAGGGTAAGTGGTTCTGCCAGGGATACCTCTCCTGGCATCCAGTCTGGAAGGAATTCACCAGGCTCAAGCAAACTTTGAAGCCGAAATTGTAAAGTTTATTGTTACGCTGTAGAGAACATCGGGCTAGATTCTTATGGAACCTGCAAACTCACAGAGGCCACAGGCATAGTTTTAAGGTGTCAATTATGCTAACTAGGTGAGTAAGGGTGAGATCAGGGAGGAGTTAAGGAGTGGTCAGTGCTCAAAGGACCATACACTTTTAATATCAACTGCACAGGTGTATTACCCATGATTCACTGGGAAATAGCTCAAGAGGGGCTAACTGGAAGTGTGGTTTTAGGCCTGACACTAAAGAGTGCCCAGTCTGCCTCCCACCAAGGTCATCAGAGACAGTGTGGGTATATAATTGACTAAGGAGTTACCCTATAGATAAGGTATTGAAGAATTTGTGGTGGGGCTGGCCACTCTAACTAAGGGAGATAACATTTACATAACTTATTGTCTCAAGCAGAGATAAACAGGTCATGAGTTGTTGCTGGGCAGAGCGCTGGAAGGGGGAAGGGGCAAAGTCAATGCTCTGAGGCTGGGGGGGGTGGAAATGTGATCTTACAGACTGCTTTTACAAATTGATTTTACAGACATAAATCCCAAAGCACCCCATTTACAAACTGATGTTACAGATTGATACTACAGACATATATACATCCCAAGGACCCCATCACACTGAAATCCCCATGTCCTTTCTATATAAACTGGTGTCATGATGTACATTTGGAATCTGAAGGGATCTGAGAGGCTATCGAGTCTGGACTTGTCTGCTCCATTCTGCATCAGTGAACTGTGTTTACCAAACCAAAATGAAAATGCTTTTGTTTTCCCTTATTAAATTTCATCTTTTCAAATGCAGTGTGTTGGTCAAACCTGTCATGCCCTTTTTGGATCCTAATTCTATGAGTCAACATGCTTGTTATGCCTTCTAGTCGGCAGATCTGATAAGTATCCCTTCATCCAAGTCATTGATTGGAAAAAAGGGATCTTCAGGAGTTAAAGTTAAGTCCATAAAGAGTCATTTGAAAAGAAAAATTATAAAAATTGTAAAATGCAGTTTTAAAAAATAGTCCCCAAGAAATATGTGTATGTTTACAGAGAGAAACATAGAGATGGATTTGTATGCCCATGCTTCTCTTACTAAGGTAATCTGTCTTTTCCCTCTGTAGAAGTGTGAGTCTGTATATTCCAAGAGTTAATATAATAGTCAAGAACTGTAACCCCCAAAACAATGTATTCTTTGTGATCTCCCCCTACTGTCCAGTTTCCAACATATCTTTTCACCCAGGCCATCTGGAGAGAATGTGATAGAATCCAAAACAGGTGTAGAAATTTTGAATTGAAAGGTCCATAGATATAATTGTCAGACCCCCAACTGCCCCATGTGACAACAACTCTGTTTTGGTGTAGATATTACCTTTTAAAGCCCTTTACAACCTGGCACCCACCCATCTTTCCAGCCTTATTATATATTACTCCCCTTCTCATACCCTATGGTCCAGCCAAACTGACCTTGCTGTTCTGAGCATGTGACATTCCAATTTACATCTCTATGATTTTGCCCATATCTCAAATGTTCTAGTTCCTCACGGTTACCTCTCAGAATTCTTAGTTTCTTTTTGTAGCTTCCCTTCTAGGATTGTTCCCCCACTTTGGGTCCTAGGGGTAAATCTGTGGATGACTACGTCTAATGCCATAGTTCACAAGCCCTCATCAGTGTGCATTCCATTAAAAAAACATATACTATACTTTAGGACAGCTAGGTGGGACAATGGATAGAGTGCTGGACCTGAAGTCTTCCTGAGCTAAAATCTAGCTTCAGATTCTTCCTAGCAGTGTAACCCTGGGTAAGTCATTTAACCTTGTTTGCCTCAGTTCCTCATCTATAGAATTAGCTGGAGAAAAAAATGGTAAACTATCCCAGTATCTTTGCCAAGAAAAACCCAAATGGGGCCATGAAAAACCAGACACGACTAAAACAACTGAATAACTAAACACTCATTTAGCTCTTAGAAAAGACATTTACTTGAATGGTATAGTAAGAACAGTAGTTCTAAAACATTTTTCTTCCCCTCCTCCCTCCAAGCTGGAGCACACTCTTCCAGACTACACAATGAGCCCATGGAGAGAAGGTAGGAACAAATTTAAGATATGATAATAAGAAGGCACATATGCAGGGAACACATGGTCATAGAAACTCATGACCTCAGGACAGCAGGGCCTCAATATTCTTTCTTTCTCCACAGAGGCCTCACTGAAATGAGTGGTTTTGGTGATGAATGAATAGCCCTGCTACTTAGCTGGGCTGCCTCCTGAAAGGATACAGCATCTCTTCTAGAAAGGTCTATCTGCTGGACTCTGCTGAATCTCCTGGGATTCTTTTTTGATGAGCAGCTGCAGTATTCATCACCTCTGGTTCACCTGGGTGTTACTGCACTCTTCCCACTGTGATGGTCTTTCATAAATGACAAGTATCTTAGTCTAAGAACAGCAGAATCCTTTCCTGATTGACTCCCTTAAGGCCTCCGCTCTGAGGTTTGTCACATCCCAGGAAAAAAAGAAAAATCAGATTTAAATAATTGGAGAAATATTAATTGTTCTTGCTCAGGCAGGATCAATATAATATAAATTATTTTTATCTTATTTATATATTCAGTGTCAACTTAATTAAATTATAAACAATTGTTTTCCTGAATTAGAAAAAATAGTAACAAATTCATTTTGAAGAACAAAGAATCAAGAATATCAAAGGAACAAATGAAAAAATTTAAAGGAAGGAGGCTTAGCAGTACCAGATCTTAAACTATATTATAAGGCAGTAATTATCAAAACTATTTGGTACTGGTTAAGAAATAGAAAGGTATATCAATGGAACAGAGTAGACATAAAATTTACAGCAGCAAATAAATAAAATAACCTGCATTTGGCAAGTGTAAAAACTTAAGATTTTGGGATAAGAATCAATTATTTAGTAGAAATTGTTGGGAAAACTGGGAAGCAGTATGGCAGAAATTGAGCATTGATTTATATCTTACACCATTTACCAAGATAAGATCAAAATGGATATGTGACCTAGATATAAAGAGAAATATTACAAGAAAATTTAAAGAACATGAAACATATTACTTATCAGATTTATAGATAGGTGAACAATTTATGAATAAACAAGAGATAGACAGCAATATAATGTGTAAAATGGATAATTTTTATTACATTGAATTAAAAGGTTTTTGTACAAATAAAATAAACATAGCCAAGATGAGAAGAAAATCAGAAAATTGGGGAAAGATATTTATGGACAGTTTCTCAGATAAAGGTTTCATATATCAACTATATGAAGAACTTTATAAAATATATAAGAATACACATCATTCTCTAGTCTATAAATGGTTAAAGGATATGAACAGACAGTTTTTAGATAAAGAAATCAAAATCATTTAGTCATATAAAAATGCTCTAAATCATTATTGATTAGAGAAATGCACATTAAAACAACCTTGAAATATCATTTTATACCTACCCAATTGACTAAAATGATTGAAGGGGAAAGGGACAAATGTTGGAGGGGATATGGAAAAATTGGAACGTTGATTCATTTTTATGGAATTGTGAACTGATCCAACCATTTTAGAGAGCAATCCAGCTGTTGTCCTTCATTCTCAAAGAGGGCCAAAATAACATCACTATGTTAGAGTCAAGTTACAATTATGCCCAAAGAGTTGTTAAACTGCCTATACCCTTTGACCCAGCAATACCACCACTAGGTCTGTTTCCAAAGATGATAAGTGAAAAAAGAAAAAAATCTATATGTTATAAAATATTTATAGCAGTTCTGTTTGTAGTGACAAAGAACTGGAAATTGTATGGATGTCAATCAGTTGGGGAATGGCTGAACAAATTGTGGTATGTGATTATGATGGAATTACTACTGTGCTATAAGAAATGAGGAGTTCAATGAGCTTAGAAAAGCATGCATAGACTTACACAAAACAATGAAGAGTGGAGGGGATGGAGCCAAGATGACGGAGTAGAAACAGCACTTCCATGGTGCTCCAGCCCACACCACTTCAAAATCATGTAAAAGGGGACTCTGAACAACCTCTGGAGCTCCAGAACCCACAGAAGGACACGGATAAGCTAACCTCCCGCTGAGGACAGTCCTGCAGCCCTGCAGGGAACGGCCAGCACAGCTATCTGGGAGCCAAGCCCAGGACCGTGTTAGTTGGAGGTTTTAGCCCTAGGGCGGCCAGACCAGCAGCTGGCTGGAGGGACCCCAGAACACCAGCTACTATGGCTTTTCCAGAATTACCAATACATAGATGCCTAGGACAAAGTGAGAGGTAAGTGCCCTATAGACATTGGGACCAGTATTTGGGAGCGTGTTAGCTTCTTCCCCTGGGGGCTAGAAGCCTCTGAGGAGCAGCAGCACAGCCACCATTTTGCAGATTCAGTTGCAGCTTCAGCTCCTGGCCTGCAGACTATAGGGGGATCCAGTGATCAGTCTGGGGGGTAATCGCTCTTGCTTTAGCCTTCTTGGATCTGGATTGCAGTCTAAGGTGGAGGTCTTGGGGTGTGTGACCAGCTTGCCAGAGTGTGTGGGGGCTTCAGAGAGGGCACCCAACTAATACCTCCGGAAGTTGAGAAGACCCCAATGTTTGGGACAGAAGTTCCCCTGTGTGGTGGCAGAGTCCTACTGTGGCAACAAGCCCAAAAGTCAAGTAATTAAGTGGCAATATGCCTAGGCAAAGGAAACAAAATAAACAGAAAAATTCAACATTGGACTCCTATTTTGGGGGCAAAGAGGATCAAAGCATGGAACAGGAGGAGGACTGGGAGGTCAGAACTCCTGCAACAAAAGCCCCAAATGAAAATACGAGTGGGTTACAGCCATAGAGGACCTTAAGAAGGATTTTAAAAATCAAATAAGAGAAGTGGGGGAAAAATTGGGAAGAGAAATTAGAAGGATGCAGGAAAAGTATGAAATGAGAGTCAATAGCCTGACTGAGGAAAATAACACCTTAAAAATAGACTAACTCAAGTGGCAAAAGAGGCTCAAAAAGGCAATGAGGAGAAGAATGCTTTAAAAAGCCGAATTTGCCAGATGGAAAAAGAATCTCAAAAGCTCACTGAGGAGATTCATTCTTTCAGAATTAGACTGGAACAAATGGAAGCTAATGACTTTATGAGAAATCAAGATGTTGTTAAACAGATCCAAACAAATGAAAGAATAGAAGGCAATGTGAAATATCTCATGGGAAAAACCACTGACCTGGAAAATAGATCCAGGAGAGATAATTTAAAAATTATTGGACTACCTGAAAGCCATGATCAAAGAAAGAACCTAGAAATCATCCTTCAAGAAATTCTCAAGGAAAATTGCCCTGATGTTTTAGACCCAGAGGGGGAAATAGAGGTTGAAAGAATCCACCGATCACCTCCTGAAAAAGATCCCAAAAAGAAAACTCCAAGGAATATTATAGCCAGGTTCCAGAATTCCCAGATCAAGGAGAAAATACTACAAGCAGCCAGGAAGAAACAATTTCAATACTGTGGAAGCACAATCAGAATAGCGCAGGACCTGGCAGCTTCTACACTGAGGTACTGAAGGGCATGGAATATGATATTCTGCAGGGAAAGGAGCTGGGATTGAAATCAAGGGTCACCTACCCAGCAAAACTGAGTATTTTGTTTCAGGGGAAAATATGGTCATTCAGTGGAATAGAGGACTTTCAAGCATTCTTGAGGAAAAAAACAGAGTTGAATAGAAAATTTGACATTCAGACACAAGAAGCAAGAGATGCTTGAGAAGGTAAACAGGGAAAAGAAATCAAAGGGAACTTATCAAAGTTGAACTATTTACATTCCTACATGGAAAAACAATAACTGTAACTGATGAAACCTTTCTCAGTATGAAAATAGTTGAAGAAGGGTATATGGGCATATGAATACATATGTGAATGTGTCTATATATGTCTATACATGGATAGAGGGCACAGGTCTAATTTGATGGGAAGGGATGATACTTAAGGGGTGAAGTTAAGAGGTGAGAGAGGAATGTGGTGAATAGATGGGGGGGGGGACTATCTCATGTAGAAGAGGCAAGGGGAAGTGGTTACAGGGGAGGGGAAGAACAGGAAGGCAAAAAGGAAAAACCATATTCTCATTAAATTTGGCTCAGGGAGAGAATGACATACATACTAAATGGGATATCTCACCCTGCAGGAGAGTAGGGGGGAGGGGGATGAGAGGGGAAATGATGGAGGGAAGGGCATGCTGGGGGGAGGGGAGGTTGGAGGCACCCATTTCTGAAGAGGGACAGGATCAAAGTAGGGAATGGAACAGGTGGGGGGTGGGATGGGTGGGAGGGAAATATAGCCAGTCTTTTACAATATATCTACTATGGTAATGTTTTGCATAGCTATACATGTACAACACATACTGAATTATCTTCCCAGAGGGAGTAGGTGACAAGGGATGAAGGGAATAGATCTGGAATTCGAAGTTTTAAAATTAAATCTTTCAAATATGTATAAATACTATTATTAATACTATTTTGCATGTAATTGGGAGATAAGATGTGCAGGCATTGGGGCACAGAGATTCACCTTGCCCTAATGGAAAGTCGAAGGGGGTATGGGAGAAGATATGGGAGAGAGCAGATTGGATGAGGGGATATCCTGTGGGACTGCTATTCTGGGGTGGTTGGTAGGGGAAAAGGGGGGAAAAATTGTAACTCAAAATCTGGTGGAAATGAATGATGTAAACCAGAAGTTAATAAAGCATTTGGAAAAACAAAACAAAACAAAACAAAACAAAACAAAACAAAAAAAACAATGAAGAGTGAAATGAGCAGAACCAAGAGAATGTTGTATATAGTGATAGCAATATTGTTTTAAGAACAACTATGAGCAACTAAGTCATTTTGACTATTATAAATGCCTAAATTAACTAAGGACATATAAAAGAAGCCATTATCTGCATCCAGATTAAGAACTAATAAATAGAAGTATGTATAGTGTCAGGATCTTTGTGCCAAGAACACCCTTCTCTTTTTTTCCTCTCATTTTACTATTAGGAGACACCCTGTCTTTCAGAGCTAAGGCCCAGCAAGTAAGCTGTGACTTGAGCTTGGCATAACGGTCCTTTTCACTCACCCTCTTGATGAATTCTGCTGTAGCTAAATCACAAAATTGGATCACATCAGTCCCAGGTGGTCCCTGAGCTTGGACAAGCACCTACAGGAACCACATCATGAAGCCCTGCTATGAATCAAACTTGCCTCACTGTTGTTAACTCTCATTGCCACAACCACACATCATTGCCTGGGTCTTTGTCCAGCTGCTACTATATATTTATTTTATTTTAATTTTCAGAGTTAACAATTGGTGTACAGCCTCTGTGAGCTCTTTGGTATTTTCAGAGTTTACAGCTGTTGCATAACCTCTGTGGCTCTTTGGTTATTTATTTGGAGAGTTTGACAATAGAATGATTTTACATATATACATACACACACATATATATGCACATATACATATTTGTGTCTAGGGTGGGGGGAGAGGGAAGGAAAAAAGAAATTTACATGATAACTTTATTATATATTTAAAAGAAATAGTAAGCTGTATATAATAAATTTGCAGTTTCATGTACAATCTTTTTTAAATTATACTATTCTATGGAAATGATTGTTTTATTCCATAAATTAAAAATAAAATAAATAAATAATTTTTTTTAAAGTGCAGGATTAACCAAGTCACTCCCTTGCTTTGTGAGTTCCAAGGATTAATGAGTTCCAAGGGCTCCCTGTCATCTCCAGGTTTAAATATACAATCCTCTGTTTGGCACTGCAAGCCCTCCATATCTCAGTCCTTAATGACATTTCCAGTCTTCTGATACCTTACTCTCCTCCAGGAAACTCTGACCCAGCTACACCGTCCTACTGGTGGTGGTTTTTTTTTTTTTTAACAACACTCCATCTTCCATCCCTTGGCCTTTCTATTAGCTATTCCCCATACTTGAAAAACTCTTCCCCCAACCCCTCACCTTTGCCTCTCAGTTGCCCTGGCTTCCTTCAAGACTCAGCTGAAATCCCACCTCAACCCTCACTCCTTTAATATCTTCTCCTTTGAGATTACCTTCCAACTACTCTGTAGGTATCATATCTATACCTAGTTATTTGTATGTCTTTCTCCCATTAAAATGCCTCCCATTAAAATGCCTGCTTCATCGGTGCTAGGTGGCACAGTGAATAGAGTACCAGCCCTGGAGTCAGGAGGACCTGAATTCAAATCCGGTCTCAGACACTTAACACAAAAACTAGCCATGTGACCTTGGTCAAGTCACTTAACCCCAACTGCCCTTCAAAAAAAGACAAAAAAAAGTCTGCTTCGTGAAGGCAGGAATTTTATATCCCTAGAGTTTAGTACAATGCATGGTACATAGTAATAAATGCTTGCTGATTAATTGAAACATCTAGTAAGTACCTGCTATGGTCAAGGTTCTACAATAAATGAGGAAACTGGCTCCAGATCCTATACTCCATCCACTTAATCACCAGGTGACTTTAAGGAGTGGTCAGAAAGTTACAGGGATGGTGCATGAGGCTATAGGGGAATTGACACACTCCATTCGGGAACAATGCCAGAGTTGAGTCAATCATGGTTCCAGAGCATAGGGTAGGAGGAAAGGATTGGAGCAGGGGAGAGCACCAAAGATTTGGTAAGGCTATGGAGAAGATGGCCAGATATCTAGACTGAAGTGAAGCATGGGTACGGTTTTTCTTGAAAAAGTAGTATGAGAGAATCAGTCACCAATCAGGAGAGAGGGACACCAAGGCTGGCGGAGACCTGGCTAGGTTATTTCTGAGTTTCTGCTTTTTGTTCTCTTATTGGATCAATTGTATCTACCATCCATTTTATGGCAAAATATCACTGCATCAAATATTATCAAATGAAAAATTAAACCACTAGGTGGCACAGTGAATATAGTACCAACCCTGGAGTCAGGAGGACCTGAGTTCAAATGAGGCCTCAGACACTTGACACACTTACTAGCTGTGTGACCTTGGTCGAGTCACTTAATCCTAATTGCCTTGCCTTCCCCCTTCCAAAAAAAAGAAAGAAAGAAAAATTAAACCAACAACTTCATCTGGATTCAAGGGATGAGAAAGTTTTCATTAGGTACCATCTTGATTAAACAGGCTCATACAATGACCAGTTTTGACCTTGGATTCTTCCTCCTACCATCTGCCTTTGAAGCAGTTATTACCCTCCATTCTTCACACGGGGAAAAGCTGTGGAGGCAAAAGATGTACTGTTGTGTATGAGGAAGGTCAAGTAGGAATGTCCAGTTTGGATGAAGTCTAGATTATGTGGAGGAATGTATGGTGAAATCTATTGGAACCAGATGAGAAAGGGCTTAAACATGAAATAGTAGACTTCGTATTTTATCCTGGAAACAATAGGGAGCCATAACAGCTTTTAGAGTGAGGTAGTGACATGGTTGGATCTCTGCTCTAATAATGCTAATTTTGAAACTTGAAATTTTGTTAAAATGAATGTTAAAAATTATCTTTACATATAATTGGAAAAAATAAAATATTAATTTTAAAAAAGAATAGCAATTTGCCAGTTGTGTAGGAGACTGGTTAAGGAAATTGGATACAAGGAAACCAGTTAGGAAGCTAATAGAGAAGTCCAAATGGAAAGCATTGGAGGTCTAAGCTAGGGTGGTGAGTGTCAATAGTAAATGGAAAGAAGGAGGGATGTAAGGGACTGGATATGGGTGATGAGGAAGAATTTATAAACCTGGGTGACTGGAAAGATGATGCCCTCAACAGAGATGGGGGAATGACCATGGCAAATATTATATAATCCAGAAAAGCAGACAAGTGGGGTGGGGTTCTGGGAGGAATGATTCTTTCATTGTTACTTGAAATTAGAGTATGAAGGACAGGCATGTTAATGCCCAAAGGTATATCCCATCATGCCTTGAGGACCATCATTATATATAGAAAGAGCATCAGGTCTGGAGTTAGAGGACTTTAAATGGGTTTAAATTCTACCCCTGCCATGTATTGCTTTCGTGACTTTGGATAAGTCTGTGTCTCAGTTTTTCCATTGGTAAAGTGAGGGGTTTGGACTGCATGGCCTCTCAGGTGTCCTTCCAGCACTAGATTTATGAGCCTGCTGAAAAGTATTCTAGTGATCCCAGACTTAGGGTCACTGGAGTTGATGGTAGATTTTAAAGACCACACTATATATGTATACACTTTGTAATATGTGAAAGATGAAGCACCTGGACATATCATGGCTAATAATGCCCATCCTTTGGATGACATATCCCAGATCCTGATCTTTGTATGATTCTGGAATGAGCATTCCATATTCTATCCATTCCTGGAATGCAGTCCCTCCTGGCCTCTAGCTCTTAGAATTCCTAGTTTTCTGCAAAGCTCAGCTCATAGGCTGAGCTCCAATGATCTATCCACTGTGCCACCTAGCTGCCCAGTAGGCACTAAAATGAGAATTGATTTGTAAGGGCAACTAGATGATGAACTAGAGTGCCTGGAGTTAGGAAGACTCATCTTTCTGAATTCTCCTGGGTTCTGTTTGCCTCAGTTTCCTCATTTGTAAAATGAGCTGGAGAAGGAAATGACAAACTACTCCAGTATCTTTGCCTAGAAAGCCCCAACTGGGGTCATGGAGAGTCAAGAGTTGGACAGGAATAAACAACAAACTGATTAATTGATTAATACCTCAAAAGAACCAGATGAACTAATCCTTTAAAACTCCTGGAGATTTCTTATCTATTCCTGGATGAACTTCTACCTAAAATAGAATTCAATGATTCAGCATTTACAGTCATCTAAGATCACAGTTATTGCAATTAGAGTAATCTGGGTTAGATTAGATAAGATTAGAAAATGCCTTTATTATTTGGTGCCAGTATGCTGAACACTAAGATTCTGGCTACTATATACAGTGTGGCTGGGAGAAAGGCAATGCCTCACCTTCCCTGTCTCTGCTAAGAATCTGATGATCCACATAAACTTGACTTTTATAAACAAAGATTCATTTGCTTAATCTTTATGAGGCCAAGGTGGGCAGAAAGGCCAGAGAGAATGTCCAAAGCGGCTTGTCCTCAACTTTGGTGACCCACAAGAACAGTGGGGAAGGGTTTGTTCTCATTTTCCCTGCAGGAACCTTCTCTTCTGAACAAGATGTTCATCCCAGCAGCACAACATAGAACGCAGGAAGAAACCAGGGGACCTGGGTCCTAGCTCTGCCTCTGAAAACCAATGATGTAATCTTCCCCTCTTTCAAGTCCTAGTTAAAATCCCAGGAGCCATCTCCAATCCTCCTGATCAATATCTTGCCGCTGAGGCTGGTAACTTTGCACAGCATTCCCTCCATTAAATATAATTCACTTTTAAGTCATGAAATCACATCCCTGATGAGAAAGGACAAACAACAACCACAGCTAAAATTTTGCCTTCTACAGAAAGCCTTTACCACTACCTTCTAGTATGTTTCTTCTGCTGATTCCTTCCTATTTACGCTGTACATAGCTTGTTTGGACTTGGATGATATTCCCCCCACCTTAGATTGTAAGATCCTGGAGGGGAGGAACAGTCTTCTGCCTCTTTTTGTATCCTGAGCATTTAGCACTGTGACTGGTACACAATAGGCACTTAAAAATGCTTATTAACTGACTGACTGACCTTGGATAAGTCACTTTCCCTGCTTGAGCCTCAGTGTCCTGATCTGAAAAATAAAGGAATTGTAAGAAAGTATGAATATGAGAGTTGTTTGAGTTTTTTTTAAAGAGAAGAGATATAATGAACTGATGAGGGGGTAAAGAAAGCAAAACTATAAGAGAATAGACTATTATTACATTATTTTATTAGAAAAGGACAGTTAAAGGAAAGTTAATTCTGAATATTTGTAATGATCAACCTTGGTCTCAGAGATCAGATAATGAAGATACCTTTCTCTCCCCTTACCCAAGAAGTGGGGGCCATGGACACAATATTGGGTGAATTTGTTGCAGATTATTATTAAATGATCATTCAACATACGTTTATTAAGTGCCTGGGCACTATACTAAGCATTAAGACTCCATCATGCTATCAGTCAGTTTTCCTTATATATTTTTCTGTGTTACGAAAGACAGTTCAATGCAGAATGAGGGAGGCCATCTAGGAATATATCAGAAAAAAATTTTTTTATAAAGTGCAAGAGTTGGACAAAATAATATCTAACCCCTTCTACCTTGAACTTTCATTGTAATATTTGCCATTCTTCATTGCTACCAATTGCCTTTTGTTGCCTCCGCCCTCTAAGCTGTGCTCTCCACCTAGAATGGGTGTCCCAAAAGTCTTAATGCAGATGTAAACTTTGGACATTTTGCATAGCCAGCACTTTGTAACCTGCAAAGAGTGATGCAAGAGATAGAGTGCCAAGTCAGAAGATCCATCATCACTTAACCGTGAGTGCCTCAGTTTCCTCATCTGTTAAATGAGCTGGAGAAGGAAAGGGCAAACCACTCCAACATCTTTGCCAAGAAAACCCCAAATGGGGTCAAAAAGAATCAGAAATGACTGAGCAACAACAACAATCTGCAAAGAAATGATTTCATTTGACCATTGCATCATTTCATGTGAGCATCACGATGATTCTGAGGTCTATAAGGCAAGTATGATCATCCCCATTTTGCAGAAAATATGTTGCCTGTGGTCACGTAGCTACTAAATGTTGAGATAGATGTTGAATCCAGATCTCCATGGCACCAGGTTCAATACTCAAGCCTTGGGCAAATTACTTAGCTTTTCTCTTTGGACCTCAGTTTACTTATTTGTAAAAATAAGAGGCTTAGACAACATGATCTCTACATTTCCTTCCAACCTATGATCCTGTGAATCCCTAGAGAGATGAAGGACCAGAGTCAGGAAAATAGTTAGTGGGAGCTGGGTTGTGCAGTGGGCAGAGAGCTAGGATGAGAGTCAAAAAGACCTGCATTTAAATGCTCTCTAAGATTTTTCACTAACCTTGGGCAAGTGACTTGAATGGCTCTTAGCCTCAGTTTCCTATTCTGTTAAATGGGGAATAATCAATCTTGGTATCTACCATCCAGGGCTGTTGTGAGGATCAAGTGCCTTTAAAAGACTTGAGTCTTTTTTAAAAGTTCTATATAAATGTAGGATATGAACATTATTACTGACCAAAAAGCGTTGTGGTAAGGGAAACACTTTGTAAACCTTAAAAGTTGCTAGAAGAAGTACTGGACTTGTCCTTTTCCTTTGGTGCTGTGTGACCACAGAACATCATTTTCCTCATCTCTAAAATGGGTGCAATAAGACGGAACTATTGCATTAGAAAAAGTAGAAAGAACATCCCTCCCAGGAAGCCCTTTCCATAACATGAAATGCCACCGAAAAGTGAGCCCCCGAAGTGGGACAGCTGCCTCCAGGCCTGCATTCTCATTGCCCCAATGTTGAAGGAGAATGAACTTCCCAAATTGCTGATTTACGCTCTGCAGTGCCTTCTGTCCGCAGTTAACCAGGCCAATGAACAACCCGAACTCCAAGTGGCTCTGGAAGTTTTTTCTAGGACAAAGTTGGGGGCGGGGGACGGGAGGGAGAGGGAGGGAACTAGGTCTTTCATCCAAGTGTCCCTTTCATAGCCCTGGTGGACCAGCCTGGGGTGGGAGGGTGTTCTATAAACTATTTACCAGCATTCCTACTATGGTGCGCTCCCGTTAATAAGATTAGTAATTAAAATACTTGATAACAATTGGCAAGTGTGTTTTCCTCTCTGTGTAGTGGGTTGGGCTGGCTGCGGTCTCAGGCTGGGCTGGAAGAGCACCTGAGACAACAACGGAGTCACACGGGCTCCCAGGAACCCAGACACCGCGAACACTCACACAAGGAAGCGTCTAGGAAGCCTCGAGAGCCTGCATCGAGCGCGCAGGGAGCCGGTGCTAAGCGCGCTGGGAGCCGCGATGGTGGAGATGGAGAAAGTCCGACCTCAGTGGGGCAACCCCTTACAATTCATGTTCGCCTGCATTTCCTATGCAGTGGGACTGGGGAACGTCTGGAGGTTTCCCTACTTGTGTCAAATGTATGGAGGGGGTAAGTGAGATTTTCGCTTCTCCGTTCCGTGTTGGAAGGTTCCAAACATGATCTTACTGCTGGTCTTTTGTATGCATTTGTTGGGTTGGTTTGTTGTTTTTTTCTTTGTTTAAACCCAGAAGCACAGGTGTTCATCCTCCATCCCCCTTCCCCGGTGGCTCTAAATCTTTCTCCCCTTCCCCTCGAGTTCTTTAACTTCCCTAAAAAAACGTAAATCAAACAACGGCTCACCACCCTTCCCATTCTTTTCAGCTAAGCTGTCAACAAGAGAAAAAAAAGGAATCTTAATAAGGTGCTCCGTATGCAGCTGACACTTTCCCTCCTCTCCCCCTGGAGATCCAAGTTACTGCTGTTCTTAGAGCCTGGACCGGTGGAGTTGGGATTTGGGAATATAGGTCGCTTTAATGAGCAGATTAAGGCAGCTGATACCTAAATTACAATGGCCAATAAAATATTGGATAAACCTTTACTTTCAGGAGTAAGGAGAAGAATGGAAGTATGCTCTTGGCTTTTAGGAATAAGGAGAAGAATGGAAGTATAGTCTTGGCTGCTACGTTGCCTTCCCTACTTTGAAACTTGGCCCCCAGCCTCCAGGACCCTGGCCAGCGGGCACTAAAGCCTCCTGCAGGCCTTGGAAAAGGAAAATAAATTGCATTGATCTTAATCCAATTTTTAAAAATTCAGTAAAGAGTTTTGGAGTTTGGTGGGGCTTTGGAGTTCTAGAACACTGAGAAGGCAAAGCTTCTTCCATACATCTCCCCTCTTTTGTATGTTCCAATATAACTGGTAACCAACCTCCCCCATGAGGGACTGAAATAATGTTCTGACATTTCTTTGAACAACCTATAATCTAAAGTAATCTTAAACCACAACATTCTCCAAAATTAAAGCATGGAATCTAAACCCCAAGCCTATACTTTTGTATCTGAAAAGCACAGAAGATTGCAAATGTCTAGGAGGTTGTATGGTACATTGGAAAGGATTCTGGATTTGGAATTCAGAGGATAAAGGTTAAAACTGTGCCTCTAACACTTATCTTCTGTGTGACCTTGGGCAAATCATAAATGTTGTTGAGCCTCAATTCTGGAACATGAGAGTTTGGATTAGATCAGGGATTCTTAATCTGGAGTCCATAGGTTGTTAGTTTCAGGGTGTCTGTGAACTTGGATGGGAAAAAATACATCTTTGTTTTCATTTCCCTTTGGTTTCTTTTGTATCTTAATTAAAAACAATATTCTAAAAGGTCCATAGGCTTCACCAGATTATGAAAGGCTGCTATGAGACAAATAAGATTAAGAATTTCTAGACTGGATGAGCAATGAGACCCCTTCCAGTCTAAATCTATGATTCTATGATTTACTGTCATGATAGGAAGTGAGTCTAGGTCTCCATGGCCTGACAACATCATAAAAGATCTTAGGATCAAATCTCAAAATCTTTTACCTCTCCCTTCTAGTCTTCTCCATCTCTCTCACCCCATCACAATAGATTAAACACTCACATAATACAGTTGTTGGAACCAAAAGGATGTGACAACCTGCACACTTTTTTCTAAATGCTCTGTCATTGTGCGTCTGTGGGTGAATAAGGCCAGGAGATATGGCTATATTTGTCCATCTTTGTGAAGCATTGAAGTAAAATTCTGGATAAGAATGAAATGCTACTAAGAAACTTCAACACCTTGTGGCCCCTCTCAGGAAAAGGACCTAAGATTTACACCTATGTGTAAACCAGAGTATTTCATTATTGTTGACTTGCAGGTGAAGGTAATCTGAGTTTATGGAAATAGTCCAAGGATCAACTTCTGTTCTTAAATGAAAGGAAATTACCTGACCTTTGTGCAAGTGACTAGTTCTTGCTTGGCTTTGAGAGAGAGAGAGTACTACAGAATGGATTGATTTGTACCACTAGATAGGGAGTTAGGAGACCTATGTGTGAATCCTGACTCGTGCTTTGTGACCTTGGCTAAGTCACTTCACTTCTCTGAATCTTTTTAGAAAATCATCTATAGAATGAATGGGGTGCTAGTTCATCTCCAAAATACCTTCCAGCTCAAATATTCTTCAGTTTTGTGGGGAGGAGAGGAAGAAGTAGGGAAGTAGGACTGTTCTTTGGAACAAAGTCTGAGGCTCTGTCATCCAACACCTGCTAAGGCAGTAACTTTTTTATGCACAGTTGTTAGTTTTTCAAGCACCACCTCCTGCAGGAATCCTTCTCTGATTCTCCCTGCTCCTGCCCCACCTAAGTCATGACCTCTTTCTCTCCAGTCTCCATCCCTTTTCACTTCTCTATACCTATGACATTCTATGGCTTGTACCTGCTTACATCCCCTTGTTAGACTGAAAACTAGAAGGCAAGGACCTTGTCTGAATTCATCTCTGTCTCTCCAGCACTTAGAATAATGTGCTGCATATAGTAGGTGTTTTAATCAATGTTTGGTGAATTTGAATTTTCTGACTTCACTGTAAGATCTAAAATTGTTGCCAGGTTTATGTTGAAGTATCAGCCTGGTCATAAATGCCCCTACTCCCCCCGTCCCTACCTGTATATACATTCCTTCCAGAGTAGTGGTTCTGGAGTCAAAGGACCTGGGTTCCAATCCTACCTGTGATGCTTATATGACTTTGGATTGCTTCACTTGCCTGGATCTCAGTTTCCTCATCTGTAAAATAAGAGGGTTGGACTAGGTAGCCTCTGGGTTCTCTTCTAGTCCTGGTTCTATGGTCCTGAGATTTACCTTTCCTCAAAATGAGGGCGGGGGGGGGGGGAAACCTTTGCAAAACTTAAATGACTATAAATGCGAGTCATCATACTTGTTACTGGTCCTCCTAGCTCATAATTAAATTATATGCACATAGGTGATAGACTCTGAGAGGTAGCCATGGGGTAAGATAGAAAGATGGATTTGGGGTTGGGAAGACCATGGTTAAAACCTCGTTTCAGACCCATGGTAGTTGTATCAGCAAGGTAGTTGTAAAATCAGCAAGATTTTAGCCCCTCTGAGCCTCAGTTTCCCCAAGTGTAAAATAGGGACAATAGTCCCTGTATGATCTATGCCACAGGGATGATGTGAGGATCAAGTGAGAAAATGCTTCTCAAACAAGGAGTTCTTAAACTGGGGTTCATGGATATATTTGGGGGCTGGTGATTTGTTTTTCAATATTTTGACAATTGTCTTTCAACATAATTAGCTTTTTTGTATTTTACTTTATACATTTTAAAACATTAGGGATCCATAGGCTTCATGAGTCTGCCCAAGAAATCCATGACACAAAAAAAGATTAAAGACCCCTGGGATTGGTACTGAACCTGTGATTTCACTGATGTTAGGAACTTGTGATTTAAAAAAAAAATAAACAACCCCCTTTCTCTTCCAATACAGGTCAGCATTTCTCTGCTATCGTAGATCACTAAGAGGTTCAGTGACTTGTCCAGGGTCACACAGCCAGTATGGCATCAAGGTGGGACCTGAGCCCAGGTCCTCCTATCTCTGAGACCTGCTCTTTCCATAACACCAGGTTGCCTATGTAATTGTGAGTTATTATTGTTACTACAGCTTCAAGCCTGGAGAACTTGTAATCCCACTCTTTGCCAAAAAAACCCCAAAAAGTTCATGCAAGTTTATCACAAGAGGGAATGAGGGAACCTCGAAGTCCATGGCAAGCAGCTGCCTTCCAGAGTGGGCCGCCCCTAATGCTACTTGCTAAACAAAGGACTTGTTTGTGAACCACACAGCCAGGACATAATTCCCAGAATAATATGGATTAGAGCTCAGGGTTTATTTCTTTGGGTCTCCATCCCTTCATAGGCTTTCCAAGGCCCAGCCCAGTGGAAGGAATGTTAATTCTGGAGATTAAACTCCAAATAAAGAACATCAGTGTGACCTCAAAAATCAACTAGCCAAGGCTTCATCAAATCCTTTTTGGTCAAGTCAGCAGGTCTGCGGGGCATGGGCCTAAGGTCCCCCGTCAAAGGGTATTTCCAAAGGAAAGCATGATGGAGCTGTCCGTGTTAGAGCCGGTGCTGGCGACTTCACTGCAAAGGCCTGGGGAAGAGTGACATCCTTCTCCCTCTAGATCAGAGGTTCTTAATCTAGGGTGGATAGATTTCAGGGGCAGCTAGGGAGCTCCATAGTGCATAGAGTGATGGGCCTGAAGTCAGGAAGATTCATCTTCCTGAGTTCAAATCCTGCCTCTGAGACTTACTAGCTATGTGACAAGAAGGTGTCTTTGCCAAGAAAATCCCAAAAAGGGTCACAAAAAGTCAGACATGATTGAGAACGACTAAACATGAACCTGGATGGGAAAAAATATCACCTTTATTTGTACTAACTTTTGGTTTCCTTTGAAATCTGGGACATTTTATTGTATGCATTTAAACATTATTCTGAGGAGTCCATAAGGTACACCAGATTCTGCTAAAGGGGCCCATGACACATACAAAGGTATCTAGAGTCGAGATATTCAATGACACCCTCAGAGGAAAGATTGAGGTCTAGAAGAGTCCTGACTGTTCATCTAGGCCAATGCCTTCATTTTACAGCTGAGGAAACTGAGGTCCAGAAATGGGAAGAGATTCTCTTTGTATCAAGCAATCAAGCTCTTAACCCATCTCTTCTGACTCCAAATCCTATACTCTTTCTATTATGCATTATGAAGCCTATCTTTACAAATAACAGTGATTGCAGTATCCTCTCTATCTCTGAAGATGTGGTTCATGGTATGGTCAATAGAAAATTCATGTGTGTGTGAGACAGACAGGGAGGTAGAGAGAGAATGGGGGGTGAAGTGAGATAAATGAGAGAGGAAGAGAAGGAGGGAGGGAGTGGGGAGATGGAAAGAAGAGGGAAAGAGAGCACGAGAAATAGAGGGAGAAGCAGAGAGGTGGAGACAAAGAGAAGAAGGAGGTGGGGGGGTGGGGAGAGAGAGAAAAGAAGAAGAAGAAGAAG
Organism: Gymnobelideus leadbeateri; assembly: GCA_011680675.1. Taxonomy (NCBI): domain Eukaryota; kingdom Metazoa; phylum Chordata; class Mammalia; order Diprotodontia; family Petauridae; genus Gymnobelideus; species Gymnobelideus leadbeateri. The sequence goes on from WOXC01004382.1 coordinate 346,146, forward strand.
AAGAAGAAGAAGAAGAAGAAGAAGAAGAAGAAGAAGAAGAAGAAGAAGAAGAAGAAGAAGAAAGAAGAAGAAGAAGAAGAAGAGAATCAATGGATTCTTGGTCAGGTTTGGGTTGAACTGGATGGGGTCTTTCCAACTCTAAAATAGGTAGGAGGCATGTGGAGGTATAATTCCAATCCAATCTAATAATTGAATAATTAATAAATATTAAGCATTTATATGCTAGCTGGTGAAGAGATAAAGACAACACTAAAAATGGTCCCTGCCCTCAAGTAGTTTACATTCTGCTGGGAACACACACACACACACACACACACACACACACACACGCACGTGTTTGTATGTATACATTTGTATTAATATACAAGCACACACACATCATAATATTTATTAATGGAGAGATAGGGACTGGACTTAAGATTTCATTGATATAGGGAACTTCCAGATGAGGAATCTCTCTCTATCAGAGCAAATCAACACCATTCTAGAATTTAGGATCTTGGAGAGTTGCCCAGTTTATTGAGAATCTAGGTGTCTTACCCAGAGTCACACAGCTAACACATGTCAGAGGCCAGGTCTTTCTCCTCTAGAGCCATTTCCTCCCTTCCCCTTCCCCCAGTCACCTCTTTCTGTCTCTCTTCTTTGTCTCTCTGTCTCAGCCTCTCTCTCTCTCTCTCTCTCTCTCTCTCTCTCTCTCTCTCTCTCACTCTCTCTCTCTCTCTCTCTCTCTCTCTGTCTCTCTTCCTATCTATGAATCAGTAGAACACTGGGCAAAGCATCAGGAAGACCCAAGTTGAGATCTGTCTTCAAATACTTACTAGTTGTGTGACCCTTTGCAAGCCACTTAACTTCTTACTTTCTGCCTCATTCTTAACTGCCTCATTTTCTCCATCTGTAAAGTAGAGATAATAAAACCACTTGCCTCACAAATTTGTTGCAAGGATCAAGGGAGATAATAATTGTAAAGTGCTTGGCACAGTGACTGGGACAGAGTAGGCACTATAGAAACATTAGGTAATAGCTATTAAAAGAGGGCACTATTAGTATTGCTGTCAATCCTCTTACTATTAATAAAGGCTGGATGGCCACTTGCTGGGATGTTGTAGAAGGACGAACCACTACTTACTTCTAAGTAGAAGATGCCATCTCTCTGAGGTTGAGAGCTTGCTGGGGGATAATGTGGGAAAACTTCCTAGTGAAGAGTCTTGCCTTGAGCCCTGAAAGAAGTGCTGTCACACACGTCTATACACACAAACCTATTGTTACACAAAAGGGAATTCATTGGGTCTTATTTCTTTAAGTTAGTTCCCTAGTCAATAGTCTATATATCTTCCTGGTATAATTTTTAACGATAATAATAGCAATTGTAGAACTTTAAGGTTTACAAAGGGCTTTAAAGCATTATCTCACTTGATCTCTACAACCTTGCAAGGTAGATGCTATTATTCTCCCCATTTTGTAGATGAAGAGTTTGAGGCTGAGGGATTAAGGGTTTTGCATAGTCACACAGATAATAAGGACCTGAGGCAGGATTAAAACTCAAATCTTTCTGACTCCAGGTCAACCAACACTCTATTCACTGTACCGTCTTGTTGAGTTGTTTGCACCTCACAAAATTTGATTTGGATAATACAAAACATGATCCTTTTTCAAATAGGGGGAAGGGGGATGAAAGGAGGGATGATGGATGGAAGGGCATTCTTGGGGGGAGGGGAGGTTGGAGCCAGCTGAAGCCTATGGCCTTGGAAAGCCTCAGAGGATGCTCTGGCTCCTCCCCTCTACCCAAGGGGAAGAGAAGGCTGGGATGCCCGGTGCTTCATGACCCCATTGGGGGTTTTCTTGGCAAAGATACTGGAATGACTTGGAGTTACAGCTGAAGAAACTGAGACCAACAGGGTTAAGTGACTTGCCCAGGGTTACAAAGCTAGTAAGTGTCTGAGACTGGATTTGAACTCATGAAGATGAGTGAGTCTTCCTGACTTCAGTCTCAGCACTCTATCCACTACTCCACCTCACTGCTCCAATTTGCCCAGAATCACGTACCTGATAACAAAACCCAGGTTTTCTGATTCTAGGTCCATCCTTTTGTTCACTGGCTACCTCTAAGTAGGTGGTGTTCCAGGTAGAGTGCTGGATTTATAGTGAGGAAGACAAGTTTGAATCCTGCCTCAGTCACTTACAAGCTATGTGACTCTGGGCAAGTACTTCAAATCTCTCTGTGCCTCTGTTTCCTCATTGTAAAATGAGAGGGCTGGGATTCAAGATTCCTTCCAGGATATCATCCTTTTGACTCCCTGTGACTCTAATGGAGAAGCCCCATGATGAAGATTCAATAGTGAGCTAAGAACAGAAGAAGGGCAAGCAATCTTGGAGTACTGACAATTTCTATCTCTAGAGGGATTGAGATGTGAAGTTCTCTGAAGTATCTTTGGGTCATTCTGTGACTTGCAATCTATAGTTGGGATCTAAATTAGAGTTAGAGTTAGTGTTTCACTATAGCCACATTGATTCTAAACCAGTCTCCCTTCCTTCCCCATCACACACACACACACACACACACACACACACACACACACACACACACACATCTGGATAATTAAACACACAGCCATAACATTTCTTACACCACTAGGGATGTGCATCGCTGGGTGCAAATCAGAGTCTGGGAGCTCCCCTCTATCCCCACTTTGCACTGAAGTCTAGTTAAGGTAAACATCTGGAGCATCCTTGAAGGGAGCAAGGAAGGGAGATGTCACAAAAGAATGACAAGCAGTCTTAGGGAAATGGTAGAAGGGTATGGAGGACCTGGCTGCCAAGGAGATGGATCCTGTCTGTATAGGGACCGGCCACTCCTCTTAGCACCACTTGTAAGTGATAAGATGCCTTCTCCCTGGAGCCACTGCCACCTTTCTGTGTCACTCCAGCTGTCTGCCTCCCAATAGTAATTTTCCTCTCCCCCACCCAAAGCATGAAGTCCATGGGGACTGTAGTGTGTGTATGGGTGAAATAAGTCAGTGAGTTGAAGTCAGAAGACTTCATTTTTTAAAAGCAATTTCCCAAGGTTACAAGGCCAGTTATTTTTGTGTGGGTGTTAAGTATCTGAGGCCAGAACCAACTCTGGGTGGGTGCTTTTACTCACTGTGCCACCTAGTCGCCCAGAAGACTTCATTTCAATCTGGGCTTTTCCACTTTTATGGCCGTGAAATCTTGAGCAAGTTGCTGCCTTTCTCTGAGATTGTTTCCTCAACTGTAAAATTCAGGTGACAATACTTATTATACTGGATCTATCCCAAAGGGTAATCGAGAGAGAAGGTCTTAGTAAGCCCTAAAGCATTAGAGAAATGGGAGATGTCATTGGCTGCCCTTCAAGAACAGTTCTATCTAGACCAAACTGAGTGGACCTCTGATTGGAGTAAGCAGCTTTACCTGAGCCCCAAGGTGGGTCTTACTATCTAGGAGAGTGGAGGCTCCACCTCATTTCTGCCATACGCTCTATCTGACTTGGATCCCTAGAGCAAGGCTCAGCAACAGCACCATCTACTTTCTGAGGACTCTTGCTTATTCTTCCTGTTGTTAGTATTTGCCCCGCTCCTTACCCCCACCGACCCCCCTATCCTTACCTGACCCAGTTTACCAAGATTTTCTCAAAGGTTCATAGAATCAGACCTGGAGGGGAACTTAGATGTTAACTAATCCAACCCTGTCCTTTTAAAGATGAGAAAACCCAGGACTAAAGTGAAATGATTTGCCTAAGGTAATGAAGGATATACCAGGAATTGAATCCAGGACCTCTGATTTCAAACCCAGCACTCTTTCTACTGTACCCCACTAACTTTTATTTTTATATACCTTCTATTTCTTTATCTACAAATATGTTTTATCCTTCAAGCAGACTGTAAGCTTCTTGGAGAGCAAGGACTGATTCACTTTGGTATTTGTATCCCCTGGACATGACACATAGGAAGGAGCACTTAGTAAATGGTTGTTGGTTGCTTTGTCTTAGTTGTGCTGAGGAAAGGTGCCATTCTCAGAGTGGGATGAAAGGCCTATGGGCTACTGAATATGCTCAGAATAAAATAACTCCCCCAGCCAATTGGACACTTTATCTTGTGCCCTTTGGCATGCCATGGCTTCAGAAAGTTTTAGAGGAGTGGAAACAGAAAGAACAAAACTAAGGCAGGGTGACTAGGACTTTGACTCAGGGCACTAAAATTTAGAAGACAGCCCTTAAAATGTTTCAGCAAAATAAGAATAATTGACCTTAACACCTAATTAGTGAAATTAGTGAAAAGCATAAACTCCAAGAGCTTTCTTCACTGCCAGCTGCCTTCCCCAGGGGCTGTACCCATGTGAGCTCCTCTGTAGCCCAGCTGTGTTCCCACCCCGTTGTGATTTGTGCCTCTTGTTCCAGGCACAGAAAGTACTTGCTGCAGCTCTCGGCAAGGGGTAGCAGTGATCTGTAACCCCTGGACACTCCCTGGTGGCAGAGAGCCTTGGAATCCAGCCAAGTGCTTGGTGGACATTGTCCAGCTCCTCGTATGTTTCCCACTCCTCATTTGTTAGCTGAAAAACTCTCACTTTCGTTTCCTTAGTCCTGTCTTTCTTGGCCTGGAGCAAAAGCTCAATCATGTCTGCTATAAGCAAAAAGGAAATGTTTCTGTGGACACAAGAGCAAGTCTCTTGTCAACCACCACCTTCTGCCCACAGGAGTGTGGGCTCATGGGTCAGGATACGCCACTGCCCTTTCCACCAATGAATACTTGGTAGAGACAAAGCAGGACCCAGGTCAGAAGATGAGATCAGCCACTTTGACCCCGCTGACATAACTGTGCTAATGTACCCATGGAAGACGATAAGAACCAGCCCAACTGCAAATAAAGGGCATGTAATAGCCATTTAGAATAAATAACTACTGACGATTTTTAAGGGAGCAGAGATGCCAGTATAAACCCAAGTGTATGTAAATCTATCTTGTAAATTGCTTTTACTAGATTTGTGATCCCCTCTGGGTTAAGACCTTCCAGAGAGGATGCACTGACTTGCATTTGCACCGCCTTTGGCTAATCCTTTTAAAGAGTTGACAGATGCACTGAGAGATTAAGTAATTTGCTTGGAGTCAATTGTCAAAGATCCAATATAAACTCAAATATTCTAATTCCACAGTTCTCTAGCTGCCAATCCATTCTGTCATTAATTTATTTATTTAATAAAAGGCAGTGTTTTAGAAAGGGGGGAAGATCCCACGATTTCCATGCCTAGAGGATAGCTAAGGTTAATTACTCAAGAGTCACCACCGCTCACCTGGTGGCAATATGGGGAGAGTGCCTCAAAGGCAGTAAGCAGATGATATTATTTGCAAAACTACTTGGTGACAATATACACTGGCGGTTATTAAACGTTTTGGTCTCAGGATCCCTCCATAATCTTAAAAATTATCAAGCAACCCAAAGAATTTTTGTCCCTATGGGCTAAATCTAGCAATACTTATCATATTTGAAATTAAAACTAATAAAGTTTGAACTTATCAATTTTAAATAATAAAACAGCTACATGTTAACATAAGATTTTAATGAAAAATAGCTATATTTTCCAAAACAAAGACAATCAATGAGAAGACTAGCATTGTTTTATATATTTTTTGAAATGTTTTCACCTAGTAGTCTCTAGGGGCAGGTAGGTAGCACAGTGAATAGAGCACCGGGCCCTGGAGTCAGGAGGACCTGAGTTCAAATTTGGTCTCACATACTTGACACACTTACCGGCTGTGTGACTGTGACCTTGGCAAATCGCTTAACCCCAATTGCCCTGCCTTCCTCCCTCCAAAGTAAAAAAAAAAAAAAGTAATCTCTTTTTTTTTTTTAAGAAGTCTCTTTAAAGACTGGCTTCATAGGAGACGACTGGATTCTCTGCATTCAATCTCTTGTGAACCGAAATGTAGTTTCATTTCAAATGTATAAAGAAAATTGGGCCTCATATAGATATATAGTTGAAAAAGGGAGAAGGGGGGGCAGCTAGGTGGTGCAGTGAGTTGACCACCGGCCCTGGAGTCAGGAGGACCTGAGTTCAAATACAGCCTCATACACTTAACACAAAAAGCTAGTCGTGTGACCTTGGGAAAGTCACTTAACCCCAATTGCCCTCCAAAAAGCAAAAAAAAAGGGGGGGGGGAAGGAAAATAATACATTAGTATTCTTATCAAAATGCTTTTACCTTGCAGATCCCATAAAAGGGCTTTGAGGACCCTAAGGGATTCAAGCACCACACTTTGAAAATTGGAGTTATCCAAAGTATTGCACCCAGAGTAACACAAGTACTCAGTCATAAGTAGAATGTTTCACCTAGGACAAAAGTAATTGGGGGGTGGAGAGTACTCAGAGGGCACCCTGATAAGAAGGTGTTTCAATACGGGGACAATCTGACTCTTCTAACCCAACCCTTGGGAAAGAAGTAGAAAAAGAAAACAGGTAGAAAGAAGCAGAAGCCAGTATTTGACCTCGGGTGCATGTATTGACCCATCTCCTTTCTCACCAGCTCTCTCTTCATGACCAGAGACACACATTTGTGAAATGCTTTACTGGGGTTGGAGAAAGACTCTTCAGCTGAGGACTGTCAATCAGTCAATGGCCAAGAAGCCTTTGTTAACAACCTATTCTGTGCCAGACACTGTGCTAAGTGCTAATGAGAGAAAGAAAGGCAAAAATAAGTCCTACGCTTAAGAATCTCACATTCTAATAGGAGAGACAACATATAAACAACAAACAAGTGATATACAGAGTAAATTGGAAGTAACCTCAGAAGAAAGGCACTGACATTGAGGGTGATGGGGAAAGGCTTCTTCTTTTATTTAAGAAAAGTCTTATCATTTCCCAAATGATAAATGGTGGAAGGATATGAACAGGCAGTTTTCAGTTGAAGAAATTAAAGCTATCTATAATCATATGAAAAAATACTTCAAATCATTATTGATCAGAGAAATGCAAATTAAAACAGCTCTGAGGTATCACATCATACCTATGAGATTGACTAACATGATAAAACAGAAAAATGATAGATGTTGGAGAAGATGTGAGAAAATTGGAATGCTAATGCACTGTTGGTAGAGTTGTGAACTGATCCATCCACTGTGGAGAAAATTTTCAAAATGTGCCCAAAGGACTATAAAACTGTGCAATACCCTTTGATCCAGCAATCCATTACTAGGTCTGTATCCCAAAGAGATCATAAAAAAAGACCCACAGGTACAAAAATATTTGTAGCAGTTTTTTTTGTGGTGGCAAAGAATTGGAAATTGGTGAATGGCTGATTCAACAAGTTGTGGTATATGAATGTAATGGAATACAATTGTTTCATAAGAAATGATGAGCAGGCAGGTTCCAGAAAAACCTGGACTTTCATGAACTGATACTGAGTGAAGTGAGTAGAACCAGGAGAACATTTTCCTCAGTAACAGCAACTTGTGTAATGACCAACTTTGATAGACTTAGCTCTTCTCAGCAATGCAATCATCTAAGACAATTCCAAAAGGCTTATGCTGGAAAATGCTATTCATATCCAGAGAAAGAACTTAGAGGAGTCAGAATGCAGATCAAAGCATACCATTTTCTCTTTTTGTTTTTTTTTTTCTCATAGTCTTCCTCTTTTGTTCTGATTCTTCTTTCACAACATGACTAATGTGGAAATATGTTTAATGATTGTACATATATAGCCTATATCAGATAGCATGCCATCTTGGGGAGGGGTGAGGGAGAAAGGAAGAAAAAAATTTGGAATTCAAAATATTAAAAAAAGAAAGTTGAAAACAAAAAATAATTAATTAACATTTTTTAAAAAGGAACATTTTACTAATGTAGTAATATTTGGGCAAAGTCATTGCAATGGGTGTGAAAGGCAGACAGATAGACTGTTAAAGGTTATAAGAAAATAAAGTAATTTTTAAAAAAGGAAAACACAAAGGATTTTAGATAATTAAAATATTAAAACAAGCCTCTGGGATTTAGGTGAATGACTAACAAATCCATAAAAGAAATTAAATCTGAAAATTAGATCCTGTATTAGCACCTACAATATCCTGGAAGAAAAATTTTAATTTAACTTAATTTAACTTAATTTCGAGGTCTTGAGAAACACTGTTATGAAGAATGTAGGTAGCAGAAAAACAAATATTAACTTAAATTTGGGGTAAGTTTTTACTCAGGAAATATCCATACTATTTTATCTGAACTAATTACAAACTCTATGGACATCTTGAATACTGAATTCAAGAAAGGTTTATGATTCATAAGTTTTGCCAGTGGAAATAATTAAAAATGAGCAATACAATTCCTATTAGATTTTTCCCCATGAGTTATATTGATAATAAAGCCATAAGGAAATTATTCATAGGGCTGATGGTTTAACACCCAGTTTATTGCCCACTCGTAGGTTTAATAAAACAAGCAACACATCCTCCCAATGTTGGTGACAGTGTAGTAATTATATAAAATTCTCCAAGGAGTATCAAGATCACTGGAAATCACATGAAATACTGGTTCACTTACTGATAAGTGCTACATAAAAACAAATAGCATTATACACGATCTTTCCATTAAGCTTCGGTATGAGAAACTAACAGTAGAAACAGATCTTCTGGCAATCCTGTGAAATTAAGGTCTAGAAGATTCATCAGCAGGCCATAGGCATGGCTTACTCCTCATAAAAAAACATGCCTGGAAAAAAAAGCATTCTTCAGTTCAGGGGAAATGAAACCAAACCTGGATATGCCTTGCTGAAATCAAAAAACCACCTGATAAGAGATGACACATAAATATTAAGCAGGAGCGGCTAGGTGGCAAAGTGAATAGACCACTGGCCCTGGAGTCAGGAGGACCTGAGTTCAAATCCAGCCTCAGACACTTAACACTTACTAGCTGTGTGACCTTGGGCAAGTCACTTAACCCCAATTGCCCTACCCCCCCCCCACAAAAAAAATAATAAATACTGAGCTGGCAGGCGGATAAGGAATGGATTTTGGGTTGGGCTGATTTACACAGCTCATTTTCTTAAATTGTCTTGAATGCAAAAAGTGAAAAGCTTCATCGTATTTTCTCAGAAATTACTATAAAGAGTGCAGAGTCCCACACAGCTTAGAGACACCAAGTGGGTGCTGAGCCGCCGATGGCCCCCGGAGCGGAATCTTAGAAGGTTAGCCCTTGGAGCAGGATAGCCCCATGGCTCCGACGGCAGATACCAAGGAATGATGCTTGGAGAGGAGGGAGGGGACGCCCGCAGTTGACCAGCGGACAGAAGAGGGTCCCATTCCGACACCGACTCTTAGACTCCATTGTTCACCACTCACTGCTTATGCCTCTGTCTTCATAAACGGCAATTTCAATAACGTGAAGTCCTCTCTCAGTTGGGTCTGTCGGAAGGAGGCCCTGGGGGAGTATATATCTTAGCTTTTCATTCTGTTCCTGAATATATTTGATGATTTTCTAAAGAACCTTCTCATAAAGCGTTTCCATGCATAGTATATGCTGTCAAACAAGCTAAACAGCCTTCGAGGTGAGATTGGCTCCCACGATTTTCTGCTTCTGCATAAAGGTTACTTAGAGTACGAACTGTTTCTTCGAACTGCTGCCGGTCAATCAGGTTCTCCAGCTCAGCAGGGAGCTTGGTTTGGAACTGGCACCGGGTGCTGCTGGTGTAGTCCCGATGAACGAAGACTTGGGCGGACACTGGCGCGGGCTACGGCTTCTTGCAGGCCTAATGGCCCAGACTGGGCTGGGTCAGGCCCGGCTTTGGGGGACAAGACAACCGAGGAGACCTCAGACCCAGGTGCCGACTCCAAATCTTCCCTTTCAAGACTTCCTGCAGCTCAGTGAGAACCTCTTTCCTTGTGCCTTGCCGCTTATCCAATCAAAGCCTACTCTCAAGAAGGGAGCCAGAATGCATTTATACTTCATAAGTCATAGCTTTGGACCACGAAAGGCTATTAGAGATAATCTAGTCCTACCCTCTTCTTCTTACACTTGAAGGAGCTAAGCCCCAGAAGGGTTGAATTTGCCCAAGGTCATGCCCTACTTACTGTCAGAGTTGGGATTCAAACCAAGGTTCTCAGACTCCACATCTGGGATTCTTGACGCTGGTGTATATATACACCATCCTGAGTCCATCATACAATCAGTCTACGCAAAAAGGCTCAACTGAGGTCATCTCTGAACTAACGCCAAGTAGGTGAACACCTACTATTGTTCAAATTGGCCCAGGCCTAGAAATGCTGTAAAGTTAAGTGGCCGACCTAATGTTGGAAAACTTTCACTACAAAACCCATGGCTCTTCCAAACTTCATCAGTAGATGATGGCACCACCCATTCCTCCAGTTTTCCAGGTTCGTACCTTCAGTATTACGTTCTTCACTGCTCACTCTCCCCACATATCCAATCAACCCCCGAATCCTGATGTTTCTGCATCCATATCTCTAGAATCTGATCCCTTGTCTTGACTCACATAAACCCCTTTCACTTCTCACCATATTATTGCAACAAACCGAAAATTACTCTCTCTGCTTCACGTCTTTTCCCATTCCATTCCAGTCTCCACACATTCCAGAACAAATGCTTATTGTCCACCCATAGGTTGATCTAGAATTCCATTAGCATCACACTCTAGCTACCTGACCTCACTAGCTTTAGACCCGGGTTTGCTGATTTAAGAACCACTGAAGTAGAAACACTGGCCACTGCATTACTATGTCCTTTTTTAAATTTGTGATTAATCTCCTGCCCCCCAGACTTTGCATAAGTGATTTTCCCCTAGTGCCTCATTTTTGCATAGTAGAATCCCTCTCTACCTTCAAAGCGCAGCTCAAGGCCACCTCCTACAGGATTTTCCACCTCCCCAGTGGGAAATACCCTTTCCTGCTGGAAATTAACTTTGCATTGCTTACTCCTCAGCCCAGCATCAAAGGCTTTCCCCAACCTATACCTCACACCAATGCTACCTTTCCATGCATGTATTGGGTAGTTCCTGCACACAGTGAATTTTATTTTCCTTCCCATATTTGTATACTATTTCTATATGCTTTCCCTTTATATACCTTCCATTTTGCTCAAATCAGTCTACTCACTGTTCTCCAGACACAGCTTTCCCTTTCTCACCTCAATGCCTTTGTGTATGCAGTTCCTCATGGCCTTTGACCCACATTTCTGCTAGTTGAAAACCTACCAGTTCAAATACTAACTCTCCCATGCTGCCTCTCTTCCTGCTAATCAGAAGTGAGGTCTCCTGCTTTGAACTCTTGTTCCACTGTTCTCTTGTATATTCTGATGTTTTGTGTTGTAGTATAGTCCTTTCTATCACCCCCTACTACAAGACTGTAAGCCCACTGAAGGCAGAAACCCTATCATTTTCATCCTTGTAATGTTCCTCAGTTCCTAGCAGAATCCCATGTACTCAGTGTTCAATAGGTGTTCACTGAATTGAGCAGTAATTAAATCCATGTCGTCATTGCTTAGAGCTGGAAGGAACCTTACATGATCTATTGATCTTCGAATCCTCTCTTTTGACAAATGAGGAAACTGATCCCCCAGAGGGTGGAGGTGACTGAGGTCAGAGACATTGCAAATAGCATTGGTCATTGAAACAAAGTTCCCTGCCTTCATACAAAACCCTTTTTTCCAGGACATCATACTTGCTTCTCCTAAGTGAAGGGCAGAGATGACTTTCACTTGCTTTCTCCTGCAGGTGGTTTTCTGGTCCCATATCTCATCATGCTTGTTGTTGAAGGGATGCCCCTTCTTTATCTGGAGCTGGCCGTGGGACAACGTATGCGACAGGGGAGTATCGGGGCATGGAGGACGATAAGCCCCTACCTTCAAGGAGTCGGTAGGTCCCCCATTCTTGCATTCTTGTTTTGTTCACCTCATCATGGCAGGTACAGGTTGACTTGGGGAATACCATGCTCAATCTAACAGAGAACATTAGATTTCTTGCCTATAAGTGTATCTGCTAATAGTAGAAAACCCCCAAAGACAAGTTTGGTTATAATAAAGGGGACAGGAAGGGATGAAGATAGGAAGGGAACGGCTGGATAAAAAACAAAACAAAACAAAACAAAAAACAAAACCGAGAAGGTTGCCTATCAATAGAATTGCTGAAGCAAGCAGTCATTTGGATGGTAGGTAAGAATATTGGGAGAGGGAGAGAATGTGTGATTTACTTGGGAAACTCAACCTTCCAATGCACCTGCTGTGCAATGTATAGCCATAGAAGGCTGCCTGTGTCACTAAGGAGTTCAGTACCTTGCTCAGGTTCACAAAATTAGCATGTCACAGGTAAAACTTGAGCCCATGTTTCCTAACACTGAGGCTAGTTCTTGCCACGAGGAAAGACACAAGCATTTGTTAAGTTCCTACTATCCTTCAGGCACTTGACAAATATCTAATCCTCGACACAACCATGGGAAGTAGGTGCTATTGTGATACCCATTTTATAGTTGGTAAAAATTGAGGCAGGCAGAGGTGAAAGGGTCAAGCAGATAATAAGTTTTTGGGGCCAGATTTGAACTCGGGTCTTCCTGACTCTAGATCTAGTACTTTATCCATCCTCATTCCCCCCCCCACCCCCTCCAATGGCTTCTATACCATGTGCCAATAATACTAACTCATATTCCATATAGCACTCTAAGATTTACAAAATGTTTTTCACAACACCCTTGTGAAGTAGACAATGCAAGTATTATTATCCTGATTTTACATATGAAGAAACTGAGGCTCCATGAGACCAGTCAGTGTACCTGGGATTTCTCAGCTATTGTGACTTGAGTCACTTAACTAACTCTAGTTCTTCATTTACATGGCTCTGCCTCCCAATAAAGAAGCAGCTTTGCTACAGTGGAAAAAGAATGCTGGGTCTGAATCAGAGGGTGTGAGTTCAAATCCCAGCTCTGCCACTTGCCAGTCACATCTTCTCTGGACCTCAGTTTTCCTCATCTCTAAAGTGAGGTTGGACTAGTGATCTTGGGGTCCATTCAAGTTCTAGATTTGGCATCCCATGATTTCCTTCCAATTCTACGTCTTAGACCCTAAGCTCCTACAAATGCCCTCCCAGGAACAAATGCTAGCAGATATAAATGGGTCAGTGAAAGAGCCCTAGCTGCCTTGGCCAAAGAAATCTGCCTCTACATTGAAGGCAAAGCAAGCTCATTTTCCCTTTGCCTCTGCTGTTATGAGTGATCTCTCCTACAACCAAATTCTCTTCTATCTTGCTACCATCTTGAATAACCAGTCCATGGTCCAGAGGCAAAAATGGCAGAGGGATATTTCAGATGGACCCATAATTTGCCAATATTAGAAAAAATATGTAGGTGATACCAAGTCAGCCTGGATAGACTAGCTGAGGAAACTTCTGAAATCAGGCTGTTTCACCATCAGTGGTCAAAGTCGATTTTCTGCTCTAAGAAAGAGGGTAAAAATAAACAGTTATGCACACCAACATTTGAATAAAATATTCAAGTACAAGGCTGGGTCAGCTCCCGTGTCTGCTGCAAAATAAATCTATCTCCAAGGCCCTGCAGCCTGGGAGATGAAACTGACTCTCCTCCGAATGACTGTTAATTCTTAACACTTGGGATATGTTGTTTTTCAGTCCATATTGAGCATAAATAATTAATAATAATCCCTAGCATTTATATAGAACTTTATGTTTTTCAAAGAAATTTACAAATATTACTTCATTTTAACCCTCGAAACAATCCTGAGAGGTAAGGTGCTATTATTATCATCAGTTTACAGCTGAGGAAACTGAGGCAGTCAGAAGTTAGATGACTTGCCTAGAATTACACAGCTAGTAAGAGTGTCTGAGCTTTGAACCAAATCTTCATGATTCTAGGTCTAGCCACTGTACTACCCAGCAGCCCACCTAAAGAAATCAGCAAAATGAGTGCTGTGATAGGAATCCTTACCAGGAACCTATACCTATATCTTGGCAACTTCCATTCTTTACGTCTAGGTCTGCTCTTTGGAGCCGAGATGAGCAAGGCAAATCCCTCTGTCATGTAACAGACATTCACATACCTGAAGATTGCCCTCTCGCCCTCCAAATGTTCTTTTCTCCTCACTCTTGATTCCTTCCACCAGTCCTCATGTGTCATGTCCCCCAGGTCTTTCACCATCCTAGTCATTCTCTTTTAGAGACATTCCAGCATAAAATGGGGCAATCACAACTGAACAAACATCCCAGATGTGGTTAGTCTTGGGCAGAGTGCAGGAGGATGATCACCTCCCTCACTGTAGATGCTAAAGTTTGATGCCTGTAGTGTTAAATTGCCTTAACACTTTTTGGTTGTCCCACTAGATGCCTCTGGTTTCATAATCCAGTGTGCTTGCTCCTCCCACAAACTGAATAAGAATGACATCTTTTGCCTTCTTTCAAGTCATTGGTAAAAAATGGGGAATAGAGGGGTGGCTAGGTGGTGCAGTGAATAGAACACCAGCCCTGGAGTCAGGAGGACCTGAGTTCAAGTTTGGCCTCAGACACTTAACACAAAAACTAGCCATGTGACCTTGGGCAAGTCATTTAACCCCAGTTGCCCTGACCTCTCCCCTCCAAAAATTAAAAAAAAAATGGTGAGTAGAATGGGACTGAAGATAGATCCCTGGGGCACTCCTCTAGAGACCTCAACAGGATACCATTACTCATTGCACTTTGGATTTAAAATCTAAATCTACCTAACTGTGTTATCATCCAGTCCTTTTTTCCCCCATCTTGTCCACAAGAATAGGAGGCAAAGCTTTGTCAAATGCTTTTCTGAAATTCTGGTATACTTTGAGTGATCCTCTAACTTAACAGTGTAGTAACCCTACCAAACGAGAGCAGCTAGGTTACACAGTGGATAGAGCAATGGGCTTGGAGTCAGAAAGACTCATGTTCACGAGTTCAAATCCAGCCTCAGATACGTATTAACTGTGTGACCTTGGGCAAGTCACTTCATCCTTTTTGTTTCAGTTTTCTCATCTACAAAATGAACTGGAGAAGGAAATGGCAAACCAGACTAGTATCTTTGTCAAGAAAATCCTAAATGGAGTCATAAAGAGTTGGACACATGTGAATAGCAAACCAAAAAATGCAACAGTAACAATGAAAATTATAGTAATGATAGCTAGTATTTATATGCAGCCTTTAAACTTACAAAAGTTTCCCATATCTGCCCCTCACAATAATCCCATCAGGACTATTACTAGTCCATTCCACAGGTGTGGAACTTAAGGCACAGAAGGCACTTCTTGATGAAGTCATGTATGTGGGCTCTTAGTGCCCACAGCTTTTCTTTCTAAAAGGTCACAAGCCATTCCTTTAATAATGTTTTAGAAGAAGAATAGGCTACAGTTTCAATAAACAAATATTGATTAAGCACCTGCTGGGTTATTATATGTAAAGAGCCATGCAAGGTATTAGGGGGGTATGAAGAATACAAGACAGGGACCCTGTCTTCCAAAAGCTCATGGTCTCATTAGGAAGATGAGACCCAACACAATGGAATGAGTGTTGGCTCTGGAGTCAGAGGGCTCAAATCCTTCCTATGATTTGCAGGACCCATATGACTTTGGGTGAATCACCTCACCTCTTTGGGCCTTGATTTCCCAACCTGTAAAATGAAGGGGTTGGGTTAGATGGCCTCTGATGTCCCAGTTCTAGGGATTGATCACATGACATGTAAAAAGTAAACTAAGAACACAAGGTATTATGTAAATGTACACAAATATGAAGTGGGATAATGGTTTTGAATATTGAGAATTTGCCATGAATTGGGATGGTCAGACTACATGGAGGAAGAGAGGCTGAAGCTAGGCCTTGAAGGATGTATAGAAATGATGCTAGAGAAGAGAAAGATGGAGAGGAAAGGAGAGAGCAATCTGGGGAAGGAAAATGGTGCCAAAATAAGAATACATGTGTTTGGAGTAACAGGAAGTAGACCCCCCTTTGGCTGGAGCCCATTAGTTATGCAGATTACCCAGGAGTTGACAGGTTCTATAGGCTCATCGTGGCCCTAAGTCTTGTAGGACTAGGGTCATGTGCATAGCCATCATCATGCCTACAGAGCAGAAAACTGTCCCCATCAATGCTTTGTCCTTGATCTTGCTTTCAGGCATTTCCAGCGTGGTCGTCTCATTCTTCCTCTCCATGTACTACAATGTGATTAACGCCTGGGCCTTTTGGTACCTCTTCAATTCATTCCAGGTAACTACGGAGACTTTGGCAGATGTGCCAAGGCTGGGGGATAGAGTCACACAGAGGTTGAGATCAGGGTCTATCCCTGATTTGCCCTCTGGGGAAAGGGAGGCACAGGAAAATGAATCTTATAACATTCATCTGGATGGCATTATTATATTAGTATCAGCACAAGGAGAATACTCCAAAACTTCTATTGCAACAGGCTGAGGGCAAAACACAATGGAGGAGGGATCGGGATGAGAGATCTGGGAGAAGTGTATCCATTTGAGGATGGCTGTGTCCCCAAAGGAAGTCCCCCCACCCAGTTACATTTTCATTTTCTCCATAACTTCTGAGAATTCACTGGCACAAAATTCCTGCAGATGGTTCCATGAAGGATATTTTAAATAAAGGGAAATAGAGGTGGGTCCTTATGAGAAGCTATCTGGAAAATATAATGAAATTTCTATCATCAAAGGGTATGATGACCTTTGCCATTCCTATGCCTTTTTCTTGTGGTCCTCCTGTGTTTTCTGACTTTGGGGAAGATGGGCCTCTTACCTCTTCTATCCCCTTCCAGAGTCTAAAGGCAGTCTTCAGGGATAATATTTGTCATTTCTGTGGGCTCCTTTCTGGTCTCCCCATGGGCTTTCCTTTCTCTGACTGAACCTCTGCATTTTGACACTTCTGCCTTGATACTAAGCCTATTCTTCACCTCTAATTTGATGATTCAACTCAAGTCATTTATTTTTTCCTATAGTAACAATAAATAATAGTGGCATACATTTCTATAGTGTTTTAAATATGGCGAAATGTTTTGCATATATTCCCACTTAAGCCTCACAATCACCCTGGGGTGTGGGTATTAGTATCCCTATCTTACAGAGAAGGAGGCTAAGATTTAGGAGTTAAGCGATGGCTCGTGGTCACACAGCTAACAAAATGGAAGAAGGAGGATTTGAGCCCAGGTCTTCCTGACTCCAAGCCCAGCACAAAGACCCTTCAGTGTCTTCCTCCCTTTTCTCTTCTTCTCACCCAGCAAGGAAACAGAGAGCAGGAAACACACTGTAATAGTCACTTGGAAGGAAGAAAACTAGATCCCCTTTCCTTCAAGCCTAGTGACAAAGTGGAGCAGCCTTTGGGTTTAGTGAGATTTGGGCAATTGTAGATTCATGGCTAGACATCTTTGTGAGTAGCTTGGAGTCTTCTAGTGTCTTGAAAATACTCAGATGCTTGACTCAAACAATCCATACTTAGAATCTATATATTTGTCCCTTTGACCAAGTGATTAGATCTATACTCCAAAGAGACAAAAGCAAGAGGAAAAAACCTCATGTGCACAAAAATATTTATAGTGGCTCTTTTTTTAGTAGCAAAGAATTGGAAAGTGAGGGCATGTTCATCAACTGGGGGAATGAACACTGAACAAGTTATGGCGTATGACTGTAGTGGAATACTATTGTGCTGTAAGAAATTATGAAGGGGATGGTTTCAAAGAAACTTAGGAATAGTTATATGAACTGATACAGAGTGAAGTGAGCAGAACGAGGAGGACAGTTTCTATAATAACAATATTGTTGGGAGAATCACCTTTGAAAGACTTAGGAACTCTGATCAACACAGTTGAATCAACCACAATTCCAGAGAATCCATGGTGAAACATGATATCCATTTCCAGATAGAGAGGTGATAGACTCAGAGTATGTAATAGAAGTGAATATTCTTTTACATGTATACACACACTTAACTGTATATTCTTTTTTTTTCTTTTTCTGTTCTTTCCTTATTTTGGACATGGCTAATGAGAGAATTTGTTTTGCGTGACTATATGTGTTTTTAATAGGTCTTGGGTTCTGTTTTTTTTTTTTAAGCTTCTTAATGGGTGGAGGAGGAAGGAGAATTCAGAACTGAAAATAAAACAAAGTTGAATGAAAAATGAATCTCTATATGAAAGTGGGCTCATGTCTCTGGGCCTCAGTGTCCTCATCTGTAAAATAAGTAGGTTAGATGAGGTGGCCTCTCAAGTCTCTTCCAACTTGAGGTCTATGATCCTATAAATTCTTGGGCAATGTTATATAATAGAAGACACTGGATTTGGAGTCAGAAGGCCTGGGTTAAAGTCCTAGATCTGCCATTTGTAGGCAAGTCCCTTGATCTCTTTGAGTCTCAGTTTTCTTATCTGTAAAATGGAATTAATAATACTTGCTCAGGGCAGCTAGGTGGCACAGTAAATAGAGCACCAGCCTGGAGTCAGGAGGACCTGAGTTCAAATCCAGCTTCAAACACTTAACACAAAAGACTAGCCATGTGACCTTGGGCAAGTCATTTAACCCTAATTGCCCTCCAAAAAGCAATAAATAAATAAATAATATTTGTTCAATGTATCTCACAGGTTGTGATGAGAATGAAATAAGAGGATAATATGTCTTTTATAAGATAATCTCAGTTAGTAACCATAAAGCACAAATATCAGCTATTATTTCTCCTCCAATATGGAGTCTTGGTCAATTGGAGTTTCCATTTGAACAGATCCTCAAAAAGAAATTGGCCAATTTGAGGGCAATTTTCTTTGGAGTTGTCTTTAACCTCTTCACTGACCCATTAACTCAAAAGGAAATATCATGATAATGAGCTACCACTCTGAGAAACTGTGCACACTTTAGCACACACCTTACAGGCACGGAAGATTGTTGAATTTTGTGAGTCTCGCTAATATTTATTTATTCAGTCAGTTGGTCTTAAGTAGAGTCTTTGTGGAGGAACTCCATGTTCCTGCAATGTTTGGAGTCTTGTTAACTAGGACAAATTATTTGAAGTGCATATCTCAGAAGGCTGTTTTTGAGATTTGCGACATGGAGGTGTCACCAGAATGAATGCTGATTGAGTAGTTAAGCTTCCAGTGCACTCCGTTTAAAGAAAGGATGGGAGTCTCTAGGGAGCAATAAAATGCATTTTTCAGTAGCTAAAAATGCAAGTGAGAGATGTAAACCTATGGCAGGTGGAATAACAGAAGGAAATACAGCCAATTCTCTTTCAGGCAGATCTAGAAAATGTGCTAGACCAAGTCCTGATAGAGAAATACAAGAAATAATCACAGTCATTTTATTGTCAGCCCAGGAAGACAGATAGGGAGGTCTGTAAGAAGGACAGGGTCTAACCTAGAATGATTATTGAGAGCACTCCAGAGCAGGGAAAGACTGTACATCAGGGCAAGAAGTCCCAGAAAAAGCATAGAAGAGTATGACCTTATGCAGAATGAAGAAATAGGTACTAACTGATAGTTCTATTACTGACTATTCAGTTCCAGATCACAAATGCAGAGTGGACTGAGGAGAGGACTTGTGTTGAGAGTGGCATCCTATGGTGAAAAGGAGTTGTAGGTCCTAGACTATGTACTAAGCAAGGGGCAAGCCCAGATATAATCAACAACTGTGTGACTAAGATGCCAGGAGTGAATTGAAGTATCATTTCCAGCTTCCAGCCCAGTCTGAAGCCTGAATAGGAATAATCTAGGCAGGAATCCTAGACCAAAGAAGAACCTGCTCTTCCATCCCTTGAATCAGCAGAGCCTTTCAGTTGGCTAATAATGGTTGAGTTCAGCAGTTGTCTACTGAAACTCCAACCAGGGCAAACCCACAGACATATTACTAAGCAAATTGCAGAGCTCAAACCAGGAGGTTAGAAATTAAACCTTGCCCTGGGTCAGAACATTTTAGGAATGCTGAAAACTTGGAGAGCATCAGGAAGAGTTGGCCCTGAAATCTTGGAGTAACACAAAATTCAATATCCCAAGAAAGAAGCAGCAGAATCAGCCCAAGCATTCCTACTAGAAGTGCATAGAACTTGGCCTTAACATAAAGCCTGAAGAAAGAATGTAGGCAGGAGTAATTTTTTCAAATTCCATTATAAAAATCTTTTATGGTGATAGGAATACTCATGACAACAAATCAGAAGAGAATGATGTCCAAACATTTACAAATAAAGCCTCAAAGGAAAATATGGCTTGGGCAAAGTTCAACTAGAATTCCTAAAAGAGATGAAATGAGGTTTTTAAAAAAGGCATTTTAAATGATTTTATAAATAAAACGAGAATGCTAGCATAAAATTTTGGAAAAGAAATTAAATCTATGGGAGAAAGAATTAGGAGTAAAATTAACTGCTTGGCATAAAAGGTTTCATATCTTATCCAAGCAACAAACTCAAAATTAGAAAGGACCAAATAAAAATTAATTATTCCATGAAACAACAAGAAATATTACAACAAAGTCAAAAGACTGAAAGAAAAGAAGAAAATGCAAAAAAAAAAAAAGAAAAAAAAAGAACTGACTTGGAAAACAGAGGAAAGATAATTTAAGAATTGTTGTTCTACCTGAAAGCCACACCCAGGTCAAAAGCCTATATATCCTATATCAAAAAATCATAAAAGAAAACTGCCTAGAACCAAAGGGCAAAGTAGGAATAGAAAGAAAGCAGTAGTCACTGGGGGGTAAAAACTACAACAAAAAACAAATTCTCCTAGGAACATTATAACCAAAATCTAAAGCTTCCAGGTCAAAGAAAAAAAAAATCCTGTAAGTAACCAGAAAGGATTTAAGTAGAGCCATAGTCAGGATCACGAAACATTTAGCAGTCACCTCTGTAAAGGTACAGAGAGCTTGGAATACAATATTCCAGAAGGTAAAGGATATAGACTTAAAACCAAGAATAAATTACCCAGCAAAACTGAATATAATCCTATTTGGGAGTGGGAGGGGGGCAAGGATTGGTCTTTAGTGAAGCAGAAGATTTGCAAGCATTCTTGATGAAAAGATCAGAGCTGTGGTAGGAACTTGGAAGTGCAAACACAGGAGTCAAGAGAGACACAAAAAAGGTAAATGTGAACAAGCAATTATAAGGGACAAAACATGGGTAAACTGTTTACATTTTAATATGGGAAGATGATATATGTGTCCCAATCACAAAGAATGTCTAATTCAACAGAGAGTCTGAGAGTGGTTGTGTTGTGCTTTGATGGTTTTAAAAAGAAGAGTGGAAAGGAAAGGGAAGAGAAACACACTGGAGGGAGGGAAAGAAGGAGAGAAGAAAGATGGGGACAATTATGTCACACAATTGAGGCATACAAGTACAAGTCTATATAACAAGGAGTAAGAGGAAAAGGGAGTGGGTGACACTTGAACTTTACTCTAATCTGAACTGATCAAAGAAGGAAAATATATACACACAGTTGGGTACAAAAACACATTTCACTCAACAGGGAAACCGGAGGGAAAGGAGTAAAGGGAAACAGAGAGAATAAGAGGGAGACTAAATTAGGGAAGAAATTAGTCTTAAAACACTCTAATTGGCAAAATTGATAAAAAGGAAAATAAACTCTGGAGGGGTTTTAAGAAAAAACAAGTACCTTAGCACATGATTGAAGGAGCTATGAATCAGTCTAGTCATTTTGAAAAGGAATTCAAAACTATGCCCCCAAATTTATTAAACCGTGAGTATTCTTCGACCTAGTGATTTCTCTAGATCTATACCCCTAAAGAGATCAAAGAAAGGACCAATGTATATGTCTGTGTGTGTGTGTGTGTGTGTCTGTGTGTGTGTGTATAAACAGCTCTTTTTGCAGTGATAAAGAATTTGAGGGGCGGCTAGGTGGTGCAGTGAGTAGAGCAAAGGCCCTGGAGTCAGAGGGACCTGAATTCTGATCTGGCCTCAGACACTTAACACACAAACAAAAAAAACCCTAACCGTGTGACCTTGGGCAAGTTACTTAACCCCAATTGCCCTCCAAAAAGCAAAAAAAAAAAAAAAAAGAATTTGAAATAGAAGGGGTGCCCATCAGTTTTCAGCCATTGAAGAATGGCTGAACAAGTTACGGTATATGCATATATATATATCATCAAGCTAAGTAATTATGCAGGAAATGGTTTCAACAAATCTGGGGAGATTTCTATGAACTGATAACAGAGTGAAGTAAGCACAACCAGGAGAACAATGTTTACAATAACTAAATATCGCAAAGACAATCAACTTAAATAGACTTAAGAATTCTGAACAATGGAGTGACCAATCCCAATCCAGAAGACTCATGATGAAACCTGCTACCTACCCACCTGATAAAAGAGGTGATAGACATTTTTAAAATGACCAATATTTGAATTGGTTTTTCTTGACTATACAGCTTTTTAACAGGGTTGTTTCTTTTCTTGTTTGTTTTTGCTTTTTGGAGGGGAGAAGGCAGGGCAATTGGGGCTAAGTGACTTGGCCAAGGTCACACAGCTAGTAAGTGTTAAGTGTCTAAGGCCGGATTTGAACTCAGGTCCTCCTGACTCCAGGGTCGATGCTCTATTCACTGTGCCACCTAGCGTCTCCCTTCTCTTCTTTTTTTAAACTTTCTTTCTAGTTGTGGGAGCTGGGAGAGAAGGAAAAGTAACAGAAATGGGAGAGAAGATGGATATTCATTGATTGAAAAAAAAATGAACAACTAAACCAAAAAGATTTTGGTGGCTGTATCTTAAGTCACAGCATCTTGTCTGGACCTGAATGATAATGACGAACCCTACACCTTGAAATTTCAGTGTTGGTCCAATTGCCATGACAAGAATCTAGTACCCTCCAACTATCACTGTGCTGAGAAAGAAAGGGAAATGACTAAACAGAGACTAATTTGCACACCAGTTGCTAATACCCTTCAGTAAATTACCTGATGTTCCTCTCTCTTGCTGTGTTGAGGAGGCAAAGGAATTAGAGTTAGTTCCAAATTAGTGGGAATCTTGAAAAAGTGATGGCATCATTTGAGTTCATGTGCTTTGTTGGATTTGGGCTAGGACAAATTACCATATTTTACATAATTATAGCTTCAAATAGTGTGAATCTAAATTCTTGGGACCGCTTCATGAGATTCATTAGCCATTAACTAGTGCTCCAGAGAGACCTTCCTTGTTTTTCCTTGGCATGCTATTTTATGAAATTCCTATTGTTCTGATTTCCTGAATCATCTGCTTTGATCTGCCACTGTTTACTTCTTTTGTCCAAAGGGTGCTTCATAAATGTTCTTTGATGATGGTGAATGTGGGTTTAAGCTAATTCCATCTCTAACTCAGGATTGTTATTAGAATTAGTCTGTGTGTTTTCCTTGACAAGAACTATTAAGAGTCAGCATGGTGTAGGGCAAAGGTTCTTAACCTTTTTTGCATCATGTACCCCTGGTGAAACCGTTGGATTCCTTCTCAGAATAATATTTTTAAATGCATAGGATTACAAAGCAAACCAATTCTTTTGAAACATAATTATACAAATATTTTTAAGAGCACTGAAAATCAGAAGACCTGGGTTATAGCCCTTCAAATCTGGGCAAGTCGCTTTTATCTCTCTGCACTTAGAGTCCTCATCTGTGAAATGGGAATAACAATTATAGATTCCTACGGGTGTTGAGAACCATTCTGCAATCCTTAAAGCCCTCTATAGGTGTGAGCTAATTCTACTTGAATACCTGCCTTAGGGGTCGAGGAGGGGGAGCTCAGACCTAATAGGGAGAAAGTGATGGGTTTTACACTCCAACACCCTGGGGCGTAAGGAGGGGCCAACACCCCTGAGCAGCAGGAAGAATCAATCTCTGTCTAGGGAGAGTTAAGGGATCTGTGCTCTGCTACAGGACACAGCAGAAGAGAATGGCAGAGACATTGAGTTTGGGTATGATATGTGACATTACTCTCTTTTAAAAAAAAACCTGGGGGGAGGGGGAAGTGTGCGGCTAGGTGGCACAGTGAATAGAGCACTGAACCTGGAGTTTGGAGGACCTGAGTTCAAATCCAGCCTCAGACACCTAACACTTACTAGACATATGACCTTGGGCAAGTCACTTAATCCCAATTGCCCTGCCTTCCCCTCTCCAAAAAGAAAAACAAACAAACAAACAAAATAAAACTCTGGAGGGATCCAAGGACAAACCCAAGGAAGCAACCTCTGCTTGCGGTTTATGCACCTTCGATGAGCTGAGACATTGGCACTGGCTGCTCTCTAGAAAATCCAGAAGCCATATACCTGCACAAAAGTCTTCCCCTGGTTCTTCATTTTGGGATGAAGGCAGGGGTGTCCTGAAGTTCCTTCCAACACCAGCAAACTAAAAACCAGGGCTGATTTATCATTTTGTTCACTGTCTAGACTTAAAAAAATAATGAGAAAATGTTAATAATGCAGATTTTACTTAAGTGTGTCATGCATGTCTTAATTCCCCCCCTTGAAGAGCCAGTTGTGAAACATTTACCAGTATACTCATGGGTGGACATGACCTTCTTGAAAACACTGCCAGAGTGCAAATTCTGAAAGGTTCTTCCATGCTGGAAATGCTTCACATAGGAAAGAAATAGTAATGTACCATCTGATTATTATCCTAAAGCCAGCATGTCTGAATTCAAAGAGCCTCACTATAATGAAATCTTCAGCTAGAGAAACACTCAAAGATATTCTATTAAGTTTTAAAGAGATTGTGATCTGCATTGGTGGAGGAAGTACCCAAAGTTGTTGTTGTTGATGATGATGATGATGATGATGATGATGATGATAACTTCTTGGAGTATTCAAGTCTAAGAGTGACTGGGAGTTGGAGCGGGAGGTTGGTATTTGATGGAAGAGGACTGGAAGGGAAGGCACCAGCAGATGAGGAGATTTGAATAGGCTCTTTCTGCAGAAAATGAAATTTGAGCCAACTCTTGGAGGAAGCTAAGAGGTGAAGAGGAGGTAAACATAGCATTCCAGGAATGGGGAAAAGCCAGTGTAGACATGGAGATGGGGGTGCGTTCCTCATGTCTGAGGGACAGCAAGTAGATCTATGTTGTTGGGCCTTAGAGTGCCTGAAGGGGAGTAAGGTATGAGAAGAGTGGAAAGGGAGAAAAGGGCCAGGTATGGAAGAGGTTCAAATGGTTGACAGTGGGCTTCATATGTATTGAAATGGCAAGATCTGGAAGTGGAGTGAATGTGAGAAGAATTCGAGTGAGGAGTTGAGAATAACGCCAAGCTTGCAGACCTTGGTCATTGGGACACTCAAGTCTACTTGGACTCAAGTACTCAAGTACTCAAGGACTGCTCAGGTCTAGGTGGTAACTTGAACTACTAGTAATAGGGGGAGAAAGCCAACTTCAGTAACTTCACTTTCAGTGAAAGAGGGTCCAGTCTAGGACAGTAGAAAGACATGAATGTCTTTGAGAACTTTGTTTTGGTGAAATGAAAAGAGACAGAGAAAGACAGGTGAGCTAGTTTTCTCCCAAGCCATCTCAGTTGTCTTGACTTTTTGTCTTGCCTCTGGACTTCAGTGATTCTGGAAGAGAGACTGAGGCTGATGACTTTGTTCAGCTCTGCCTCATTTAAACTCAATTCAAAACGGAGTCAATACATCACCTGTGATGTCAAAACAAAGGACAAGCAACAACAATAGCCTCAAGGTCCCTCAACATCCTGGTCTCCTTCCATTTCATCATGGTCCTTCCTAAACTGTTGGGTGGGGACTCAAGCCAGTAATAAAGACTATATTATAATAGGGCTTTCAAATCCCCAATGAAAGATGTAGTCAAGAGGGATATGTGTGTTGTAAGTGAACAAGATATGATACAAAATAAATGAACAGAAATCATCTATATCTCAAAAACCAAGAAAAATTGATAATAAAACAAATCCCATTAAAATATCTATAGAGAGGAAATGGACCAGGGAAGTTAGAGCTAGCTCATATGGTTTTGTTGTGGTATTGTTTTCAGTCATGTTTCACTTCATGACCCCATTTGGGATTTTCTTAGCAAAGATACTAGAGGGATTTGCCATTTCCTTCTCCAGCTCATTTTACAGATGAGGAAACTGAGGCAAACAGGGTTAAGTGACTTGCCCAGGGTCATACAGCTAATAAACCTCTGGGGCCAGATTTGATCATTCATCTTCCTGATTCCAATCTCAAGCTTTATCCACAATGCCACCCATGTGTCATATATTCATATGGACATAAAGAACTAATTGCTAAATTTTCAGAGTGAACTTTTATACCTTGAAAATTGGCAGATGCAGGGGTGGAGACAAGGTGGCAGTGTAGAAGCAGGAAAATTCCATATGCCCCCTCCATAACCACCTCAAATTCCTATTTAAAAATGACCCTAAACAGGGCTACAGAACCCACAAAGTGACAGAGAGAAACAAACCTCCCACTGAAGACAGCCTGGCAAGCCTACAGAAAGGGTCCATAGCAGCATGCTGGGAGCTGAGCCCAGCCCTTGCATGAGTCCAAGGTTTTAGCCCCAGGGAAGCCCTACCAGCCCCATCTGGAAGGATTTTGGGAGAGTGGATCACCAGCAGCTGTGATGGTTGCCAGAATTATCAACCCATAAATGCCAAAGACAAAGTGAGAGTTCACTGTGGACTTTATGGGAATAGGGGGTCTGGGAGTGCAGTCTGGCCTCTGCCCCCAAGAGGGAGAACTGGCTGAGGTGCAGTGGCTGTGCAGCCACCCCCTTATGGCTGCTTCAGAGCTCCTGGACTATAGATTGTAGGGGGACCAAGCAACCATTCTGAGGGGTAATCGCTTTTGCTTTAACCTGCTTGGATTTGGATTGCTGACTAGTGTGGAGGTCCTGGGATGCATGACCAGTGAGCCAGAGAATGTGGAAGCTTCAGAAAGGGCAGCCAACTAATAGCTCTGGCAGCTGAGAAAACCCCAGTGATTTGGGGCAAAGCTCTCCTCTCTGGAAGCAGAGTTCTACTGTGCAAAAGCTCAAAAGTCAAATAATTGAGTTGCAACATGAGCAAGCAAAGGAAGCAAAGCAAGCACAGCAATCTAACTTTGGATTCCTTTTTTGGGGACAAAAAGGATCAAAGCAGGTAACAGGAGGAAGTCAATGAAGTCAGAACTCCTGCACCAAAAGCTTCCAAGAAAAATATGAACTGGTTACAGGCCATAGAAGAGCATATGAAGGATTTTGAAAACCAAATAAGAGAAGTGGAGGAAAAATTGGGAAGAGAAATGAGAATGATGCAAGAAAATCATGAAAATAGAGTTAACAACCTGACTGAAGAAAATAACACCTTAAAAATAGATTAACTCAAATGGCAAAAGAGGCTCAAAAGGCCAATGAAGAGAAGAATGCCTTAAAAAGCCAAATTTGCCCAATGTAAAAAGAAAACTGGCAGATGCTCTAAATCATGACTTGATTTATTTGTTTGTTGATTGTCTACACTTAAGAAAGTGATGGAAAAATGTTAATAATACAGATTAAATTTGTAAGCATTTCAAGCTTATATTTTAAACTGGAGAGCAGGTTGTTAAATATTTACCAGTATAGCCCTGGGATGGCCCCATGTTTTTGCCAATATAGGGACCTCCCAACTAAGCAAACTCCTTCAACCAATACAATTCAGCACCTTTTCGACAACTTGTAGTCTTAGAGAGTTGTGCAGAGCACTGAGAAGTCCAATGACATTCCCAGGGTCACCCAGCCAGTATGTATGTATGTTGGGGTCTGGAGTGGGGAAGGGGATGCAGAGGGGGAGGACTCAAACTCATATCTTTCTGGCCTTAAGATAGACTAATTCTATATTCATCACTGCCTTTCTATAGTTCAACCAAGAGCAAATGCATAAAATGCATGAGTTAACATGAGACACTTGTAAGATTTATATAAATGCAACTATAAACCATTCTTTATAGAAATAAAGGAAGAGAATAAGATTTGGATTTTTTGTACTTGGCTAGTGTGTGTTTGTTTTGCTTAACTTTATGTATTTACTATAGGAGTTTTGTTTTTCTTTCCTTCTTTTCAATTTAGTGGAAAGGGTAGGAAGGGGAGGAGAGGGATAGGTTAAAAAAAAAGGAAAAAGAAAAGTGGGTTATTTATTGAAGCATTTAAAAAAATTCATGGGAGAGAAAATATTAGGGGCCAGAAAAAAAGTTAAAATAAGTAGGACAGTTTTGAAAGTGATATATTAATTTTATTATTATTATATATTTATTATATAATATGATATATTATATATTTATTATTATCATATATTTTGAAAGAATTCCCCTCTTTTGTGTTACTTAGAAATTTTCATTTTCTTTGGTGTTAAGTCAGAATTTCAAAAATAAAATGTAAGAAAAAAATAAGTGAAGGAAGACAAACAATTGGAAGGATTGTTTGCTCGTGTGCTAATATGATAAAAATCATGAGACTACCACTACCTAGATGAACTTTGAGATCTATTGCTACTAAGGGTACATTTTTAGAATTAGACAAAAACAATAACAATTCAGTTGAAAGAAGAAAAGGTCTAAAATCTCAAGGAAAAGAAGTGTAAAAGCCATAATGAAGAGGGCATATTATTACTAGATATCAAACTATATTGTAAGACATCAGTTATATTAACTATTTGGTATTTCATTAAAACAACAACAACAAAATCAACAACAGAAAAGTTGACTAGGAGAACATTCTGGATAATTGAAAAACAAACAGGTACCTGGTATTTGAAAAAACCCAAGAACATAAATTGTAGAGGGAAGGACTTCCTATTTAACAAGAACTGCTGGGAAAATTGGAAAGCAATTTGGCAGATATTAGATTAGACCAGTATCTTACACCATATATGGCAATAACCTAAAAAATATGATATGAGACTTGATTACAGATACATAAACAACAACAACCTAGAAAGAGAGCAAATAAGGAGGAGGTACCTTTTCCAACTGTGGCTAAGAGGGAATTTTTAGCTACACTAGTGATGAAGGAAATAAAAGAAAGAAAAGATTATGAAAGAAAGAAAATAGACAATTTTTATTCCATCAAATTTAAAAGCTTTTGCACAAACAAAATCAATGAACAGAGTAAAAAGAGGAACTGCCAAGTGGGAAAAATATTTTCATCAAATATCAATAAAATCTGATATTCAAGATATGGAAGGAATTAGTAGAACTATATGACATCATAAGAGTCATTTCCAAAGAATGAGTAGACAACGGATATAAGTAGGGGTATGTTGGAGCCAGCTAATACAAGATTAGAAGAGACATTTGTTAAATTTTCAGTGTGAGGGGTGGCTAGGTGGCACAGTGAATAGAGCACCGGCCCTGGAGTCAGGAGGACCTGAGTTCAAATCCGGCCTCAGACATTCAACACAAAAACTAGCCGTGCCACCTTGGGCAACTCACTTAACCCCAGTTGCCTTCAAAAAAGAAAAAAAAAATTTAATTTTCAGTGTGAGCATTACACCTTGGACATCCACAAACTCAACAAATCAGTATGTGATTTATTTTTTTGTTGATTGTCTAGATGTAAGAAAGTGATGGATAAAATGTTAATAAAGAAGTTGTTTGTTTTCAGAGAACTGGTCTTTAAACCAGTTGTTAAACAGAATGCTAAACATTCTTGGATATAAGCAAAGTTCTCAAAAATATAATTACAAACCATAAATAGTTATTTGAAAAATCTGCTCCAAATCATTAAAAGTAAAAGAAATGTGAAGTAAAACTTTGAGATTTCCAACTACACCCTGAAAATAGACAAATTACCAAAAAAAAAAATGACAACAAAATTCAGGAAAAATAAATGTATTGCTTCGGGAAGACAGGTACATTAATGAACTAGTAGTGGATGTGTGTGTTGGTCCAACTATTTTGGATATCAACTTGGAATTATTTAAGAAAAGTGATTAATCAATTCATAACTTTTGATCCAACTCTGTGTGTATATATCATGAAGAAATCAAAGACAGATGTTCTAAGATATTCATAGCCTTGGTCTTTGGGTTAGGAAAAAAAAATGGAAATGAAATGTGTCCCCAGTCAAAAAGAAAATGAAAAAGATTTTGGCATATGAATGCAATAGAATATTATTGCATAATAAGATTTGAAGATAAGGAAAAGATTCAGAGAAATGTAAGATCTGTTGGATGTGAGGCAGAGTGCACTAAGCTGAATCCTAACATCAAATGCAATGATTAAAGCAATATAAATGTAATGACCCCATTATGAAACCAAAGACAAAGGAAACGAAAACTCAGTGACAGTCCTGAGATCAGATGATAAGATTCACCTTACTCCTCACCCCTGAGAGGCAGAATGACAAAGGTACATTCTGTCCTGGGTATGCTGCTTTTTTTCTTTCTTTCTCTTTCTTTCTACCTTTTTTCTTCCTTCCTTCCTTCCTTCCTTCCTTCCTTCCTTCCTTCCTTCCTTCCTTCCTTCCTTCCTTCCTTTTTCTTCCTTTCTAGGAAAGGTTCAGCTCAGAGTAGGGTAAAGGTAGGGGGAATGGATATCAACATGTTCACAAATCACTGAGGTTAAAACAAAAGGGGTCAATAACAACTAACCATTTGTTGTTCAATCATTTCTATCATGTCCAAATCTCTGGGGTTTTCTTGACAAATATACTGTAGTGATTTGTCATTTCCTTCTCTAGTTCATTTTTAAAGATGAAGAAACTAAGGAAAACAGGGTTAAGTGACTTGCCCAAGGTCACACAGCTAGTGGTACATATGTCTGGGGCCACTATTTATATAGGTCATAGATTTGCAAAACACTTTATATGCGTTATTTCATTTGATCCTCACAATTATTCTGTGAGGTAGATGCTATTATTATCCCCATTTTCAGATGAGAAAACTTGAGGGTGAGAGAAATTAAGTGGCTTGCCCAGAATCACCCAGCTAAGGAGTGTCTGATTCTGGGTGCAATACTCCATCCAATGTGCCAACCTAGGTGCTTTAATGACCATGTTTTTTAAAAGAAAAAAGAGCAACAATCTCTTCTAGTAACAAAACACGTAATCTCAGATATGTCAATGAACCTCTCTAGATCTCAGTTTTCTTATCTGCATTAACATCATCTCTCTCAGGTCCCTTTCAGCTGTTAAAAAAAAAGTATATTAATCCATATCTGTAGAAAGCCTTCCCTACCAGTATATTTTATCCTACTTCACATACACAAGCAAGTTCTGAACTCTACCCTCTGGAAGATAAATAAGGTATATTTGAATTAAAGGCAATTGCTGGAATGGTAGTTATGTTCAAGTATTTGTCTTAGGGAAGCAGTGACCCACAGCCCTTAGTACCAACATCTCAAGTCCAGTATATCCCAAGACAGTCCAAAATCTAATCCCCATTACTTTTTTACGGATAGTTAGTTAGGGCCTTCAGGGGGCTTATCTGCCCTATGCTGGCAATAGACACTATTGTATTTGCCTCTGCTTCTCTATATAGTTGGGCATTTTTGTCTGGTCTTCTCATCACTGATTTACATGCTCTCTCTCTCTCTCTCTCTCTCTCTCTCTCTGAGGATTAGGTTAGGTAATATTTGAAAAGCACTTAGCACAGTGCCTGGCATACAGTAGGTGCTGCATAAATGCTTTCCCCCTTCTTATTTGCCCTTCATGCCCACCTTTCTCTCCATAACTGTCCTTTATTCTTCTACTACCCAGTGCTTTGCATAAAATTGTTTTGATTCCAAAGGATCCCTTGCCATGGTCCAGCTGCCCATTGAACAGTAACCTCACGGGTTATGATGAAGAATGTGAACAAGCCTCACCAACTCAGTACTTTTGGTACCGGAGAACCCTCAATATCTCAGCCTCCATTCAGGAGAATGGGAGCATCCAGTGGGAACAGGCCTTGTGTCTCGTCTTAGCATGGCTGGTGGTATATCTGTGCATTCTGAGGGGGACAGAGTCAACTGGCAAGGTAAGATCTGCATTTGTTACAACACGACTCTGGAACGAAGGTTCACAAGGGTCCGTTTGAGCTTAAGGGGAGGGATTACAAGCCAACAATTTTAAGACTAGAAGGGTGTCCTTCAAATCCCTTCTCTGACATGCACAGCTTGTATGACCATGGGCAAGACAACCAACCTCTTTAAGCCTCAGCTTCCTTATCTGTAAAACGAATAATTGGAACTAGGTGCCTTCTGAGAGCCCCTCCAGTTCCAGACTGGTGACATTTATCTCTCTAACCAGCCTGAGAAAAGTCCAAGGGGTGAGTTGACATCAGGCCAGAACCTCAGAGCTGACCGATCACAAGGGTGTAGATTTTGTTGACTTGAATGCCCTAGCCAGGTCCTTTGACTAGTTCAGTAAGGCAGGCAAGAAGTGAAGTGTCTGATAAAAAGGAGGTTCAGTTAAAAACCCTATGTCCTAAATTTCTCCCTTCTGTCATACAACATGCATTGAAACAACCTAAAATTTATCTTATTTTGGGGCTGACCAGTGATCTAGCCAATCTTATTTTTTTGTCTATAATGGGAGAAAGGGAAATTTTATGAGATGTCATGATTGCTGTCTGTGAAGTGACCCCAGAAATATCAATTACCTCCTTTAACAATCTATTTTAGAGCCATAATATGAGTTAGCTGAGACTTAGTAAATAGAGGCTTTGGAACCAGAAAGTCTGGGTAACAAGAAGTCCTGGGTTCATATTCCACCTCTGATATTTACTAGGTATGTGTGACTATGGGCAAGTCACTTAACCTGTTTAAATCTTAGTTTCTCATCTGTAAAATAGAGATGTTACTGGATGTATTACTTACCTCAAAGGGCCATATTGCATTCCATGAACCTGTGTAGGGTTCTGGAGTATTTGATAGTTCTGTCCTCTCTCCCATCATTGTTAAATTAATTAAATAAGAATCCTCTTGATTCTAGAGGAGGTGCTGCTCTAGCCTTCTTTCTACAGAAGTATCTAAAATTTATCCCTACTATCTCTTTCCTAGGTCTAAACCCATTCCCCATTCCTGACAAAATGTTTTCTCCAATCCTATAGGACTCCATTACCTCAAAGAATCCTATTAGATTAGTCAGTCCAGGTTTCCACTACAGAATCCCTAGTAAGAGCAGCAGCAGCAGCAGCAGCAGCAGCAGCAGCAGCAGCAGCAGCAGCAGCAGCAGTAGTAGTAGTAGTAGTAGTAGTAGTAGTAGTAGTAGTAGTAGTAGTTCAGAGTCATGGTCAAACTCAAGCCAGCCACAAGCCCTATTTTTTCACATTAATATGGGTATACCGCACTTCAAAAAAACCTATATAAGAAAACTCAAATTTACCTTAAAAAAGAAAAAGAAAACTCAAAGGTCCATATAAATTCTGGGCCATTGTTAACATTCCCAAAGGATTCTCCACCTTACAAATGATTACATTTGATATATATATATTTACTATTGCTACTATTATTAACATTACAAAAGTATTATTTATTTAATAAGCTATTGCATTTGTTAGGAGTTATGGCTGTTAACATTGCAAAAAGATTCTTGTAAATAATAGAGCTTCCCTTATTCCAGTGTTTCTCATAGGGGCATAGATTTAGAGTTCTACAAATGGGGGAAATGAGGCACAGAATAGTTAAGCTATAAGCCCAGCATCACTCAGCTAGTGTCTGAGGTGGGATTTGAATTCGGGTCTTCCTAACTCCAATTTCAGTATCCTATCCACTATGCCATGCATGTTAGTGCCACTACTAAATTAAAATGACCAAAACCAGAACATAAAATAAGCTTGCAATGAAAATCTGAGTCCATGGGGAAATAGACTATTGACCAAAATGTACTCTACAGGCAGTTCTTAGGGGGTCAGATAGGGCTTCACTGGAGGCATAGCTAGACCTCATTTCCCCTTTCTCCTCCAATGACTAAAGGGTTAGGGGCTGGTAATAGATAGTAGACAAGATTCCTGTCTCTAAGAGGCTAACCTGGATCTTCTGGCTCCCATAGGTGGTCTATGTAACTGCATCCCTGCCCTACTTTGTTCTTATCATCTATTTGATTCGTGGCCTCACCCTTCATGGAGCCACCAATGGCCTTGTGTACATGTTCACACCCAAGGTAAGGATGGACTTTCATTGCCCTTGATGCTTAGCCTTCCAGTTGCCCACCCTCCCCCGCATATACATATACAATCCTATCTAATTTCTTTTTACATATTGTCTTCCCAAAGTTTACCTTTAGACAGATCATTTTCAGATCTGTACATCCAACCCTAACCTTTCTGCTGAGCCCTAGGTTCACATCACCAGCTGCCATCTGGGCCTCTTGAAATGCACATACCATAGGCTTCTGACTCACTATGCCCAAAACAGAACTCATTACCTTTATTCTCAGACCTCACCCCTTTCCAAACTTCCCTATTTCAGTCAAAGATGCCATCTTCTAGTCCTTTGGGCTGACAACCTTGGGATTATCCTTAACCTCTGTTTCATAATCACTCCACACCCAAACCATTGGCAAGTCTTATTTCTACCTTCATGGCATTTCTCATAAACATCCTTTTCTTACCACTCCGGTGCAGACCCTCACTACCTCATACCCAGGAGAGTACTTCAGTCGCCTTCCAATTAATTTCCCTTTCTCAAGTTTCTCCTCCCTCTGGGACAGATAGGCAGCACAGTGAATAGAGCACCAGCCCTGAAGTCAGGAAGACCTGAGTTCAAATCTGGCCTCAGACACCTGACACTTAACTAGCTGTGTGACCTTGGGCAAGTCATTTAACCCCAAATTGCCTTGCCTTTCCCCCTCAAAAAAACAGTCTCTCCTCCTTCCACTCCATTCTCTCATCAGGTCACCTCCCTACACAGTATACTAGAGTGGTTCTCTCTTATTTCCAAGACTAAACATCAAATGCTCTGTTTGACACCTAAGAGTCCTTCACAGCCTTGCCCCTTCCTATCTTTCCAGTCTTATTTTATTAATTTTTTTGTGGTGTTGAGAAGTCAGCCAGCCAATGAACAAAGGTCAAAAGGCCAGCTTGCTCCCATTTTTAAGACCCTAGGCAGAAAGAAGACCTTTCTCCTTTCTTCAGCTCCCTCTGTCTGGGGCACTCAATATAAACGGAGGAATTGGAGAAATAAATGATCACGGGATCCTAGAACTTAAAGCATAGAATAGACCTTAAAGGAATTCTACTCCAACTCTTTTGTTTTCAGATGAGGAAACAGGACCAGGAAAATGAAATGACTTTGCTGAGGATTTGAACCCAGGCTTTCTGACCCCAAATCCAGTGGCTTTTCCCCCATATCATTATGGTTACATAGATACTGTATGTCATGGGACTCAGAGAGAGAAGTTACAGAAAATAGAAGAGGAACACAGAAAGGGAGATGAGAGGACAGGCAGGCCAAACTTTACCCATTTGGTGTTTTGTCTAGTCCTCTAAATAGCTAAGTACAGTGATAGACTGTGGAACTTGGAGTCAGGAAGAACTGAGTTTGAATCCTGATTTAGACACTTACTGGCTGAGGAAGGCACTCACTTGGTCTCAGCCTCAGTTTCCTCATCTGTAAAATAGAGACAATGATGGCACCTGCTTCACATGGTGGTCATGAGGATCAAAGGAGACAACACATTTGCTTTGTAAATATGAAAGCACTACCTAGCTGCTAGCTATTCTTGCTAATATTACACCTCTCCTCTGTGCAAAGATCAGGTGGAAACCAGCATGATAAATTTTGAAGAGATCTCCCCGGTCATCCAGCTCAAAACTTACTCCCAAGGTGCAGCATCCTCGGCACGCTGTCATCTAGCCTTTGGTTCAATATCTGCACAAAGTAGGAATCCCCTCCATAACACTCTTGGTGTGTGGTCATCTATTGCTCCCGATGCACCTCTAGGAAGACAGGAGGTTACTTCATGAGGCATACTGATTCCATTTTCAGATTGCCATATTCTTAGCAGATCCTCCCTTTGGACTATAGAGCCCCAAGGGAAGGAGCTTCCCATAGCTCCATTCTGCCCTGGAGAGCCAAGGACAGTGATGAGGGCATGGGGAAGACTGTCTTCTGGGACAGAAATCCTAGGACATAAATCTTCCACTTGCTTTGGATTCTAGTTTCATTGTAGTTGGAAAGAGGAAGAGAGGAATGTAGTTAGAATCAAAAGCTCTGGATATGTGTTCTAGGTCTGCCACTTTCTAGCTGTTTCATCCTGGGCTAGTCTCCTCATATTTCTGGACCTTCTTCACTTAGTTTTCTCAATGATAAAATATAAAGAATAACATTGTCACTCTCTGACTCAGTTTCCTCATCTGCAAAATAAGGAAATTGGATTTGATGGCCTCTATGGTCTCTTCAAATGCTAAACCTATTAGGTTATGATCTCATACTCTATAAAGATTAAAACACTTTAGGGATGAGTTATTATTATTCTGTGAAATGGAAAGAAGACTCCCTCTCCTTTACCCCATGAATCTATTATTCAACCTCTCTTTTCCATCCCTCACTTGCTAATTAAGCTCCATGATGAAACAGACAGGTACCTGGGGAAGACTGTATAGGAGGAGTTGGTGGCATATGGGACCAGACCCTGTCTAATCAGTAACCAAATCTCACCTTTCTACCTCCACTCCATCTCTCCCATCCATCCTCTTCCCTCCTTTCACATTGCTAATGCCCTAATTCAAATCCTTGTCCCATCTCACCTGGACTATTTGAAGAGTTTCCAAATTGGTCTTTACTTCCAGCCTTCTTTACCATCCTTGAAACTACAGGCAAAATAAACTTCCTAGGCATTGATCTGACCATATCACTCCCCTACTCAAAAATCTTCCATGGCTCCCAGTTTCCTCTAGGAAGAATATAAATTCCTTAGCCTGGAATTGAAAGCTATCCCAAATCTGGCCCCTACTAACCTTTCCAAATTTATAGCACACTATCTGAATAGCATCATTGGGTATAGATGTTCCCTGAGGGCAAGGACTGTTGGTTTTTTGAGGGTTTTTTGTCTTTCTTTGTCTCCTTAGCAGTACAGTTCCTGGCACATACTAAGCATTTAATAACTGCTCGTTAACTTACTCCTATGTGCCAGAGTAGCCGATATGTCCTTATGCTCTGATCAGCTTCTCCTCCACCTTTGACTTTTCAGATAGAGCAGTTAGCGAACCCCAAAGCCTGGATCAATGCGGCCACACAGATCTTCTTCTCCCTTGGCCTCGGATTCGGCAGCCTGATTGCCTATGCCAGCTATAATGAGCCGTCCAACAATTGCCAGAAGCACGCCATCATTGTGTCCCTGATTAACAGTTCCACGTCCATCTTTGCCAGTATCGTCACCTTCTCCATCTATGGCTTCAAGGCCACTTTCAACTACGAGAACTGCATCAATAAGTAAGAGTGATGGGTAGGTCACAGGGTCCTAGATTGAGAGGCTATCTAATCTAATCCCTTTATTTTACAGATTAGTAAACTGACACCCAGAGAGGCTTCGTGATTTAGGATCATAGGAGCATACATTGAAAGACTGAAAGGACCTTGAAGGTCATTGCACTTACTTTACCTATTTTAAAGATGAGGAAATTAAGGCACAGAGATGTCAAGTGATTTGCCCAGGATTAGTAAGTGTCTGAATTTAAATTGCCCAAGGTCACATGGGTAAATAAGTAACAGATTCAGGATTTCAACCCAGGTTCCCTGACTCTCAATCCAGTACTCTTTCCACTACATTATTCTGTCTCGGTCCTCTAACTATCATCCTCATGTACCACCTAGAGGTTGTTGCCAACCCCCATGACAATAGTAGACTCAGCTCTAAGCCTTCCCTTTCCCTCTCCTCTGCCTTTCCACTGAAGCCCCTGCACCTCTCTTCATTGTTAATCAATTTTAGCATCATGAGATTTGGAGCTAGATGGAACTTTAAGAGGTCATTGGGTCTAGCCCCTTCATTTTAGAAGAGATAAAACTAGGGAGGTGAAGTGATTTGCTCAACATCACACACAAGTGGCTCAGCTGGGATTTGTGATCCAGTCTTCTTGAAACCAAATCCTGTTGTATCCACCAACCTAGACTTCTTTCCAATTAATGTGTCAGGCACTATGCTAGCTAAAGATACAAATACAGAAATGGAATGGTACCTGCCCTCAGGGTGCTTTCATTCTATCAACAAAGTCCTCTTTCCCCTCACTTTCTTTCTATTTTCTAGGGTTCAATGAATCCTAGCCTTCTCTTGAAGAAGTCATGTCTCCTGAAATGCTCTTTGGAATTGGCTCCTCCTTTTCTCCCAGTCTTGGGCATACAGGACCAGTTGGCATGTTTCATGCGTCCCATGACCACTCTCAGGCTCTCCCTCTCACCAACGACCTCTTCTAAGTTTACTCCCTTTCTAGATCCTTGTTGCTGATATCTTGCACCTTCTAGGCCATATCCTCTCCTCTGCAGTCACTGTCTCCTATTCCCCTTGCAAAACCCAGTCTCCCAGTCCCCTGACCTCCTCTACTTCCTAAACCTGTCTTTGAAGTATCTCAGTCATGCCCTACACCCCTTTCCATTCTAAAAGAATTATCCCCAAGGGTGGGATTCCTACTTAGCTCCTACTTCTTCCATTTACTACCTGTGTGACCTTGGACAAGTCATTTGGGCACCAGGGTCCTCATGTATAAAATAAGGCATAAAACATGTATAAAAGAAGGTACTTCTTATCTAAATAGGTCAATAATTAAATCATAGGGGGAGTGTATAAAAATCCCACTACAAAGATAGGGCAGGTGACATGGCAGCGAAAGCTTCTTTTCATCTTCCCAGGCAGTGCAACCAAACTCTTCCACCATAGTGGGCTTTATAAAGTTCATATAAGTGGTAACTAACACAGTGAACTTGATTCCCTAGGATGATCTTGCTGCTGACCAACACATTCGACCTTGAAGATGGTTTTCTGACCTCAGGAAACCTGGAGGAGATGAAAGCTCATCTAGCATCTGCCTACCCAAAGGAATACAGTGAAGTGTTCCCACAGATTAAAAACTGTAGTTTGGAATCAGAACTAGATACCGTAAGTGTTTCTGATACAGCCTCTCTGTTGTCTTTCCCAGATGCCTGTTGCCACAAACCAGAACCCTCATAGCGTGAGAAAAGGTGAGCTCTACCCATCATGAGCTCAAGAGATCAATTCTGTTTGTGAATCAAGGAAGATCAGAAATTTCCCACTAATATCATTCTTTTTTAATATTATTTTTAAATCAGCTTAATATCTATATATGTTCCTCATCCTGCTCTTCCTTATCCAGAGAGGTATCCTCTATAACAAAGAATAAAAGGGGGAGAGCAAAACCAGCCAACATATCAAGGAAGTCTGACAGTATCATCACATTCCTGTACATTATCTAACAGTAATATTACATACCTATTTTCTCATCTCTTTTTTTTTTTTTTTTTTGCTTTTTGGAGGGCAATGGGGTTAAGTAACTTGCCCAAGGTCACACAGCTAGGTTTTTGTTTAAGTGTCTGAGGTCAGATCTGAACTCAGGTCCTTCTGACTCCAGGGCTGACGCTCTACTCACTGTGCCACCTAGCTGCCCCCTCTCATCTCTTTTTTTGAGGGTCAACTTTGGCCAATATAATAACTCAGCATTTTGATTTTTTTTTGTTTTTTTAAATTTACTTTTAGTTTACCACATTCAGTTCCACAATCCCTCAAGTTACAAATTTTCTCTCCCCCTCTTTCTCCTCCCCCCTCCTCCCCATGGTACCTGCAATCTGATATAGGTTCTACAAATACCTTCACATTAAGCATCAGTCAAGTTGCAAAGAAGAATCATAACCAATGGAATGAACAACAAGAAAGAAAAAAAACAAAACAGAAAAGAGAGAGAGAGCAAGTAGTTTGCTTCACTCTGCATTCAGACTCTGTACTTCTTTCTCTGGATGTGGATAGCCCCTTCCATCATGAGGCTTTTGGAGTTGTCTTATAGCTTAGCACTACCGAGAGGAGACCAGTCTATCAAAGTTAGTCATCACAGATACAATTATGTACAATGTTCTCCTGATTCTGTTCCCCTTACTCAGCATCAGTTCATATAAATTTCTCCAGGTTATTATGAAGTCCGTCTGCTCCTCATTTCTTATAGCACAATCTTATTCCATTACATTCATATATCACGACATGTTTAGCCATTCCCCAATTGATGGGCATCCCCTAGATTTCCAAGTTTTTGCCACCACAAAAAGAGCTGTTATAAATATTTTTGTACATAGAGGTTAGATTTTTTTATTGATGGTGTTCTTTCCATTTACATGATTGTAGTCATTGGGTATATTGTCTCCCTGGTTCTGCTTCCTTGACTTTGTATCAATTCATATAAATCTTCCTATGTTTCTCAGTATTTCTCATAGTCATTGTTTCTTACAGTTTGGTAATGGTCCATTACATTCAGGTGCCATAATATTATTCTCAGGGGAGAACCGAGCATGTTAGATCCTGACAATCAAACTTCAGTACCTAGGATCATGCCATGCTTCTACCTAAGAGTTCTCAAGATGATAGATAAATTTGAGCTTCAAGCATATCAAAATTCTGCAAAGCATTACTAATTCCCATTTTTCATATGATTGGCTCACTTAGGCATAGTGCCATTGAATGACATGCTTGGAGATAAAAGGCAAAATAGACATGTAGCTCAAAGACACACAAAGGAATGTCCTAGGAATCCAGAGAAGCCCAGTTCCCTGAACGTTGGGCTCCATCCCTTCCCACTGGAATGATAAGTAGGGTTGGCACTCTTGACATAACATGATGTCTTCTTCTTATTGGCAGGCTGTCCAGGGGACTGGACTATCATTTATTGTCTACACTGAAGCCATTAAAAACATGGAGGTGTCCCAGATGTGGTCGGTGCTATACTTCTTTATGCTGCTTATGCTGGGGATAGGAAGCATGTTGGGGAACACTGCTGCCATCCTCACTCCTCTGACAGACAGCAAGTTTATTTCAAGTCACTTGCCCAAGGAGGTGATCTCAGGTTAGCCTTTCACTGGGCTCAATGTACTAAGGGTAGGCAGACCAATGAGTTTATACTCTAAAGGATTCTAGATGGGAAGTCCTCTGAAGTGGTTGACAAACAATCATTTCTTGAGCAGTTGCTATGTGCCAAGAACTGTGCCAAGG
Organism: Gymnobelideus leadbeateri; assembly: GCA_011680675.1. Taxonomy (NCBI): domain Eukaryota; kingdom Metazoa; phylum Chordata; class Mammalia; order Diprotodontia; family Petauridae; genus Gymnobelideus; species Gymnobelideus leadbeateri. Next base: position 387,182 of record WOXC01004382.1, read on the forward strand.
GTTAGGAATACAAATACAAGCAGAAGGAAAGGGAGTCCCCACCCTCAGGAAGCTTACATTCTAGTGGAGGAAAGATAACATAAAGGGAAACTGGGGTGGGGGAGAGATAAGGGTACTCATCAGATCAGCTTCAACATCTCTGCCTCTACAAATATATTGGTATAATATGCCTAGATATATGTGGAGATAGATAGATTGATATAATATGATATGATATGATAGATAGGCAGGCAGAGAAAGAGAGAGAGATGATAGACAGACAGACAGATTTAGATGATAGAGATAGATGATAGACAGACAGACAGACAGATGTAGTGGG